>CM076413.1:15559501-15928710 GCA_038363315.1 Mugilogobius chulae | reverse complement strand
TTCTCCGACATGGAGGAGTGATTTAGGTAAAACAAAGGCCATATACCAGTCCATAGTTGAACTGTAGAGTTGTAATGTCCCTTTTGATGTCAATAGAAACCCTTACCCATATAATACCAATATTTCAAAGTAAAATGTTTAATTGCAAAAGAAAAACTGCCGTTTCCCTATAATAGTCAAGTAGACCTGAAAGAACCCGACTAGTAAAACACAAGGCCCAGAAAATGAACATGCTTGAGTGTTTATAAAAATGCAAACTTAACCTCTGCTATAATTTAACAGCCTTACGTTTTACTAATAGAAACAAGAATGAGAATCCCAACTTCATCAACCTGAGAAAGTTAAGCTGGTGTCTACTCCCGTGAACTAATGCCCGCCTTCGTTGTTGAATTAGAGTGACAACCAACTTCCTGCAGAACCCTCTCCAGATAACACCAGCTGCCGCTTGCTCCTTCGCTTAACCAGGCTCACACCCCATGAAGGAAAAAACAATTCTATTTACACACGAATAGCATAAACACAACCAAATAACCTCCGTATATTTTTACTACACTCAACGTCAAATGGCCGTAAAAAGTTGTTTAAATGCGTTGTATCCAAATGTTTGTAATATATTTACAGTACTAACCAATTAAAATGATACCCCATTTTTTTATGGAAATTAATATAAAATATTTACTAATTCCCGAATCCCATTCAGTATGAACCAAATATATCTAAAATACGGAAACGCTGTTCCTACTCACCAATCGCTAGGTCCTACTGCAAAATATTAATGACTGTAGGACTTGCACCAGTCCAAGAAAAACAACTTAGCACCGACTAGAAGAGACAAGACGGGGGAACGGCACCCAACCACCCCCCAATACCAAAATGGAAAAAATTTTGAATAATAACAATACATAATTTTGCAATAATGAACATGTTCAAATCGTAAACAAGTTAGAAATGCATATTGTCTAACTTTTTGATCGTAGATAGCTCCCCCCGGAGTCCAATCACCTGCTATTTCATCCGTTAATTATTACTTGTCGAAATATGTGATAACCAGCAAGATGCCATATAACATCTATAGAGAATAAGCATGTAAATGCAAATGATACATTAACAAACGTAGATAAAAAAGTTCCTAGCGTATGCAGTACTTTTTAGAACATGCAAAACTCTGTAACATGTGACAATTAAAATTAAACAGAAAATTGTTGTTTTTTGTGTTTGCCTTATTATCTTAAGATCATATATTATCTGAAACATATATCTAATATATAAGCATATATTCTATTGGAGTGAAAAATAATACATCTATTAACATAAACCTGAAAAGATCTATCTTCTCTAAGAGTAGTTGTACAAAGAAAAGTTTCAAATAAGTTAACTAAGAGAACTAGTTTCACATAGCATTTGATGGTCAAGAGGTAAAAAAGAATATTGCCGCCGATCAGGATCTCAGAGCAATCAAATCAAATCAATTGCAAATCCGATGAATCAATTCACAATATGTGATACTCTCTATTATAGTCCTGGTAGCATTAGGACACAAATACTAGAGGAGTGTATATAAGGATAACTATTAAAAACAAAGCCTAAGCAATAGATCTGACAAATTAGTAGTCTTAGAAACAGATGTTACAGTGTAAATTAACAATTTAGCGCACACGACCCCGTGTGAACCCACTCGTTAAAAATGCCGACACAATATATAGAGAACGTTTGAACTAACACGATTAAAATATGAGTGCAAGTGCGATATAATGCATTAAGACTCAAAGACCAACGTTTCAAAGTCTAAATAGAGTGCTGCCTGCGTCCGGCCCATGATAAACACAAAATAGCGTGACGTGACTCGTGCTTATGGGCAATTACCACGATGAACCATTAGCACCAACATCAGTATAGCGTGATACACTGCTATAACGTCGAGAAAAATACCTATAAGGACTCTCCATCATTGGACACCCCCAAACATCACAACAAAGATAAGCAAAAGACACAAATCGATAACCATACTCATTATTAAAAGTAAAAGAATTAGATCTCATTAGAGTCACAGTAAGTTGAATTGTTTTGATACAAGTAGTGCATAACGATAGTAATATGATTCTTTGGCCAATGCTGAATGACCTTTTGATTTAAAAGAGAAAATTTAAGAAAACCATAGAGATCCAACTTAACAAAAATCAAAATCCGCCATCCAAATCCAAGTAATGACACTTGATTTGCGCTGACCATAGGCGCATATAAAGAGTCGGAATAGCCTCGGTAGATAAAATAACCAACAATAATGGGTAGAGAGTCCATGAGAAACGAGCGCACACTTCTTTCTGAGATTATAATAAAACTCTTCCTAAAACACAATTTTCATTTTAATGAAGTTATTTGTAAAAACAGAACAATCTAATGCAACAGCTGGCATCCACTGCTAGCATTTGTTATGACTAATACGAGGTAATTCTAATGTCAATATGTTCTAGAATTAGCGTAAGTCTTGATATTCTGTGACCCGTGACCATATAACATCGATGATAATTGAGTGCGTAAATTTACCAACCTTTACCAGTCGGTAAGGAGAATTCTCGCGAGAAGAATTGTGTTAACAAAGACAATACGTTTTTTGAAGCCACTGCGAAATCTTATCTAGCTAGCCTCTCGTCTTTCACTAGCCAAAAAATACAATGAGCTTGACGTGTAGAACTAGTGCTTGGGCACCTAAATAACAGCCTCTGTTAACTCAGAGAAAAATATCAGAAACGAACGAAATAATAAAAAAAACTTATTAACCATCTTCCCGATCATTAGGAAACTACTCTCTCGAAAATGAATGAGATCAACACTGTTATCACTCAGAATAAAGTAATATCAGAAAGCTATTTAAATTACTGTATAATTTTATGGAAAACTACATGCTTATCTAAATTATTAGATCGCGTGATAAGATCATAAACAGTTTACAAAAACATAATTCTGATCTGATACAAAAAAAAAACGCTACTTGTTTGGCCATCATTTGGCAAAATAATGAATAGTCATAGATTACTAAGTAGAGTAAGTAACGAAAAACAATAAAACGAAAGTTTAAACCTCTAACTGTCATATTACTTTAATGAGAGACTCTATTTCTACTTGTGCTTAGCTATTATCTTGATGGCTTGACACTCAACCTAGGAACCATGGCTAATTTATTGATGTACGTATGCCAGCTGTAAGAACTCATAAGGAACAAGCTATTGTGTACTGGTCACAGAACATACTACGTGTCCCATATAAGCTACCACTTTCGTTCGTGAGCTCAAATAAAAGCCTAAATTGACGTGCTTTGGCGCCTTAACAAATTGTGTTCACCAGTAAGTTTTACGCTGGAGTGTAACACTAACCGAGAAAAAAAACTTTAAGGACTTCTCACCATCATTGGGACACTAACATACCAAAATTAAGAAAATACGACATCATACATGCTACCTCTATAAACATACGCACTGCAATTGTAATTTAGATGTTTACTTGGTCTGGACGTAGGTTAGCGCCATAACAGGTCCCACTTGATTGAGAAGGGTTAAACATACGCAACGACAATGGTCACCCAGATCTATCATAAACATTTACAAAAAAAACATATTAAGCACTGAAAGTAAATATAAGTAGATCTCTCACAATAAAGATGCAATATCGCAAGGAGGTGCAAGTGGAATGATCAACACATACGACTTAAACATAAAGTACTCACTAATCCGTAGTCTGATAGTCTACTGCTATAGTCAAATTTTGCATGACGTGTCTCACAGACTGATATCGTGTGCCTAAGTGTGTGTGCAATCAGACTGTAGGTATCATACAAAACCTTTTTTTAAGATGCCATCAACCACACTGAATTTAATAAAGATCTAGTACGCTATTCAGGCACAATATAACAGCCCACTTAAGATATGTGAACATTGACCTTGAGACTGGAAACTATTTGTCAGACCTTCGTGTTATGTGCAGACATGTTATCCGCGTGATAGACACAAAACATTAATAGATGACAAATACATTTCCTCTAGTTCATTAAGTTATCGCACCGCCTCACAAATATTACAATGAAAAAGTGCTCTGATTGACCAAACATGTCCACCAAGAAGCATTAAGATAGAGAGTGCCCAATTTGCATGTAGGACTTTTCCTATTTGACTAGCTCCATTAGTGTGAATGTTAATATGTTGAAAAGAGAGTGGTATAAAAGACACAAAATCGAACTCTAATACAAAAAAATCAAAACAACCTATTGGCCTAAGAATATTAAAATAACAAAAACCCCATTTTTGGCCTGGTCCCATAAAGGAATTTATTATAAGCAAGGAGATATTACAAATGTATAAAATTCAAAGACCTTTAAAAAATCCGTCAGATAACAAGTGAATGTGGTTTGGATTGTCCGACCTTGCGTAATAGAAGATATTCCGCTGACCTACGCGTCAGCCCCCTCCCTATGTGACACATCGACAATATGGAAGTTGCAAGTATCACCACGTTGCGAATATAAACAAAAGTCGTCTTCTCTAAGTCCATTAAGATCAGATTCTTAATAACAATACCTTTCGGCAACAAACAAAAGTCCAGATATATATTACCTTAAGAGAACAGATGAAGTGTTGAACAGAGAAACCAGCGCGCACCGCTAGCTTATAAACATCATTGTTATTTCCTCTTACCATGTAAAAAAATAAAAACTTTAAGCTTAACTACTATCCAAGACCATTTTTAGCAAGAACACCCAATATCAATATACATTATAAAAACAAGCACAATCCCACACAGCTAATCAAAGGGCAAGCACATATAGAATGTACCAGTTGTATTAGCATATGGTTTTCTTGCAGAGATGTGCAGAATATGTAAATTCAGGAAGCGTGTAAGTTTACGCCCATCTACAAAATCCAACGTTCAAAGTATTTTTGATCTAACATTAATCTATCTATTTTGCACTCCACTCTAAAAGTATACATATATAGGAGTGATGAGGTAATAATGTAAGACTAAATTATAAAAATAAACTATAATAGTTACTAGCATATAAGGTTCTGTTCACCGAGTTCTTGAAATTTTTCATGAAACTGCCATCCGATCAATTCCCTGTACGGACGATCTGTCCTTATATGGAAGGATTAAAGTATCCCAGACCTCACATCTATTTAACAGACTTTCTTCAAAGCCAAATACCGACAGTGTTTTTTGATCTTATAATTACCTGCTGCACACATTCGCCTTCGAAGCCTTAAACGAATCTATAAAGATTAAATATCACGATGCCTTCTAGAAGGTTCAGATGACTGACAAACGACATTCAAAATCACACGAGTTTAACATATGACTTTAATCACTTACGAGAAAAACCTATCTTTATAATTTATTCGACCTTCCACCTCAATACATATTGGATACCCACACACAGCAAAAAACTTGAAGAACCAAAAACAAAAAGACCATCCCAAAACCAACGTAAATATAATTGAGGAAAACAGACAATAGCTAAAAATCATAAATTAAATACGAATTAGCATTGAGCAAATAGTCGAAATAATGAAGAAATTAATGCATAAAGTAAAGAGAGAACGCCCCTTTTGACAAAAATACCCACACCAGATCCTAAACTAACTAAACATACAGTCTAATTCTAGTGACCACGCGACCACATATAGAAGACTACAAAAACACAAAAGAAGGTTTAGTAAAAGAAAGCATGTACCAAAATATGAACAATGAGCAAATAACGCGATCTTTATCAATCTAGAGTCTTAAGTGTCTAAACGCTGGAAATTTATTCACTGTTCGGTTGAAGCCCAATTAAGAGAAACTTGTGCCCAATTTGGCACAGGATGTGTTAATCGCGTGTAATCATACAAAGACAAGCTATATTTGTCAAATGAATGCACAAATAGTTGACAAACGTAATACATATTAACTTGTCTTCAAGAAATCGACGAGCCAAGATAAACATAATAGATAAGCATGCCAAAAAACTCTCTATTAGAAGCGTGCTTGTTCATGCAAAACTCTGAATATCCACTGTTGCACTATGTTTATCAGGTATCTTAGTTACTCAACACCTTGTGGTATATTCAAAACCAAAGTTACCTGTTAAGGACTCGATCACCAAATTAAAAGGAACACCCCCCATATATATAGACAATATTAACACACAATCACTCTTCCAATTTCATAATCCTGATATAGAATGCAATATATGAAAAAATTGAGCAATGTTATTATCATCTAGGATAAAGAAAACCACTAACTAATGGTAACTAATTTAGCTATCAGTTCTAACATAAATAGCACAATAGGCCTTAGACCTATAACAAATACATTCTCATAAATTTATTAAATATAACACAATATACTTATAAGAGCCAAGCACCTATCAAGGCAGAATAAGAGAGCCTAGGGTATGAGAAGAAACTGACAATAATAACAAATATCACACCATAATTGCTCTAATATATAGATCATATTTTTCAGCTGTCAAATGTTATATATCTCCAAATGTGAGAGCTTTTACATGTCCCCTCTAGGAAACGAATACCCACTAAGGAGTTGATACTACGCGTGTATGCATATCCAAAACATTATTATATTCATATGACTAGTACTGACAAGTTTTACCTCAGTAGCCATGCGATCAGATATATACGCCAAATAAGAGCTTGTAGACCGTGACCGTGTCATCGGGGACTGAAAACATGCACCACCGATCTACGGTTGTAATATCCCTTGTAACCGTATCAAACAGAACTAGAATACCTATTAAGTTAACCCTGTCATTTTATGTACATCCCTCAACTAGTGTAAAATCATACACTTCACACCTCAGTATACACTTAATGAGCAGATAAGAGCCTATCTGTGACTTACAATAGATTATTTTTGCTGAATTGTTGCTATAAGAATTTACACATTATGGGCAGGAAGTTGTCCCGAGTAAACCTATCTCCTTACAGTAACCAAATCAAACACCCCGTCTAGATTTCATAACCCAAGTCCTTTTGCCCTGGCATAAGGAAAAATGAATAGAGAAATGAAACATACATAATGCGCGAAATAATAACACTGAATTTCTCTATTACAGGTCCTACACGTGTTTGATATACAGAAAATGAAACTTGTGTCCCAATCAAAGAACTTGTGCCGTCTAAATGACGAAGAATGAAACGTCCGGTAGAGTTATAAGATACCCAAAAAAAGCATTGTGATTTAATGGTCCCACACATGCCAGACTTATACACGTCTGCCACAATTGATTGCTCCTAATCGGACGCCGCTGTTCTAGCCCATAAAAAGCTGTAGTCCAACAAAAGATATGTGAGCAAATATGACCAATTTAGAAGAATCTAAGCATTAACTGACATTGCCGACCATAATTATTATGCTTTAAAATTACTCCTGTGAAAAGACTTAATTACAAAATACACAACTATTATAGCCTTCTTCCATTTTCCATTGTAACAAACCTCCCCCCAAACATTATGATAACAACAAAAGAGCATCTCAAGAATTATGGAATAGTACATGCAAAATGATGTAAGATGCTATTTTATTTGATGCTCTGACATAAGATTATCTCAAATCTAGATGAACAAAAGGCGTAAAGAAGAAAACCAGACGTCTTCCAAAATCAAACAGTTCAAAACAAAAGTTTATAAAACATATAGGCCTGTTACCACAAAAACAAGCATGTTAAATAAGAATCACCAACAGCTGATAAACATACATAAATGTAACTTCAAATCAAAATATGTATGTTCTGCATGCTCAAAGTCATTGAGCATAATCTATCATGAACTGTGACCCCCAATAGAGAAAGACAAAAATCCGTATGAGATTATCGAAAATAGAGACATGCTACGTGCGTGTAATCTGATTGCACAAGCCAAGTCTTGTTTTGTATTCACCCAACAAGAGTCCCTATAAATTCCCTATCTGACGTATGAACTCGGAGAAACCTCAGAGTATACAAAGCATGTCATAAGAGAACACGTGTACCAGTTTACTTGTTGTGTCCTGAACATTGTCACAGACAGTTATGCTATAACCACATAGTGCGAAAAAGAAACCTTTAAGGACTCTCCTTTAGCTGACACCAAACAAATTAAAGAAAAACAAGATAAACATACCACCTCCACGTAACTGGATATGCACAAAGATAGAATGCAGATTAGATTGTTTTTTGGATAAGCATAGAGAGTAACCTTATGCGACACCATAAAGACCATGCCTTAACCAATCAACATACCGTCACCACAGTAATTACACACAAGTCTTGATCCATCCTGGCATAATTGTCCAGATTCTTAAGAAGAGTATATCAAGACGGAGATGCAGCAAAACATAAGCTAAAGATATGTCCCTTATATTAAATGCGGCTCTGCCAAGCGCTTGACTTCCAAATAACACGAAACCCTGTACAAACAACCCTACCTACTAGTAAACGTCGCCGCACAACAAATTGGCCTAATCAAGGTGATGTATCATTAAACAATATCACTCTCCACAGACCCTGAGAGCGGAAGTGCCTTTTAAGCTCCTACGTTTTCGCGCCATAATAAAAAAGCGAGCTAGAGTAGAAATCGTGCTTTGGGCTGAAGCCATTGCACTGTTTACTGATATCTACATAGAAAACATCAATGCTATAAGGAGTCACCATCATGGGAACCGCAACACAACCAAATTTATACGCCAAAAACCAAACCCAACTAAAAAATGTGGAGAAAACAGTTCTAAGAAGGCATTAATTCACAGATATGTTTTTCTTACTGAAACGTAGCAGAGAAAATATATCAGGAATCGGTTATTGGTAGTCCAGGCCCTTACAAAATCAAAACCATCCCAAATATGAGATGCAACGAGCGATAATACTATTAATCCTGAAGCAATATATAAGCCAAAGATAACCACAGCAGTAAGAAAAGACTAAATCAAACAATCTACTTCGAAACATATTATTTAGTATCCATAACTAAAATAAGACTTCTATATCTTGACTGATCACTAGTGAGTCGAAATGAATATTTATATTTTCTCTATGACTGTGACCCACAGGAACGTCCCATGAGGTGAATCAGTCGATATAATCATTCAGCTGTAGCTTTCTTATATAGGCTCAGGTACAGTAATGACGGCTAGTGTCTTTAAGCTCTATTTACTTCAGCACAAAAAAAAGTAGCCTTTATAGCGATGACGTGCTCTTGGCTGACATCCCAATAGCACAACTAGTCTACGTTTAATACCCTATACCCCATGACGCATACACTAATATAATACTTTTAAGTACTTCTCCAAACACATGCGGACAACCCCACAAACATCAAATTATACAAGCACAAACAAGTTTCTACTCAGAGGACACACTAACATGCACAAATTACATGCCATATGATTAACGATTGAGTGTCAATATTGTAGAAGTGATAACAAGATGTAAGATTTGGAGAAGTATATGCCTATAGCCCGAAAAAAAAAATCCAGAACAGTCATTATAACACATATACAAGTTAAATAGTTGTCCATAATTCCTATTAATAAGAAGCAAAACTTAAAGTAGAGTAGAGAATTAGAGAAATAACAGTGTTCATAACATATGTATTAATCTCCCCAATTATCGGCAATAAGTTCACCTTGTTTGAATTTTCTCTATGAACCTATTTTAAAAGTCGCCATAGCCCTGTAGAACCAGTACGCTTTATCAAAAGTGTTGATGTTCAGTCACTCTGTGTATGCATACAAGCTTTATGTACAAGGTCATACTAGTGTACTCTATATACTATACTACGTACATGTCCAAAAATACAAAGCGACATAAATATGTATGACTTTGCCTTTTGTGTTGCTAACTATCAGTTGACCACACACCAATTTACGCTTTTCCTGTAGATAAACACAGTTGCTTCAGTGCAAAACCAACAGTAAGGACTCTTCTCCCTACATTTGGCGATAAGCACCCCCAATCTAACTGTAAAAACCACAATATTCCCCATCAGTATGCTATTCTGTGTATCCCAAGGTTAAATGTCAATTGATATTCGACTAGTTTTTATTCAAATGTGAAAGAACAAAATCTCGTATGCAATATAGGATAGGAAATAAAAAAGAACACCCTTGACAAATTATCAACAACGTCATTGAATAAACAAATACTCATTTTGACCAGGCATAAGCAAATTTAATAAACGAGAGATAGGAAGAATGATAACATAACAAGAATTACAATATGTGTCTAAATATAAGGTCTATATCAACCGATTTGAAAATTTCATGAACTGGGTGGACTCCATACAAATGTCCAAAGGAACCGCTATGCCTTGAAGTTATCTTGTTCTAACCCTCGCAAAGGTATTTATAAAGCAAAGCGAAAGATACATATATTATATACATTGCCTCCTGTCTGCCCAAATACGCGCATTAAATCGGTGTCTCGTGCTAATCATAGAGTGTTGAGCTTATCAGTATGAAACCAATGTTTAGACAGTCATATCAAGTGTACCCTATAAGAAACAAAAAAACTTTGGCATTATGCGTACTCCTACGCCAAGTCCCATTGCAGCGTTACACACCCCCCATATAATTCCAAAGATCAATTCAACTAAACCCTGCGTCCAATGACAACATAAAAGGTTAATGAGAGAATCAGTATAATTAAATTGAGTTCTTTTTCGGAATACCGCCCACTTATCAATGATTATTTATCTTGGAACCAAGTTTAAAAAAATGAGAGCACATAAGCCAAATCACAAAACGCATGTGAAAAGAATAACAAGTTCATTTTGCCTATAAGCCATAATCAAGGACAGTATCAACTCATAAAGGAAAGTCTTATAAAGAGAGAGACTATAGTAGATATTTTAAAAATTTATTTACATTATAAATTTTCTATTAGCGTCCTGTATTGACTCACAAACTGTTGCTTAATTTCAGCACTCGACTTTTGACCCATCTATACTTGTCAAGGTATGAAACTTATTCAGTCCTAGGAATGAAGAAAAGGTGTATCCCCAAAAGACTATCTATACCTGTGAAATTTGATAACAAGCTTTATTGCAGACAACACATAGCGCGTATCTCCTCTTGCGAAAGTTCTCCATAAAAAAGAATCTTTGATCGACACATTGGTTCAACTTTACATGGGTAGTATCGCAAATAGCCATTGAGAACTAGAAACCCATTTCCTAACAACATGTTTACATCAATACCATAAGCGGCAAAATACAACCAACTCTTATAACGGAACTCAATCTGATCCACATTCGCGAACGCTTCTCCAAAAACAATTGACATAGAAAACAGAAACATCTACTCTAACATGGAGGTACTCATATAAGATAGCGATTGATCGATTGGACTTTTTGCTGTGAGAGTGGGGCAGTAGAGTGTAAAATTTGGAGATTAGGTGGATAGCATGACAGCCTTACCAATAAAATTCAATCCGTCATTATAAGCAATGACCTTTTACCTTCCTCGGCACGTAAAGGAAATCAAGGCGATGATAGAGGAGAAATGAATCATAGAAACTATCATACTATTAAACCGTGAAAGAATATACACTATTATATAGTGCGTCTGAAATGTCTCATCAGTGCTTATGAAATATGTTCAAAGACTACTGTTTAAAACCACAAACGTCTGTTGGAAGCGAGTTTCCATTCAGCGTCATATTAATTAGCCAAGCCTTTCTATTTATGAAAGTGAACATCTATAGCCTGTTCTAATAGATACTTACTCAGAGTTACCCGCCAAGCAATATATTCAGCCATAACAATAAGTGACCTAGTACTTTTGGGAAATCTGAATACATTAAAAATTAACAATGTATTATAACCGATGATCTAAATATCCCCCATTTTATACAAAAAATCATCTATTTATAGGGAATCTACCCAGTTCCAATCCCAAAATGGTAAACACCAATATCGAGTTAAAATTAAAAACATAACAGCAACACACTAAAATATTAGAACGCATTTTTAGAAACTAGCATTGAAATGGTAGATTGTTATTTCCGAATAATTAAATGACCTCAATTAAGACAAAATTTGCAATTCAACGAAAATAAGCACATATAACGAAGAAAACGCAATAATCCATCTAAGATAATCAAACCAGTAAAAGCAGAATAGATTAAAAAATCTATCTGTTTGTTTCACAGTGCCCCTTCACCGAAATATAAGACCAATATGAGAGTAGAGAAAGTAAAAAAGAATTATACGTAATAGAAACAAATAAGACTAAGTCCTGCGATAAGTGTCATATGTGAGAATCTACCATGCGAACCTAGCCACTCTTTGAACAACGTTGCCATTCTAGAAAAGTGAACTCATATTATCCCAAGACCAGTAAAGTACAACAAGCTTTTAATGCTGTCACCAAACAACTAACATTAGTCTGCAAAATTTTTTTTTATACATGAAAACTGCACACCTTATTTATCAAAAGTAATAACCGTGAAAGGCACGGACCTTCGAAAAAAAAAAAACAAATTGTGATTAAAATAACTGGCTGAGTTGACGTAGATAAATAGCAAGATAAGCAAATAATCTATCAAAAAAGAAACTCACTCATTAACACCTAATCTACCACCTAAACTTCGTGTGCATCAATAATTACAATAAAAAATCTGTAAAAAAATTTTTCAATACTTGCGATGAACCTGGAAAAAAAGTTGAAACTGATTATTTTGTAAGCTAACAAAAAAATGAAGAAAGAATCGATAAAAAATAAACTAGTTTTGGAGACAAAATGATAGTGAAAAAAATAAAAAAAAACACCTGTTTAGATTATCTTGTAAATAATGGTGAGCCAGTTAGAGTGCTATCAGCCTTAGCATCGAGCTAGCGTCAACTCTCGCCCATTATTTTATCACAAAAAAAAAAAATATTTTTGCAGACTAAAATGATTAGTTGTTGTTTAGTTTTAGTAATTTATTGATGCAACACAAAGGTACTTTGCGTCATATGAGTTTCTGATGGTTGAAAAGTGTTAATTGAGTGCCCATTGTTGAATTAGCATTTGTTTTTCAATTCTCTTTACCTCATTTTTTTCTGAACACTGTGAAAAATACAGTGTAAACTCTGCTTTTACTTTGATTCAGATCAATTTCGTTTACTGCAAATGTGTATGTTGAATGCACTTTGATAGATATATTGGCTACCCATTGTTAAAAAGGTTTACTATAATTCCTTATTTTAATCCATAATTATAGGTTAACCTGGTAATTCATCATGATTGTAAAATGGCATAGATCTTATTTTTTTAATAATTTAATATATTTAGATGTGAAATGTTTTATTTTCTATATTTTGAAAGCATGATTAATCTAAATAGAAGATCATTATGAGTATGATGTTACAGTTTTAAAAGTATTTACATTAGTAGTGATAATGTGTTTTCTTTACAGGTAAAAAGTTCTGATTTTCCCCGATCCCCCGGACAGATCACCAAACTAACAAGTAAGCAGGCAAGACCCCTACCCACACCCCACACACAAGTACAGACACACATTTGAGACTTGTATACTAGCCTGTTTTTTTAACTTGGGCGCATTGATGTGTGAAGATTAGATGATGTTGTTTAAATGTATTACCTTTTGTTGACTACATGTACAGTTGAAACCAAATGGTGTGACAATTTCATCACTTTTCAGAAGGTCCGAAGTTTGCATACACCAAGTTCAGTATGCTTTTGGGATATCCCAGGATGAAAAGGTATACTTGAAAGTATACACATAAGTGCAAAGCAATGTAGAGAAATTATAAAATTGTAAAACATAATGACTTTTAAGACTCTTTAAGTGCATCTGAATGGTTAAAAAATCTTCTCACCTCTTCCTTCTTATTGTCATTGAAATGAAGGAGGATGGAAATTTTCACCAATTTGGATACAGGTTTATTGAAATCTTTGGAATGAGAAGTGATTGGCTGCTTAGAGATAGATGCCCTGCTTTCACTTTTGTGTCAAAACTGTTTTCAAGCCTCAAATTGTTCAGAAAACAATAATGGTAGCATTTATTTTTTCTTTTTATTTGGATTGACAAAATGGTTGCATTTTGTACCATGTTGTCATACAGTAGCTGTTGTACACATTTTGTTACCAAAGACAAATCCAGTTTTGTCAATAAAGTTGAAATCTCACTTTTTTTCATTTGCAGTTTTCTTTGATATGGAAATATAAACACTGGGACAAGAGCAAGAAATTGCAAACAGTGAGCCAAGAATGAAAGAAGCTGTGGAGAGATGACAGCACTTTTTCTAGAGAAGGTATGTTGTCAGTCAACAAACAAATATATCTTGTGTTTAATGTGTTAAGGTAAACCGACTTCACACCAGGATAGAACTAAACTTTATAAAGTAATGTAACACTCGCACTTTAAAATAGTATGAAAAAGTATTATGATTGAGGTTAACTACAACTTGACACCCTAACAGTTTAAAAAAATTATAAACTACAACAATGTGAATCCTGTTTTTTCCAGACTTCACTTGACACATCGATACAGAGGCAATGTGTGCTGAAACTGCTGATGACTTTTCTTGGAGACCCTGTGAAGAAACTCTAAAGGAAAGGTATGTTAACAAGTTGCATATATGAGAATAGCAATATCTTGTTTCATAATATTGGAAGCTCATCTACTTACAATATATGAAGCTGAATATATACAGAAAATATTTTTGATTAATGCAAAGTTCAGTATTTTGTGTCTAAAAATTTCAAGAGATGTTTGAAAAGATTTTAAGGTGTTACTTATTGTTTCTGGCACTTCGAACAAATGTTTTTGTAGTAGTGACCTAATGGCTTATTGAACTGTTCCAAATCTTTGGCTTTTGGGAATGTTTTGCTGCAAATGCTTCAGTATCCATTTCAAGCTTTAATGCAAATGCTTTGGATCCAGTTTGGGGCTGACATTAAATATATAGCATTGTGTGTGAATTGTATTTTTGTGGTTGTGTTTGCAGGTGGCGAAAAATAAAGACATCGAGGCGAACAGGTCTGTCATCGCAACACAACAGATGCCTGGACTGTGGTAGGAGGAGTGGTCCTACCTGGACTCCAGTTAGAGGTTCACCCTGCTTTTTTGACTGATCTACGCGACAAATATGAGGTATCCTAAAATGTGCAAACAGACTTTTGAGTTCATTCAGAATGGATTTCTGGGACTGGATGAAAACAAACAAAACTTGCTCAGCACGTAGATGTTTATGTATCTCATACATTTTACACTTCTGTAGTCTGTTAAGCTGCAACATTTGTTTGAAATTATAGCTGTTGGACCAAATGTGATTTGTTAAAATATGTTTTAATTGTTATAGAACTTCTTTGTGTCTCTGTGGTAATAATGGCAATAATGCTCTCATTTAGCTTTTGTAACATGTCATAAGAAAAAAAAGCCATATGTGATTGTAAAAAAGTTTTCAGAATTTAAAGAATTTTGCCCAGTTAAGTTAGATTTTTTTTTTCAATCATTTATGAAGTAAGTAAACAGAGGCTCACTTTCAGTGAAAATCGGATGTTAAACATGTTAGCTTAAATTTGCGTTTTTATTAAACCACAATTTCTGATAAATAGCCTTATGAAATTAGTCAAACATCTGTTTACCATGGAAATAATGGCAAATCCGCCATGTTCTAATCAGTTTAGCAGAACTTCCATAGGAATACATGAGACAAAACGATTAAAAAAAGTAAAATAAACAGCCGTGGAACAGTCCAATAAACTGCTGGGTCAGTACTGGTACATTTATCTATCACTCTGTAATGTCAGAATATGATTTAATTAACGCTATTTTCGGTATTTAGCACTTAAAAATCTCCATTGGTTTAACATTTGACCAACTGAAATTCTATAGATGTGTGATGATGTCGTTTTACCGAGCCTAATACAGTGTTTTGTTTGTTTTAATCAGAGACTATGCATTGTATAGTGTCAAAATTGTGCATTCACTGTTAGCAGTAAGTAACAGTAAGGTAATCAATGTGTTATGTAATTTTTTTAAAAGTTGAAATGGAATGCATTGTAAAGAATAATTGTTTTAAATGTGCTCGACTAAACTTGGTTTGAAACCAAGTCTGAGAATAAGTCTAAGACCAAGCTTTTTGATGACACGTTCCAAGAGAGTTTTAGAACTTAATGTACTTCATGTCATTTTTAACATTTATTTGTCAATATTGTGATATTTGCAACTTAACTGCTGTAAAACTTGTGATAAATATTTACCACAAAGACTATAGCACCAAACTTAGATGATCACATGTTTCCAATTTTGACTGTTATTAACTTTTGGGTTTAATTCCTGGTTTGGTTCTGATCTGATTTAGTTCAAGTCTGGTTATTGTCAATACTAGATTTATTCTTGCTTTGTCCTGCTTTGTTTTGTTTTTATTTGTGTTTAATTTTAGGTTTATCTTGGACCGTATGCTATTTTGACCCATTTGATGTCAAAATAAAGGTTTTTATAAAGTATTTATGTCTATTGAATGTCGTATTGCATCTTAAATTGAGTTGTTTTAATCTTAAAGAAGGCCAAAGTGGTCCTAAAATAAGATCAAAAATGCTTATTGAATCTTAAAATGAGTTGTTTTAATCTTAAAGAAGGCCAAAGGTGGTCCTAAATAAGATCAAAAATGCTTATTAAGTTCTTAAAACAAGCTAAAAAACACCAGAATTGAGCTGTGATTTAAGACAAAAATACTAGATTTGAGATAAAACACACTTATTCTGAGCCTAGCAAACTAGTACTTATTTGCTAGATATGAGCCTTTTTTGCTTATTTCAAGCACAAAAGGACTTAGTCAAAAAAGTCTTATTTTAAGAATCTTAAATAAGACAAAATGTGCTTGTTCCATTGGCAGATTTTTTTCACTTATTTCAAGCAAATTTGGACTTGTTTTAAGTTTTTTTTACTTGTTTTAAGATGGGCATTTTTTCCAGTGTGACTTGACTTATATGAAAGGTGAGGTAGCTGATTTTACGCTGCAAACACGATCTAGGTTTTAAATCTGACAACTGATCGCATAAATCCTTCGACACATGGTTAATATCACCATGTATTAATTTAGTTACAATTATGGCTTATAAACTTCTTTTACAAACAACAAAGTGAAACTGGAGACACCACCCCCAAGCTCAGCCAATCAGAGCACAGCATTCAGCTCCAAATTAGAACTAAAATTCTTTATTATTCAGTCCAGACAGTACTCAAGAGGTCTAATTTTTTCACAAAGTGCTGTACTTACTAGATACTTTTTAGTGGAAAGCACAAAGTTTACTAATTTGCAACTAAAAAATTAGCTACCCCACCTTGGACTTGATACTTAGCTGTGTCTTTATCTCAGGTGATTTACTCCCACCTCTGATAATTTTTTGATCTACTTTTTTACTTTCTGTAAACTGGTTTCTAATATAGACCATGCCTTTCTTGCTATGACCACAAGAGGGCGCTGCGTAACCTACGTCCACACTTCAAAACAAGCGATGAAACAAAGATCGTATATAGTAAGAACGTGACACTTTTATTCACGAAAACTTACCACATACCAAGTGTTTTTGCCGAGTATTTAGACATCTGCTTGTCTTACAACAAAGTCAAAATACATGTACATTATAGCCAAAACAAACATTAGTGCAAAATAGTCTTAAATAAAATACAGCAGAGTAACTCCTCGTTCATGTTTGTTCCATAGTTAATCTATGATACACACAAACTACACATGGCTTTTTGACAGTAAACTCTTTACGATTAGCATTGAAAACGTGTTTTTTCAGTTAAAATATTTTACGTATATTTACATGTACAATATCGAAATACCACCAATGTCCATTTTTACACGTATGCTGTTTTTCTGAGAGCTTATTGTGCCAAATATTACAGCAAAGTTATTGTAGCTAGCTATGTTTGCAGAGCTCAACAGCATCTTGAACAATTTTCCGGAGAAATTCTCGCAGGTAAAGTTTATTTACACCTCAACATAAATGATTTTAGTCACGGGCACAAAAGCTACTAATGAATAAAAGCATATCTGGTTAGCACAAATGCCCTAGCAGTGGATGCCAGCTGTTAGCATTAGCATTGGTTCTGTTTACAAATAACTTCCATTAAAATGAAAATTGTGTTTCAGGAAGAGTTTATTATAATCTCAGAAAGAAGATGTGACGCCTCGTTTCTCATCCACCACTTCTGTCTTTTTATCTACGAGGTAAGTTATGTATCATTGTAAACATATGCATTTTTTTTGTTTTATTTATTTTTCTTAAACCTCTTTAAATCAAAACATTCTAGCATGGCAAAGACACATTATACATCCTGTACACATTCACTGTGCCATAAAATATTTATTCTAAAAGGTAATTTCACTGTCTTCTATTGGTGAGCTATTATTTCGAGTTGCCCTCCATCTGTATTCTATCTGGAATTGCCCATGAGCAGAACCTATTTGCACACTGAAGTGACACACTTTTTTGAAGCTTTATTTAGCATTATTCAACATTTTTGGTTGTAAAGCTTAATTATTGTGCACTTTAAATGGCACTTGGCCCTTGTTTATACAATATCTGTTTACCATGTCATTTTTGCTGGCTCTGTTTTTAGAAATCACCATTGTAGTCTAACCTAATGAGTCTAAAATGATTGATTGATTGATTGATTGATTGATTGACTGAACCTGTCGCATCAATATTTAACTACTTGACCATCAAAATGCTATGTGACACTAGTTCCTATTAATTATTTGAAACACTTTGTAAATATCTTAGAGACAGATAGATCTCTTTCAGGTTTATGTTAATAGATGTATTATTTTCCAAAAAGCTCCTTGTTTTTTGTTGTTTAGTAATTGATTTTAAGATAAAAAAAACAAAAACAAAAACAAAACAACAACTTCTGTTTATTCACTTTTGTCACCATTCCAGAGTTTTGAATGTTCTAAAAAGTCTGCAGCTGGACTTTTTATTACAGTTTGTTATGTACAGCTTATCTCTATAGATGTTATTGCATTGCTGGAACATTTTCGACAAGTAAAAAACATAGAAACAAGCAGGTGATTGACCCAGCTATCACCACAAAAAGTTAGACAATATGCATTTCAAACTACGATTTGACATGTCATTGCAAAAATAGTATTGTATATTCAACCATTTGTATGTGCCTGTCTCTTCTAGCTCGGTGTAAAGTGTGTTTTCTTGGACTGGTGCAGTCCTTCAGTCATTATAATGCAGTCAGCCAGCGATTGGTGAGTAACAGCTATAGATGCTTTTTTTCATACTGAATGGGATTCGGGAATTAGAAATATTAAATAAAAAAAAACTGGGGTAATCACTTTTATTAGTTAGTCTGTAAAATATTACAAACATTTGGTAAAACCCATTACATTTTCCGGCCATGACATTGAGTAGTAAAAATATAGGAGGTTAATGTTGTGTTTATGCATCGTGTAATAGATTTTTTTCCCTTCAGGGTGTGAGCCTGGTCCAAGCGAAGGAGAAAGGGCAGCTGGTGTTTCTGGAGGGTCTGCAGGAGTCTTTGTCACATCTAATTCCACAAGAAGGCCAAGCAGGGAGTGACACGCTTAACTTTCTCAGGTTAGAGAAAAGTTGGGATTCTCATTCTTGTTTCTAATTAGTAAACGTACGCTGTTAAAATGCAGATTTAAGTTTTGCATTAACTAAAACACACAAGCCATGTTCATCCATTGTGTGTTACTAGTGGGTTCTTTCAGGTTACTTGAATATTAATAGTGCAGTTTTTCTTTTGCAATTAAACATTTTACTTTGAAATATTGGTATATATACTGTATTTTATGACATCACATTACAAAATTACAGTTCAACTATTACCGGTATATGTTTTACTCTAAATCACTCCTCCAATGTCGGATAGCAAAATAAAAATACACATCAACACTTTTATTATCTGTTTGTGGGCTGAACATTTTTTAAAGGTTGTATGAAGAATTTCAAAATATGTTTGTTGTCATGCTTGGTCAAAAACTGTTGCATATATTTGTAACAGCTTTGTACTTATGGTAAACAGGTAAAAAAGAATCATGAAAATATAAACTGTGGACATGGTTGGGCCAATAGAAAACAAGATACCTCCCTATCTATTGGCCTGTTAACCTGTCAATCAAACCTGCTATGTTCCTAAATAATTTTCTCATTTAGCAGTGGAGTTCGCTGTTTGAAAAAAACAGTTGCTGGATCTGTCTTTCCTTCAAAAACCATACCATAGAACCTTTACTGAAATGAGTCTGAGGGTGTTTTTTTGTTGTTGTTTTGTTAGGGATCCCACACAAGGCCTCAAGAATCTTTTTGAGTTTGTGCGAGCCAGTTGCAGCAGTCCTGAGGGTGCTTCCGTCAGCAGTGAGGAGTGGGGGCCTCCTGTGCTGCTGGTGGACGACCTCAGTGTCCTGCTCAGCCTGGGAGTGAATGCGGGTGCGGTCCTGGACTTCAGTCACTACTGCAGGGCTACAGTCTGTTCCAAGTTACAGGTACATCATTACAAATCATCACAAATATGGACACTTTCTATCTAAAGTCTGATGTCCTCTGCACAAATTTGGTCATCTGGTATAAAAAAGTTCAAATTTTTGGAGATCAGTGTTACATTTTTGACAAAGACACAGTGACAGACAGGATGTTTTACTTTGCTAAGATGTTTCTCAAACACCTACATTCTAAATATAGTTTGTCTTTGTTTGTGCAATGGCTTTAAGAATAATCTGTCTCACTCTTCTGAGAGATTTGACCTTTGACTAAAGTTTTGCTCACAATGATACATTTTTCGATCCCAGCTGGAATCACAAGTTTCCTGGAAGTGACAATATGTTAGAAATATATAATCTCTCCACCATGTTTACCTCCCAAAATTCAGGGGGCTAAATTGACAATAACTTAAGAAAATAGGAATACATTAAATTTGCCCTTTAAAGGTGCACTGCACAACTCTTTAATTAATAAAAATCTGCGTTTTAACTTTGAGTGGGCTTACATGGCCACAGAATAGTCTATTATTTGGCTTGGAGGAAGGCCTGAACACATCTGTTTCTGCAAAAAAGCTGTTCCTTTCGCTGATTTTTTTCATATTATGGCATAAAATGTATTAATCTCCATTCAGAACGTCTCAAAGCATAGTTGTAACTGTCTAATTCTGCTGAATTGTGTAGATGACTTTTCACCTCCAGAAAGTTAGACAGTGCACCTTTAAGTTGTAATTGTAAAGTGTTATTGTACCAATACAGACATAATATAATGTTAGTTTTACTGTCGTAGTCTTGAATATCATTTAGTCCAAGAATATGCATCAAGAATATATATTTTTTGCAGGGAAATGTGGTGATGTTACTGCACTGTGATGAAGAGGATGACGGAGATGATGAAGGTTCAGAGCAGCTCCTTAAAGGCCTGACTCACCAGTGCTCGCTCGCCCTGGATGTACAGGGTCTCCCCACGGGCTACTGCAGGGACATCCATGGACAGGTAACTGAAACAGACTTATTTAAATAGAAGCAAATTCCTTAACAAGACTTATTTATTCATGTAATTGTGTTATTATTTACATCTGCAGATGGAGGTGATCTGGAGAAGGCGACAGGCTGATGGGCAGCACACACTCAAGAAACTATTTCAGTACAAGGTCCATGACAAAGGAGCCTCATTTTTTGCCCGTGGAACATCAAGTGCTGTTCTATAGCAATAATGGACTGAACAAACACATCAATGCAACAAGGGACATGTGAAATAAAAGGCAAAGATAAAAATTAAGCTACAGCTACCGGTAAATGGTTTGGGAAAATGTTTTCAAAGCCTTTAAATGTATTTATGTCTCAGCCACAACTAATTTTTCATGAAATAAATGCATTTTTTTTTAACATGTGTAGTTTATTTAACCGGGCTTTATCAGATGAATTCTCATTACTTTTGTGATTTTTCAGAGTGATACACAAATCAAGGCAAATGCTTTCTAGTTTTTTTTCCCCTCAAACAAAAATAAGAGTGTCTAGCCCCTCAGAAAACTGAATATTACAGTAAGACACCTCGACCTTCAGGAGCTTTTAGCCATGTCATAGTTTTTGATTATTTTGTTTATTTTGTTTCTGTTAACAGGCTAAAATACTGTTAATTCACACAATACAAAGTAATAATCTGCATCTTAACTCATGTTAAGCATAGGGTTGAATTTCTTTCAAAATAGTATATTGAATTAGCAGCATAACTCTTGTTTTCGTACGATGATAAATTCTTGTAGTTAGCTGACAACAGCATTGGTTCTGTTGTTGCTACAGCTTGTGTCAATGAGCTACAACACCACTCTTTCTGCATTCCCGTATTGAGGGACTGTTATTTTGCTTGGAGGAGGGCCCGCTCATGTTAGTTTTATAGAAAAAAGGTTGCTCTAGCTGTATTTTTTTCACGTTATGGCATAAATGATTTAGACCCATTCAGAATGTCATAATGTATGGTTTTAACTAATTCTGATTCTAGTGAATTGTGTGGTTGACATTTCACCTCCAGAAAGTTACACAGTGCACCTTTAAAGTTAACATTAGATTGTACCATTTAGTCTTTAAGTTTACTAAAACTAAGACATAAAATTGTAAATTCAAGTTTTATTTTGACTCTACAGCAGTTCTCATAAATGATCTGCTTATCTGTTTTTAAAAAATCTAAAAATCACACTTTGTTGCTCATTATTGTATATAAACATTTAAAACTAGCTAAACTGAGCACAACAAGGGGAAAAGAGTAAACCTTTAATCTGCAAACAACAATTATTATTTATTATTGCAAAAATAAATAAATAATGTTGGTTCAGCACTGCTCTTTATTCCCACTAGAGGCCGCCCTGCTACCACCATCCCAGTGGAAGGTAAGAGGTCGGAGTGGAGAGGTTTCGCACAGGACAGGATTTTGACACTAGTCGGATTTGGAAGGGATTTTTTTCCTCCTGCATGCCGTTATTACGTTCTTGTGTGAACCTCTGGAAACCATCTACGGCAAGGGCAAGTCCACAGCCCCGGACACGACACTTTCAGCCCCGGATCGTGTGGGACTTCTGAAGTTTATCCAGGCAAGTGCGCGCTGTAAATAATGAAGCTAATACCTGCTTCTGCTGCTGTTAGCATGCTAGGTTAGCTTGGCAGTGACAGCATGGAAGCGTTTGCATCATCCAGTATTACGAGATTATTATAGACATTTTTACCTCATCTTTCGACTCACCCGGGTACATTTAGTAAGAAATTACAAGTAAGCAAGTCTTTATTTTAAATTTGCACCCAGTTTATGCTAAAGCTACTTTTGACATTTCTTGACCTGTTTTTATCAAGCTATTAAGTCAGAGTATTTATTTTTATTATTGAACTGTGGGATACAAAGCTTTTTAAGTGTATCAAGTGTTGGTGGATGTTTGTTTAGGTGGAGGTTGCTAAATCCAGAGATGCAGGTTCATTAGGTTCAATAAGCTAATGCTAACACATTGTTAGCTAACAGTGCCTAAAATCTTATTGTTTTCATTGATTACTCTGCACGTGAGATGGTGGAATTATAAAATGGTTTAATGAATAAATAAATAACAGCTTCTATGATCAATATTACAATCATCATTTGGTTATTTAAAGTTATTAAAAGCCCTGTTATATTCATAGTACAGTATTAGTTAATGTTTTGAACATTTACTTTAACATTAGGTTGTCATTTACCTTTTTAAAATGCGGCAATGCACAGCCCACCTGTTTGTGAACAGCCTCATACTACAAATGAGCTTCTGTTGATTTGTAAAATGATGCTACCTACCTGACTATTGAGAGATCAGCTTACACAACAACGTAGTCATTCTCCCTTTGCAAATCAGCTCTATACATTTGTACAACGTGATAACTTGGGAAAACATTAGAAATTATCGATGAAATGTAAACATGCACAAAAATATTGATGATGTCATATTGGGTAAGGTAACTTAAAATAGCAGGGGAAAACATGTAATGTGCCAAAAATAGATTTCTTACTAAGACCTAATTTCCTTTTGCGTTTTGTTTCTGGTTTTGACTGAGTCATGTGTGACTTGCAATTTGGTCACCTCACTGGAAAAGTTATTGCATTACAAGAATCATTTAATTGTGCATTTTTAAAGTCATATTTTGCATCCCTAATAAAATGTCAGATGATGAAAGCATGCTAAATTCCAATGCTTTTGTTACATAAAGAAAGCATAATAGTAAATTGTTACACCTTTGTATGACCAACTAGACAATGCCCTGTAAATTGATGCAATTTAACAATATATTTGTCACTTAGTTTACTATGATTAAGTTTCTTGAATCAGCTGCATGGGTGGTTTCTATCTAGAATTGCTTTTGCACTCAATCCAATACGAATTTTGGTGTTTTAGCAGTTCAAAAATCTTTTGAAAACTTGCATTCTTACTATCAGTGGGGGTCACCTCTTCCGAGATCTGACTTTTACATTAGCCTGGGGGCGTGACACACGTCTATATAGAGACACTTTTACATGACATTTTTCTTGAGACAAACAGGTGGTGTACGCGTAACCACAGAAGTTGTATAGTGCACTGTTAACCAAAATGTTTGTGTTGTTATCTACTCTCTCTAGTCTTGTGTCATATCTTTTATTCAAATCAGCCCTATAACCACCAGCGCTTGTGCACAGTCCAGCCGTTACTCATTGATGGAACATTTCCCTACGGCTCCCCTCGGCTGTGGTCGTAAAGCACTTGTCAGACGCACAGAGAGGGCTTGTCACCAACACGTTTCTATCATTATGCAACTATGGAGCTCACTGTGCACATGGCTAGGTAGCCTTCTCTGCACGCTGGTCGGAGGCACGCACAGGGCAGCCGCTCATGGAGCCTCTCAGCGCAGAAAATGCCTTCAAACTGGGTATTTTAGGAAGTGTAGAGAAGAGGTAAGTTGCAAAATAGAGGGTGTGTTCTCGCTTCTGTGCGGTTGGTGAATACTTGGGAACACCACTTTGAATTTGTCTATTACAAATGAGCTATGCTTGTAAAATGAGTTTGTTAATTGAGTTCTTGTGAGTGTTTTCTTTTATTGAGCTTTTATTTTAGCTTTGCAACAGCATTGCAAAAAAATCAGCTTAAGAAAGGCACTTATCTTTGTTATAGTTCTCAAGATGAAAAGAAAGGTGATCTTTGTTGCTGATGCTAGGTGAGAGTGTCTTCAGAATAATTTATTTGGATGAGATCCATTGTTTTGCTGGTTTTTGAACTGCAAATATTTTCTGACACAGTACTTGGGATGAGTTGCACAAAGTTTATCTAGCCCTTTCTGTGTCATTATGTGACGTGAACTACAAAAAGCAAATTCGGGGCAATAGGGTTTAGTTGAGGGATGATGTAACTTTATCAGCAGCTCACCATGATATTGTACGTCTCATCTGGGTATTTACTTGTGAGTATTCTTAAATGTTGGCTTTTGGATACAAGATACCAGTTTTGTCCCAAATTTTGTTCTTATTACATTTAACTGCAAATTAAAGGTCATGCCCAGATGTTTACTTAAATGACTCTGACTTGGGTAGTAGTTTGACATATGCATCATATTCAAAGCAGTGTTTTCCAAACAGTGGTATGTTGCCACTGGTGATGCTCAGCCTTTATTGGCTGGTACACGGACACCTTCATAAATACCTCTAATATTTCCAAAAACGTAAGCGGCAGTGGTATTATCCCAGGCTTAGACTGCAATGCACTGATGTATCTTTGCACAGAAAACTCACATTCAGTCCAGTGCTAATTAATTTGTAGTAAAAAAAAAAAAAAGGCTGTGGAGGTGGAGGCTCTGGTGAAAGTTTCATACAGAAAGAATCCGGACAGTCATAGCATCTCCGCCAGCAGCACCAGACAAAAAATTCATATCTTTAATCATAATTTCAGATAATCTACATAATAGTAATTTTATTTATTAATTAAGGGACGTAGCCTTCTCAAATAATTGTTTTACTTATTTTTTAAAAAGAAGCCAAACCCCTAAACTAAGCCCAAACATTTCAAACTAAACTTTTGCTGGAAAAGGAGAAGGTGGAAAAAGGGGCTGAGGGTGGAGAGAGAGAGCAGCATTGTGATTGGTTTGACAGCAGGTGTTTGTAATCAGCACACAGTTTTGAGTGAACAAATCAATGCTGAGGTCACTCACTATACTAGAAATGTGTGACCTGAACTGGCTCATTTGTTCAGCATTCAATGCTATTTATGTACCATACAGAGCCGAAAAAGTTGTTTTTATGTTTAGTGTCACTTTAAAAATGTGTATTTATCATCTCTTTTTCAATAACCGAGCAGTCCTACCTCGACTACAAATAATAATTCCATGGTATAAATATCATAAAAAATGGGCTTCAGACGGTATTGACAGTGTTAATTTATTGAGTCCGTGGCAAAAGCTTCTCACACAGGACTGAGACAGATAATTCAGATTATTAATGCACATCTTTGACTAAAATTCACTTAGTTTCATTATCAGTTATCATACAATAAAAATGTCATACTGTCCCCTCCCAAAACATGCATAATCCTTCTAAATCAAAATTGAGAATGCAGATAAAATCTATTTCCCATGAGCACTAGTGCAGGGCTCTGTGATATTTTTACATGCTTGCTAATGCACATTTGTCATACTGGTGCTGAGGTTTCTCACCTGTTTGACACATCTCACCCAGCTTCTGCACACTAGAGCACTGCAGGAGTGAAGCGCTTGGAGCAAGACAAAAGCCTGCTCATTGAGAACCCTATCAGCTCAATCCAGGATTAGACACAGATTGGGCTCTGCCAAATCTGGCCTAGAGCTGCGTGTAACCCTTCCACATGCAACAAACAGGCACATCACTCAAAGATGGAGGCTAAGTGTATTTTCTTCTAAAAATGAGAATCAAAGTTTGCTCTGGAGCGCTGCAGAATGCTTTGTTAGCTGGGACATGTTTACAGTGAGGTGTATTTTTAACCGCAGAGGCTCCCGAGCTGAGGTTCACCTGGGGAAAAGTGTCCCAGCTCCAGGGACAAAGCAAGGAACCAAAAGCAAGGAAGGAGAACTATGCCATTCAGAGTTATTCAGCATCCAGTATGTATAATCAAAGTCTGCACTGTGTAAAGTGGACAAAATTAAACATTGCAGGAATTAGAGATGATCATTCTTGGTCAACAGTGTACATTAAGCTCACTGAACAAAACAAGACTTAAAAATCAATAAAGAAACATGTGATAATTTTTAGAACTTACTGACGACTATTAAAAAAGGATTGTTTTTTGATACTCATAATCAACTATGCAGATTGTAACAACCTTTCTATAACCAACACTGCTGCATTATTAAAACTTTAAAACAAAAGGTAGAAAACAATAAACTAGCGGTGGAGAGAACCAGAACACCACAATGTATGTTGTTCATTTTCCTATTGCTTTTGAAAGCAAGTAAAGTGTATTAAAATGGCACCTTTATAGCACATTTTACTAAGTGCTTTACAAAGGGGAGTAGGCCGAATTACACAAAGAGAATTTAAATTTGAGGTCTTGCAAGGCTAACATTGGAGCCAATGTCAGGTTCTTTTGGAATATGGGAATACAGAAGCAAGAAATAAAATGAGACAGAGGCATAACGCATTAGAATAGTTTTAAGTATTAACACATTTTACTTCCTTGAGCCTCAGTTCTTAAAATTCAAATGAAACATCTGAACAGCACTCTTCAATACCAAGTTTCTGAGTTCTTGTCTTTGCTCACAAATCAGTCACACATGTATTTTTGTTATGACGTGTGCAGGTTTATTCCATGTGAGTACAATATGTTGCTGATATGCCGGCCTGTGAGTGTGCTGGTTCGACGTTTTGGTGCGAGGCTGCTGGAACTGATCTGAACTGATTTGAACTGTGTGCTTAGTAAACACAGAAGAGTGAGAGGGAAGGATTGGTCACAAGTCACCAGGAGTTCAGCAGCACTGTAGACAGCAGCTCAATCTGGCTATTGGGGAAAAACAACCAGGTGTTTGGATTGGTTTAGATAAGGTCAAAGCTTTCATACAAGTCTTTGAGTGTTGCGACAAAGGCAGACACACATTGCTGCTTCTACTAGGACTCAGCAATATGGACAAAAATGTATAATTTGTTGTATTTTTCCTATCTTATTATGCAATGAATATCTTTATATTCAAAATTTTAAAGTGTAATATTTTTCAGTATTAGGGTTATATATGGGTTAGGGTATAAATGTGAATTTACATTTAATAAATACATTTTGGTGTTGTAAAGCTGTATTGAGCAAAATAGTATGTGAAACACCTGTTTTTGCTTTGAGACTCAGCAAAGGCATCAGTAATACCACCTCAGCCTGCATCCAGTCACCATGGGCTTTCTGTTTCTTTAAAAGTACAAGAGGCTCTCACACAGCACTCCGTGTAATCCGGTGCTCCGCGTTGATTTGTTCCGGCGCGTATATTTTTTCCGTTTGAAGGAACTTTCAAAACCCTCTGCAGCCCTTTTTCCATCACAAATAATCATTTTCCACAAGAGTGCATGGTCTGTAGGGCTGGGCAATATTGACAAAAATGAATATCTATACATTTAGGGCGAATCTCAACAATGATATTTGGATGATATTTTGTGAATCCAACATAAATGTGTTAAAATGTATAATGTATCTATAAGTTTTAAATTGGTTGTATTACTTAGTGTTTTTAGGTTTTGACTTTTTTAAAGTTGGGGTAACTAACTTTTTTAGTTTCACTAAATGTATAATAAAAGCAGCACTTTGTGAAAAAAATTAGATATCTGAGTACTGTTGAATTGAAAACAAAGAAATGTAGCTCTTATCAGGAGTCGAATGCAGTTCTCTGATTGGCTGTGCTTAGGTGGTCCTCTCCAGTTTCACTTTGTTGTTTGCAAAAGAACTTTATAAGTCTTAATTGCAACCAAAATGATGACATGTCGATATTGACCACGTCTTGAAGATTTAGAGGAGGAAGTTGGTAGATTTAAAACTGCTTTGTGAAAATTAGCTACCCACGTTTAAATAAAGATTTGTCATTAGAGCAAGTACTTTTAGTGCTTATTTCAGAAACGTTTCAAGTTCGTGTTTGTTTAAGTAAAACAAGCAATCGAAGTTTAAAGCAACCAAATCCACTTAAAACATGTCAGATATAACTTATTTATGAACAAATCCTCTTGTTATCTAGTTAAGATGGGATTTTTTTTCCAGCGTGCTTAATTATGAGACAAATATTTTTCAAATACATTTTCCTCTTTTGTGAAGCACTTTGAATTACTTTATGTACAGTACACATTCATATAAACTTGTCTTGTCTACTGGAAATTTTACAGCATTATTTTTATTTTTACAGTAAATTCTACTGGACAATAAACTCATATTTCCAAAACAACATTCACAATTTTATATACATTTTGATATATTGCCCAGCTCTAGTTTCAAGTGTCCTTGGATCAAAGGAGGTGACATCAGTGGCCCTGTAGGAGTAGCAGGCTGAAGCTGAACTGTCCTCTGTGCCGGAAGTGCATCAAGACAGAACCAAAGCTGGACCGAGTGCAGTCCAGGTCTGGGGTTATAATAACAGAACAATGGCAAGAATGGAAGCAGAACAACTTAAACAGCCTAAAATTTGTAATGATCCTGCAGAAGAATCATCACGGTTGCACAGTAGCAGAGTGTTAGAGCTCTGCCTGCATGGAGTCAGACCAAATCAACATCCATGCTTTCTCTGGGTGGAGTTTGCATGTTCTCTTGTGTTACTGTGCACTCTCACTTACTCCAGTTTAATTCCATCTCCAAAAACAGTAGTTAGATTATTAGCAGCACATTCTTATTGTGAATGAATGAAAAAGTGAATTATTGTCAATTTGTGTCTGCCTCTGTGTGTGCCTGCCATAGTTGTTCGTTCACTGTTTATTCCCACCTAAGGCCCAAAGTTACCACCCCAAATGGGAACAACAGCTCGAACTGCTGTGCACAACTTTATTTTCATGTTTCAATTGTTTCAAGCTCAAGACTTACTTAGGATTAAAAAGTGTTAGAATGTGCATGTCCTACTCTACAATGTTTTTTTTTTTTTGCCACATTTCAAATTGGACTGAATTGCCCACTCTGCAGAATCCTTGGGTCTGGTGCAGATTAGAGGAATATGTCCACACCTCAGTCAGTGAATAGTCTGTGTGTGCTGAATGAGACGAGTGTTGGAGCCGTGGAGCATGTGACTGCAGTCTGAGAACACACCCTGAGCAGACACACTGTGTCAGAACACCATACTCCTGTGTCTGGGCCTGAAGGAGAAGAGGCTGACTGGCATTATGTGCATCAACCAACACTTAAAGGCACTGTTTCAAATGTGGAAATACACAACTAGTTTCAAAATTTAAAAAATCTAAAGAAAATGTATTACTCACCTTAACCCAGTGGTTCTCAACCTGGGGTCGCGAAGGATTTCTGGGGGTCCCCTAGTGATATGTGAAATTTAATATTGACATCCTAAACATGGCTTGACACTCTTCGAATGCAGTGATAGACATAAATTCTTATTTTTTGGCCTATAGAAGAAGGTACCCAGGCTTATTGCTTCAAAATAAAAACAAACATAACACATTACCACTTTGCAGGTCACCTACATTTTGTGCTTGGGGTCGCGAATGCCTACGGTTGTTTTTTGGGGGTCGCGACTGAAAAAGGTTGAGAACCACTGCCTTAACCCATTTCTATTCTCCAAATTATTCACCGCAATAAGTAAATAACACGTTGTGCTTGTACTTGTCTGATGTTGGTATGATTATCTTTGCTTTTCCTATTTTCTGTAGATATTTTGCCAGAGCTTATTGATTAAGAGGACCTTGTTCTTCACGATAAGATAAAAAAAAAAAAGATTGAATGAATAAACGATCTATTTATGTAGCACATTTACACAAACAGATGTTTAAATGTGCTATATAAAAACACCTGGCACCTCAATCTCTCATCACCACATATTATTTATAAGCTGTTTATATTACTATTTTATATTACTTTTAAATGTGATTGTCTTCTAAATTATAATTTTATTGTAAATAGTTGTCTCCTGTCCCTCAGGTCCCTGGATGCCCCGCGGCGCCCTGCCCTCGGCCGCTCAGTGCTTCCTAATGGCCGGCAGTTGACCCCGCCCACCAGGATGACGCTGCGTGAGCAGCTCAGAGAGAAGATCTCTGCGGCCTTCTACCGCCACGGGCTGCTGTGTGCCTCCTATCCAGTGCCCATCATCCTGTTTACGTCTGCCAGCATCCTCACCTGCTGGTATGTCTGGAACACACTGCTCACAACATACTGTTTTTATTTGTGTTTTTTTAACAAAGAAAGGAATTTCCCCCAAAATGGTTATTGTTTTACGACCACACCACTAGTCCAAATAAAAAGTGTCTCTGTCGTGAAGTTATCATTATTCATTACAGCTTGTGCTTTGTGTATGGCAGTTCTTGTGAGTTTTTTTCCACTAAGGCAATATTGCGCAGACCTATTTAAAACTTTGTAAGCTTGAGTTGAAGCTGAGCACACACACCTCCCCGCTCTGTCCTCCTCAGCATGGACTCTCCACACAATGAGACGTCCAGCTGAACGAACAAGGGTCAGAGAGTTGTTCTGGACACAAGAATGAAAGAACGCACTGACCCGAACACCTGCTCTCCCCTGTCCTTACACCACCTTACAGCAGGGGGCACACTCTGACTCAGGCCTACGCACCACACAAGAGACGAACCCAAGCGAAGGTCTGTGAGAAAATGTCCCTCCATCAGACTGTCAGGAGGGGGCCGCACTGGCACAAAAGAGCTCTTTGTGGAGGTACAGTGACCTCTGAGATTTAGGTCTGTGAATTCTGATGGACCAGAGCGGCAAAGAGGGAGTCAAGTTGTGTAATAGCTGAATGTCTGCTCTGTATCTACAGTCAGTGATGGTTTGGGCTCCATATCATCTGCTTGTGTTGGTCTACAGTATTATTTAACTTCCAATGTCACCACCGCTATCAATTTCCATTTTCAGCAGAACTTGGCTCCTGCCCACAAAACCAAAACAACCAAAAGCTAGTTCAATGACCATGATGTTACTGTACTTGTTTGCCTTCTGACAACTCACTTGACCTAATCCTCAGAGAAAGTCCCACAGAGACTTTGTGCTGTCTTGTCAAGATGAAGATGAGAGATACCAGACCCAACACGGCAGATGGGCTTCCATTCCACAGGCTGATCTTCTCCAGGCCTCACTACATTGATGCAGTAATTCACGCAAAAGGAGACTCAACAGGGATTGGGGCAGAGAATGTATCTTATATCATTCATATATCATCATTTTCTTGATATTTTATGTTTTTAGATATACAAAGCAAAATAGCAGAATTTCTACTTGAGGGATATTTTATCTAGGGATGCACTGATTCGATACTGGGATCAGATATCTGTGGCAATCCTGGAAATTTAGCTGGATCGGGTATCGGCTCCATGATATCGGTTATGCCTTTAATTGGACATAATGAGACTATTTTATTGGCTGGTGTTGATCCAGAACGTCTCATATTACTGGACATTTTATTCAGATTAAGTTGTGAAATTGTGGCCTGCACTATAAATAACTCTTACATATGACAAAATGTCTAATGTTTTAATTAAAATGAGAAGCAATTTCAATTCTTACACTGGTATCGGTTGATATCGGGTATCGGTAGACACTTTAAGTCAAAGTATCAGAATCGGTATCGGAACTGAAAAAGTAGGATTGATGCATCCCCCTTATTCTACCTGTGTGATATTTTATTCCTTTTAAGCATAAATGTGAAAATCTAAGGTTGAACAGATTGTCAGAGCAGAAGTTGGAGTGAGAGACTTTTTCCTGGACTTGAAATGGTCTAACTGGAAAAGCCTGAGGCCCTGGTTCCTTTGTTATCGCACTCGCCACATAAGCTGCTCTGCTCTTTGACCTGCCTCAAACGTGAGTCCAAATTCTGTATCAGTTGTGCGGAGGAGTCATTTTTCACTGTCATTGTTTGGAGATTAAAATGCCACTTGGCTGCATAGTTGTACTCTTTAGAACAGATTAAATAGTGGAATGTATTATAGTTTTGATAAACATTGGTGATGAGTCAGTGTTTCCTGGAGTGACTGAGAGTTTGTAGTAGAGACATTGTTTTATTGAATGAGTTGAAGTTGAACATATTCACTTATTCACATCAAAAACATTGGTGAGGTTGTGTTTTGCTTCATCCACATCCATTTTAATACCATACCCAGCTTGTTTGGGCTGTATTCTTTCTTAAAACTAAAAACACTCCTTCCTCCTTGTGATATCTTTCTGTGAAAAATACTGGAAGTGCCCCACTGTGTTTTAAACTCTATACACCTTCACTAGAATCAACTGAATACTTTGAGTTTAGATTTGCTAAATTTGAAGCTACAGCTATTGTATTGACCTTGTTTAAACTGCTTTACTTCAAAGATTAGCAGGAGATTCTGAAGATTTGTAGATTTCCAGAGAAACCCTTCAGTATCTTGTCCAAAAAGGCATCAGCTTAAGGATCTTTTGGTATATTATTGAGTAAAAGAGTGCACTTAAAGCAAAAATCTACCAATTCAACATGCTCTCTTGCACATTATTCTTTGTTTGTTTATTCTCAAATTTTCAGCCCACATCCCTCACTCGACACACATCCAGACCATTTAAGTAACATTTATATATTTGCTTGTTACGCAGGGGCCAAGAATAAAACAGGTGCGTTTAAAAGAAAATATGGGCTTCTAACTATTGAATAATGTAAAAATTCAACCCAGGACATTAGGTTGAGATGGAATTTCATAATATCACATTATGTAATGTCTGTGAACCATTAGGCTTAAAAAAATGAGTTTATAAGGGAAGTCAATGGGACACAAATGGTCCCGATAGATGCCAGTCGGCAAAATATGTAGTTCAGACAGAGATGGGAGGGGTTAAGAGAGGTCTGAAGGTGGCATGTTAAAATTTCATCAAAAAAAAAAAAAAATACAAACATTAGTGAGAATGTTTCATGGCCGTAATCAAAAATAAGTCTATTTTCCAATAATGGGGAAAAAAACTACAAAATGTACACAAATGGCCTCAAAGATGTCAAAGGGTTAACTATGTAACTCATTACTTTAAAAAGCTGACTGTGTATGAGTCACAATCTGAGTTAATCAAGTTACTTGCATAATTAAAAAATGGCAGGAATATTCTAATGGAAACAACATCTTTCAAAACAACTTTGTCACCACGGAGACTGTGGTGTAGAAGAGTTTCCATTCCATTCCCACATTTGTGGCTAGATTGTAAGATTAACAAAAAGTATGAGGAAAAGATGGTTTTGTGATGTCATTTTTATACAAATGATCTGATTCGTAAATATAATAGGATCTTTAACTCAAATGTGTGATAAGCTCAGAGTAGTTTAACCCAGCTACATTTTTTTCTGTAGCCAGTAATAATTTTACAGTAACTTGTGATCACAGTTGGCTTGAACAGACAACAAAATGGCCAAACATTAGCAAGTTACACATTTTAAAAAGCCACAAATCTAAAAAACAACAGCAAAATGTTAAATGATGTAAAATCACTGATAAATTATGTCAAAATCTTACGTCATGAGACAGAAAATTTTGTCTTATGAAAGTCTTATCTCGTCCCACCTCTATTTGATAGCAGAAGGTATTTGTGGTATGACATTTTCAATAGTCAAACAATCGTGACAAGACAGGCCTCGCAGTGACGGTATCAATGGGTTTCAGAATAATGACAAACTAGGATCATTGCCATAGAAATAACTATTTAATGGTGCACTATGTCACTTTTTAGATGTAAAAAGTTACATAGTGCACTTAGCTTAACTTGTTTCTTTGAGGATATTTTTTCTTAGCTTGGAATGTTCTACTGTTTGGCATTAAGCTTATTTATCTTGCATTTAATCAACTAAAAGAGTTTTGTTGCATTGAAAGACATGCATTCTTACAGTGGGTGGGCTTATCTTTTTATAGATAAGAAAATTACATAATGCAGCTTTAAAAACAGATTATCATAGCTTTTATATGGAGGATCCTAAAATGTTCTTATAACTGCTGAAATTTTGAAGAAAGTGGATTTTATAGAAAGCATTCAGTTGTAACTTTCAAATCCCCTTTATTACAAATATGTAGCGGTGACCTGTAACTGTACACCACAAGTCAGGTCAAAAGCCACGTTTCCATTAGCCTGGGTCACTTTAGAGCGGTTTGGGCTGCTTATGTTAATGGAGCTTTTCCACTGCAGGTCCAGGCTCCAGAGGGTTCACTCACACATTACACTTGCTTTTTTAAAGAACCAAATAAAAAAAATATATCTGAATTATACTTTTTTTTTCTCCTGGCGTTAATCTGAAAGACATGTAATAATTTGAAGTCTGTGGCACTGTGACACGAGGGTCAGGCTGGTGTAAACAATAAAGTTAAACTACTTCCAGTTTATTGTCACCTTTTTATAGATTTATTTAACTTTTTTGCAAAGTTTCTGCTACTCTGTGCTGCCTTTTTAAACCCATTTTTTTCAATGCATTGAGGTTGGATTACGTTGAGCACATACGCACAAGATTTACAAGTTTTTACTGCGTTTTGCCTCGACAAACAGGAAACAGCTGATGCTAATGCGCTGGCTTTGCTTTGTTAAGTCAATCAGAGCAACAAATAAAGTTTTCATCGCTGGAAATGCAACGCTTTGTCACATGATTAATTCGGTGTTTGGTGAGGAACATTATTTTCATGTTTCTGTTTGCTCTTTTATGTCTGTTTTTTGCTTGAGCCTGTGTTTTCTCTTCCCCAATCATCATGCCTAAAGGAAGGGCTGCAGTGAGATCTGCTGTAGGGTCCAGGGTAAAAGCAGGGCCAAAAGCTGCTCGCTACGGACCCAGCAAACGCGCCGGAACAGCTCACTTTGCGCAGTAGAAACAGCATAGGGCTAAACACACAGGAAAATCAGTGAATAAGTCTGAAGTTGTATCTTTGACCATCTTTTTTCACTGTTTTACTTGTAGCTACCCACTGCTGAGGCTGCCTCTGCCCGGGACCGGCCCAGTGGAGTTCACCACAGGGGTCCGAGACTACAGTGCCCCTTCCTCTGATCCCCATGGAGATCTGGGAGAGCGGCCAGACTGGGTAAGCACCACAACACATCTGTTCTGACCCACATATTCTTATAAAGAGACAGGGTACTTTCATTGTCTTAGAAGCATTAAATAGTATTGATTTCAGTCAGTAACAATTAAATGCTATATAATTGCTATAATATTAGTCTTACATTTTCTGTCGTCTTGTAATTGTGTGTATTGTGTTATGCTTTTGTCAGATTTTGTGTCATTTTGTTCTAATTCGTGCTCAGATCAAAACTTTAACCCACAGCTAATCCAGCATATCCTTTTTTAATATTAATCCTGACCTGAATTATTCCCTTCCTTTTAGTTTAGTTTAGTTTTTGCCACAATATTAAGTTTTTAGTCAATAGACTCTAAGTAGTCTAATTCCTAGAACACAAAATGACCAAAAACAGGGATTGGTTAAAGTATTAATACAGTAAACATACCTCAATGGTGCGATGTATCAGGCTATTGAGCTGCTGCAACAAAACTATCTAACAAAAAGGATGACCATATTTTCTGGACTATAAGTCGCTCTACACTAAAGTCATACAAGACAAAAAAGCCTACTTTAGAAGAAAAAAACTTATATAAGGCGCACTTTTTGGGAAAAGATGATTTTCTATAATTCGACACCAAGAATAAACGTGGCATTCGTTTTTCTGTCCTACTCCTCCTGCCCAAGCTTTTTTGTGACACAGAGATTGCACAGAGCCACTGACATGAGACAAAACTGTAAGAGGCATATCCAAAAATGACTAAAGTCTGCATAAATCAGCTTTTAAAATAGCACTAAAAAGTATTGTGTTCATTTGACATTCAGCAATCATGATGTGACTGATATGTATTTCTTACACATCACTGTAAGAAATACTTATCTTTATTTGCCCAAGCTCAACCTATTTCCATCTGTCTGTGCATAAAAGTCAGTCTTTCATTCATTTGCTTCTTCTGCTGTGGATCTGCGAGTGCTCACAGCTGATATTACGCACGGAAATCAGAAAATGCAGGTGCAGGTTTTTGTTGTGTTTATGAATAAACGTCAGTGTTTGTCTTTCAAGCGGTCAGGGTCAATAGAACTAATCCTCCTGAAATCAGACAGAAACAGCACTGTCTGTTCTGTTATTTTTATTGAATGGAGCCCCGTCCATGTGACCGCAGTCTCCAGGTCTGCACATTTGCGATTTACTGTGAGGACCTCGCAGGCGTCAATGTTACGGTCTCCCTGGCGGAACAGCAGAGTGCATGAATAAGATAAAACCACATTTGTCCCTTGCTCAAGCTCTCCTGTTCTCTCAAAGAACAGGGAGAGCTTGAGTCTGGTCAGGACCCATGATATAAAGACTTGTTATTGCCAAAAGCATTTCGATAATATAGTATGTAATATCCAATACAATTTCCTCAATACTTTATGTTTTAAGATATTTTGAAAAAGCTTGTTGTAAAAATCTACCAAATGGGTATTTTTAATCTACAATGTTTTTATCAGAGCAGAACTGATTTTATGGAAAGTTTAAAATAGTTTTCAACTTGGTAACATTAGCCATGTAATACACAAAACTTGACTTACTGACCAAAATGAAAAAATTGAGAAAAGTATTGTATATTACCTGTAAAAAAAATTTCAACATGTTTTGAGTACAACCCTCTTAAAGATCAATGTTAAGAATGTAACTTTGATTATGTAGAATATAGGGATGGGACGATTCACCCAAGTCACGATTCGATTCGATTTTCGATTTTGCCGTCACGATTTTCGATTTTCTTCGATTTTGTTAATAGATATCTAAAACTATCTATGTTATTTATTTTTATACATATATTAGTTAGTAAACTGGCAACTCTTAACATTTCTTGCTTAATTTTGAGAATGTGGGCTTCATTTGTGCTTTTATGTAAAAAGCAATGACTTTTCTTATTTTCCTATAAGTTTATAAATGTGTCTGATGGACACTGCATGTTTGGCAGACACATTGCAAAGTGCACAGTGCAAAACACCCAAGATTTGGCCCTAACCCTTATATTAACAGCATTAACCATGTTACTTTCTTACATTGTTACATTGTGTCAGGGACACAGTTATTTTTCCTAATTAACTTCCATTCATGTTTTACTTCTGTCAGTGCTTCTGAGAGGTTTTAACTTGTATGGGACTCATACATGCGTGTCTGCAACACTTTAGCCTACTCTTTGTCGATGTAGTGGACAGTCATCGTAATAAAACTCTTCGTAGCTCTGGAAGTCCACCCATCAGCTGTCAGCGCAACATATTCACGTGCAGTCTGGTCTTGCTCACGTTCACGCTTTGTTTCTTCATACATCGCAGGTATTACGGTGTTACTGAAGTGTTTGGGCTCGGAGTTTATAGCAAGGCTCGGCAGTGTTAAACGTGCTTAAAGCCTCCGCGTTCAACAGCGCGAACAAGACAAAACGGCTGCATGTCATTAGCGATAAACTTCCCAATAGACAGTTTTCTTACCGCTAGCATCATCCTTGGCACTAAATCCAACGTGTTCCCAAACACCGGAGCGATAATCTGAGCGGCGCCAGCGTCTCCCTCCACTTCTTTTCCCCACACACAACACTCTTCTGCGCACGCGCTCACTCGTTCCTCTTGTCAACAAAACGCCGCTGCCGCTCATGCTGCCGCTAAACGTGTATTTTAGCGCATGAGCAAAATCGTTCGAACTATGCAACGATCGGATCGAAGGGCCAGGATCGAACGATTCGACTCTTTTGCAGAATCGTTCCATCCCTAGTAGAATAACAAAATGCAGAAGAATTGTATTTTCACACTGCTTTTAGTGTTACATCCTATGAATAAGTCAATCTTAAAGCAGCAGTTTAGGTTTAGAAGTGTGAAAATTTTGAGTTTAACTATCCTGATACGCTTCCCTGCATCGATACACATATTGCCATTACAATGAGTTTTTTAAGATATAAACCTATTGGAAAATATCATAAGTTAGAGCAAAGTCCTAAACCGCTGACATCACTCAGCACATTTATGCGCCATTTAGAGCTTTGTGTTTGATCGCTTGTACTGTACATGTGTTACAGTACCACGGGCTCCCGGTGGCTTACATCCAGCAGGTCTTGGTGAAGGCGGCTGTGTCTCCGTGGGACAGCAACCTGGTGCCGGTGGACGCCTTCCGCTCACCTCTGGGCCGAGTGTTCAACCTGCTGGAGGAGATCCGCAATCACGTCCACAACGATGGGTAAACTTTGCTTTTACAACAACTCTCACTAACGATCATTCAGCAGTTTCACAGATTTTGTAGATGACTTTAGAGCATCACTGATTTTAGCTATTTTTTTCTAATTTAAACGCCAAATAAAAAAAAAATACAGTGGTTTTGTCAAATTAAAAGTATATAGATTTCAGAATTAAATATAGAATCTTTTGAATAGATCTACACGTATTTATTCTGTTTATTTTGTTGGATATTGTGACGATGCCACTTTGAAGTGTCATCCTACCCACATTACTAATCCACTTTATTTACATATAATACATATTTTACTGGAAATAATTGAGCTTATTCTGCCCCACCTACTTTTCTTGGCAACAGGTAAAATACAGAGGACAAATTGTTCTACAGGGACAATAAAGTGAACCTTAACTTTAAACTTAACTTCCTGTTTAGCACTGTTAAGGTAGCTAACATGTTAGCTTGTCTGTCTTGTTAGGTGATCCTAAAAAGATATACCAACAGTAAAATAACCCCAGCAACTGAATTCAATAGGACCTAAGCTTTCAAACAAAGTCTCTAGCATGTGCACTGTATGTGATCATCACACCTTTTGATGTTTGACTAATGTAGCTTTGGCTAATGTAGCTAAACCAGAATTGCTCTACCAAGAAAAGTCTAGAGCGCCTGGCTGCAGGCTCGTACCTCCCACCTCCCTTTGCAAAACTCTTGCAGCGGCCCGGAATCACCTCTTCGTCCACACCGGAAGCCCATTTATGGTCACCTCTCGCACGTGGCTATGCTAGCTAATGTGTATAATTTTCAACATTTATACTCCAAACTCAGTTAAGGTTAGGGTTAGGATTAGGGCTGGGGTTAGATCTTGTAATTTGGGTAAGTTTACAGTTTTGTGAAAAGTCCAGAGTCGCCAAATATGGGCATTCGGTCTATGTAGAGAGCTTTCTCCGGCCTGCAGCGAAAGGTGGGCGGGACGAAGTAGGTCTGCGGCCAGATGCCTCTCAGAAAAGTTGGCAGGGAGAAAAAAGATCAATATTATTATTTTGCCATTTTTTATAATAGAAATGTAACAAACAATTTTACCTAGGAAATTCAAAAATATATCTTATTTTTAAGACATAAAGAACATTATAATGAGGATCAGATCAGTCATTTAAATTCATTGTGCTCTGCTTCATTTTACTTGGAGACACATGTGTTTTAAAATTTTGAACATTTTGATTATTTATCCCAACATACTTTGACTTTACAAATATGGAATTACTTTTTTTTTGCACTTATAATTTTTTTCACTAATATAATTTGCACAATATCTTTGTGTCGTTAGCAGCTCGGGGGTGCGCAGTCTGGAGAGCCTCTGTCTGCAGGTCACTGATCTGTTGCCAGGGTTACGCAGGATGCAGTCAGTCCTACCAGAGCACGGCTGTCTCCTGGTCTCTCCTGGAAACTACTGGCAGAACCAACGTGACATGTTTGACACCGACCCTGACCTTCTCAAGACCATCCAGAAACACGAGCCAAAGGGTCTGCACACGTCTGCCACTCTCAGAGGTACAACTACACAGGCATGATTGTATGTGAACACTGTCAAAATCACTGTTCAACACTTTATCCAGTGACTTATGCAATATGTTATAGTGAAAAAATATGAATGAGAGCTGATTCAAAATAAGTGTGAAAAAGTTCTGTTTATTGTAGAAAGTTAAGCGATAAAGATAGCGACCTGTTTAATTTTACTTTTACTGGTATAGCAAGATGATGTAAGCACTCATTTGTTGATGAGTGATATGTGTTAGAAAAAGTTGAAGATTCAATCAGTTTAATTAAATTGATTGAACATTTTTGAAAATTACTTTTGGGGAGAAGTCGAACCATATCAATCTTCTAAACCTTGTCCAGATGACAACTTTGAAGCCCTTTCTTACTAAAGCTGGTGTAGCTCATTTTGAAAAAGGGAACTACCTCAAAACCTTACCTTGAAACTCATCCCTTGCTCTCATACTGCCTTTGGCATGCCACTAGTTTTCACATGCATGGATATTTGGGCCTGCAGCACAACTTTACAACAGGTTTCTGAAACAAGAATGTGAAGCAGGAAATTGTCTTTGAACAGCCCATCAGGTTATATAATGTGGAGGGCTGAAAAGTGAGAGAAAAATGTTTCAGTTTCTGTGAAGATCCATAAAACTGACAATCTGAAGGTACCATGAGGATGCTTTTAGCTTTTTTTAGCTGTTCCTTTCACAAAAACTGCAAGTCTCTCAGTTTGACCTGAGTTCTCTTAGAGCAGGGCTTTTCATCATAAGCCCCGGGGCAAAATTGGGCCCTCCAACAAACTCAAAACGTCCAAGACCCACCTTCCAAACATTAGAAAAGTTAGCCTGTATGTTCTTAGTTACTGGTTGGATTCAGCCTTAGTCTTAGTATCAAGAATCTGCTTATGTGTTTTTGGAAGATGACAGAAGTGTCAAGCCCACCTGCGCTGCTTCTAAGTGGTTACTTTTACTGTTCGTCTCTGTCAATTACAGTCTGTAGTTCTACATACCTACCCACAAAAAAACTGTTGTGCAGATTTTGGGAATGAGACAAGAGAGCGCAGAGGCGAGGGACAAACAAACGGCTCATGGACTTTGTGTTACTGAATCAAACAAAGGAGTTGCTGGAATGCATTTTGATTCCGTATTTTTTCAGCTGAAAATAAATTCTGGCTCAGCTAATTCAATTCATTTCTTTGTTAGCAAAAAGTTGACAGCTTGTTGTTTAGAGGTAAGTGGAGATATTGGAATCTTCTTCTAGTTTTTTTTTCAATATTTCCCAGCCTCATTCTATACGTGTGAGAGGATTTTAATTTCTAACCTTGATGTGTGGGCTTACCCAGCAGTCTCCAGCCCTCACAGTTCACATGAATGAGAGCGACAGACTGCTTGGCTGTTCACTGAGCTCCTGGAAAGCACACAGACCTGGTTCACAGTCTGCCCTCGTGAAAGGGTTTTTGTCCCAGTGTTCTGTGAGGTCTGAGTTCCTGTATCCTCGTTTAACCCTCCACCAAACTTTCAGAAGGTTGCTCTAGATCTATGTTTCCCAACTTTCTTTGAGTCACGGCACACTTTTTTTTGGTTTAAAATGTTCTCCGGCACACCTCCTGTACAAATATGACCCAGTAAAGTCATTATATAAACAGGAAAATACACAGGATTTTCACACAAGCTGGAAAACTTGTGACTCTGTCTCTGTGACTCTGTGTCTGTGAAATGCGCTATACAAATAAAGATTACTTACTTACTGTCTGTACAAGCCTTTTTTTTTGCTATAGCTACGTTTTTTGCTTTCAACCAACAAGGTACCTTGCCTGGAAAATCCAGACCATATGGAAAAAATATGCAAGTTTACAGCTTGACCACCATGTCCCTCTTTCGAATTTGAATGGTTGTGATTGACAGAATAATTAGCCAAACAGAGACACGCATCATCACCTGTAACATGGCTGCTCACAAGAAAAAAAAAAATACATGGCATTATATGGAAGAAATACCACGTAAAAAATAAATTGCAAATTTATTTGCCAAAAAAACAATTTTAATGTGAGGTCAGTGAAGTAAGATTTTGGTCTAAATGACAGACGACCATTGTTTCGTGTTTGTCAGACTAATAAACTAATCTGATTGCCCGGTACATTGTGGAGTTGATCTGAAACACGCAGGTGGGGTGTGGTGACCAGACCCACTCTTTGCAGTTTGCTGAAGCGTTGGCTCTGGATCCCAGGCAAAAAGGCACAACAAAGCACGTTTGTCTTTTTTGTCAATTCCTGTGGTAGACATCCAGCATGTTTTTATTCCTAAAGTGAATGTACATTTAAAAATGTCCAGCAATGTTCTATGAACATCTTTCCAGAAATTCTCTATTAGTGGACAGTCCCATAAAATATGGACGTGATTTGACCATTGATTTCCGCCTTGTCTCCAACAGGTTGGAGGACTTCTGCCATAGTGAGCTTTATGACACGGAGTAATAAAGAATCAAATTACAGTTTTCCATCCAAACTCACTCCAACTCTGTGAAGCAGTACATTTACACTCTTCCATGTTAAAGTTCATTCGGGTGTTATGCTACTTTAACTATGTGTTTGCTTTTTATTGTTTGTACCACCAATATGCTGTTTACTTGGTCAGACTGCCTATATCAATCAGGAAATATCATTATTCTGGTTCACACTTTTTGTGCCCCCCTGTTTTGGCAATGGATGTACCTTTCCATTGAAAAACACGTAATTTTTATTTGGCATTATTCATCTTTAAAAACACAATTAAAATGTGCTCAAAGCATTTCCTTTATTTCTGAAGTAGCACAAAATGTTTAATGAAGTTATTAGTTTGTACACAGTTTTGTATGGTTGGGGTCGCAAAAGGCTTGGTTGCTTGTTGCTTTCTGAAAATCTGGGAACTCTAACTTAACGTCCTAAGTATTGTCTATTATACGTGATTCTATAAAACACAAACACCAATTAGATATCCTAAATGCATTTTTACAGCATTTATGAGCAGCATTCAGCATCAGACTAGTTCAAGAATCCAGGGTTTTGAGTATTGAACCTGTAACTGTAGATCATTGTTTTACAGTTTGTTCATTGTAAGCTGCAGTATTGATTGAAAACGGCTTGTTTGACTTCGTGCTCTGAACTGAGAGGCCTTTGCATTGCCCATAAAAATCTCTGTGTTTTTATTGCTCAAAACGACTATGGGTGATGCATGGATTTAAAAACTGTGCAGAGATCGACTTGTGCTCTACCACAAATCAGAACCAGTCGGCCTTGTGTGTTGGCTCAATCTTTAATTGCCTATGAAATTAGGAAGAAAGTGTACCTCGTAAAATAATCCAATTTACATTGCGCGGCCTCACTGTTCTTTACTTTATGATTATGTTGTGTTTTTTTGTGTTTCAGATCTGCTGTTTGGTGTTCCAGGAAAGTACACAGGAGTCAGCCATTACAGCAGGAGGAGGGTCGTGACATACACCATCACAGTTGTGCTGTCCACATATGATGCAAGGTTAGGAATACTTTCAACTCTTCTCTACTTAAAGTAGACTTAAACCCCCTAAACTTCACCTACAAACACATTTCAGACAGAACCTTCTGCTGGAAAAGCATTAGGAGTTTAATAGAAGTGGGTGGAAAGCAGCAGTGTGATTGGTTTGACAGGAGGTGTTTACAATAATAAATAATATTACTTATTATTTATATAGCGCTTTTCTAGACACTCAAAGATGCTTTACAGACAAAGGCAGTTAAACAAAGGGACAATACATAAAAACAGTTCGTAATTAAAACATGAATCAAACATTAAAGCAGATTTAAACAGATGCGTCTTGAGAAGTGGTAAGGTTGGTGCTGGGCTAATTTCTCCATGAACACGAGTCGTATTGTAATAAAACTCACATCATTTTAAATCTTGAACATGCATTGTGTACAGGACAGGGCTTAGTCACATCACACATTCATACACACATTTAATTAATTAATTAATTAATTAATTAATTTATTTATTTATTTATTTTTTTGAGTGCAGTTTAAGTCAGATAAAAGCTCTGGTGAAAAGATACTTTTTGGCTTCAGAGCATTTTCTACAACTTCTTTTGAGTTGACAAATTAGTCAATTAGATTTTAGAGGTATCAGGCAAGAATTTCTCAGGTTGAGTACCGCCCTACACATGCCACATATTGTAGTATATGTCACATGTACACTATGTCACATAGGGAAAGCAAGCGTCGTTGCCCACAAGATCCCAGTAGCACTGCGATTAATGCATAACATGTTGTCTGATCTAAAAGGTGTACTAATCTGTTGCGTGTTCACAGTTTCATGAACAGCCTGCGCTCTCGCCTAAAGCAGCTCTACCCTTCAGCCAACTGCAGCCTGCGAGACGATCACATGGTCCATGTCCACTTCAAAGAGGAGATAGGCATCGCTGAGCTCATCCCACTGGTCACAACCTACATCATACTGTTTGCCTACATCTACTTCTCCACACGTGAGTCCTTTGGGGCTTGTTTTAATCAAACACAGCTTTTTGACTTACAATTGTTTAGTTTAATTGAATTTATACTCAACAAAAATATAAACGCAACACTTTTGTTTTTGCTCCCATTTTTCATGAGATGCACTTAAAGATCTAAAATTCATTCCAGATACACAATATTACCATTTATCTCAAACATTGTTCACTAATCTGTCTAAATGTGTGATAGTGAGCACTTCTTCTTTGCTGAGATAATCCATCCCACCTCACAGGTGTGCCACATCAAGATGCTGATCTGACATCATGATTAGTGCACAGGTGTACCTTATACTGCCCACAATAAAAGGCCACCCTGAAATGTGCATTTTGTTTTTGCTTTATTGGCGGTCTGGGGACTCAGAACCAGTCAGTATCTGGTGTGACCACCATTTGCCTCATGCAGTGCAACACATCTTCTTCGCATAGAGTTTATCAGATTGTCTATTGTGGCCTGTGGAATGTTGGTCCACTCCTCTTCAATGGCTGTGCGAAGTTGCTGGATATTAGTGGGAACTGGTGCACGCTGTTGTATACGCCGGTCAAGCACATCCCAAACATGTTCAATGGGTGACATGTCCGGTAAGTTTGCTGGCCATGCAAGAACTGGGACATTTTCATATTCTCTGAAACGCCTTTGGAGACGGCTTATGGTGGAGAAGTGAACATTCAATGCACGAGCAACAGATCTGGTTGACATTCCTGCTGTCAGCATGCCAATTGCACGCTCCCTCAATGCTTGTGGCATCTGTGGCATTTTGCTGTGAGACAAAACTGCACATTTCAGGGTGGCCTTTTACTGTGGGCAGTATAAGGTACACCTGTGCACTAATCATGATGTCAGATCAGCATCTTGATGTGGCACACCTGTGAGGTGGGATGGATTATCTCAGCAAAGCAGAAGTGCTCACTATCACACATTTAGACAGATTTGTGAACAGTGTTTGAGAGAAATGGTAATATTGTGTATCTGGAATGAACTTTAGATCTTCAAGTCCATCTCATGAAAAATGGTAGCAAAAACAAAAGTGTTGCGTTTATATTTTTGTTGAGTATATAAAATTATGTGTATAGATCAGGAGAGAATATGTAAATGTATGCTTTGTCTTCACTTATATTATGTGTTTTTCTTCTGCAGGAAAGATCGACATGGTGAAGTCGAAGTGGGGGCTGGCTCTGGCTGCTGTGGTGACGGTCCTCAGTTCTCTGCTCATGTCTGTGGGGCTCTGCACACTGTTTGGACTCACCCCAACGCTCAACGGAGGGTACGCTCTGATTTCTAATCTCATGTAGTAGAATTCAACACATTAGCCAGCCCTTTCTACATTTAGTCCTTTCTACATTCTGTTTAAATGAGACCAAATGTGTCAACCAGCCGCCAGCACTGGAGATGTTCCAATCACACCAGCTTCTTTATAGCATGTGCCAAAGACTTCTTCTCTTTGGATTCTCTTTTGCTTCGAAGCCCATAAAACAATCATTCAACTGTAGAGCAATGTTTCCCAGCCAGGGGTATGTGAGCTTTTAACCAGGGGATACTTGGAATGATAAAGAAAAAACAAACAAACAAACAAGCTTTTTAGACTTCAAAATAATGAATTATTTATTTATATAGCTCATTTACACAGACATATGTCTTCCAAAGTGCTTCACAAAGTGCCCGAATGAAATCACCCAGACACGGGGAGGAACATGCAAACTCCACACAGAAAGATCCGGGCCGCGTGGGACTCAAACCCGTGACCTTCTTGCTCTGCAGCCCGAGCGCTATCAACTCTGCCACCGTCAAAACAAGACTAAAAAATATATAATTTTACGCTACTTGTGTACTGACTATTTTTCTAAAATCGAAGCTTGGGGTCCTCAGTGTGTTTTTAAGGAACACTCGATCAAAAAAGATTAGGAACCACTGCTATGGAGTGAGCTAAAATCGCACACAGGATGAAATTCATGTACAGTCATCGGTGAAAATGCTATTCAAATATGTTTAGTAAAAAGCATTACTTCATAATATTACTTCAAAATATTATGCCCGACTTAAAGGTGCTTGATGGAACTTTTGTTTTTGGGAGGTTCTACTCCATTTTAATTTTGTAAATGCATAGACTGAAGACAAATATACATACCTTTTTATTGTAACTTTTTAGCAGACATAGGAAAGAATGCAAGTTAGATTTTGAATTAGTATTTAAATTTAAAACATTATCTTTACTATTATTATTAAATAAAAATAAAAGGTATACATACTTGATATGATGTTTTTTTTCACAGCCTAATGTTGCTAATGTATCCCTAACCACCCCAGCCTTGCACACAATCTGGAATCCACGCCCAGATTCCTTGTACTAAATATTACTTAATATTTACCACCAGTTATGGCCCATTGATCTTTTATCTTCCTGAAAGAGCGAGAAGTTCACACACATACATAAATGCTGTTTCATGTTTACCACATAAGGTCAAAGAGGCAGTGTGTCAGTGTGTACAGGGGGATGCACAGGGGGCGGGGTCAGGCGCAGGTGGGCGGGACTTAACATGTCAACACACCCTCCTAGTCCAATCGCTGCCTGCTGTCGTGAATGAAGATATTATGGCGTGACAGCAGAGCATTGTTGACCAACCATTCGCCTGGACGTGCACATGTGCGCTATGGGCGGAGTTTCTTGGTAGTACGCGGGAGTAAGAGGAAGTAATGTGTCTGTACTTACAGTAACGTCTGTGTGTTGCTGTGTATGACTCAGGCTGTGGCAATAAGTTCAACTGTAACTTAAGAGTATTTCTTCTAAAAGGGAAATGGGAGGGGGGTGTTTTTAAGTTTCTCAAAAATATTAATTAGTAATATTTGACAGCAACAAACCGTACACTTACAATAAATAAATAAATAAAGATATTACAGGTAAATTTACAGGGAGTGTTTACAGAAGCATGCATTAATATTAATGCTGCAATTAACAAATATCTATTGACAAACTGACTCTTTGACCTTTTGGTAATCAATCAGTTATTTCTTCCAGTTAATCGATATTTGAAAAGAATAATAAATTGGAGATTTTAAAAAGTGTTTTCAAATGTCGAGCTTAAAACAAGTTCCTTAAAAACTAATTTTCTTTATGTTTCTTGTGTCATTTTGGTCTAATCCTGCTGAGTCAGAGACCTCTTCCCTTAACTCTTGACAAGCTTTGGAGTCCAAGGATCAAATAGTTTCAATAAATCAATCAGTTTTTGAAAAAATAACTTCAAAACTTGAATTTGCTATTGACTGTTGCCCCTAGGTTTTCTGGTTTGGCAGGATGGGTTTGGCTGTGCTCCAGGTGAAAACATATAGACCTATGTCATTTGGGTTTATAAGTATTGATAATTGTTTGTGCCATTTAAATTGCTGTAAAACAAATATTCTCACAAAAAATAAAGATAAAAAATTGTCTGGCCCCCATGTTTACCTCCCAGGATTCAATAGGCTCGATTGACTGATGAATTAGCCAATCAGGGAATTGGGGATGCAAAATTATTTATCGAATGAAAAAAAAAAAGAAAAAAGAATTTTAGTGTGAGATGAGTGAAACTAGATAAAAGCTCTGATTTGTTTAACGTGTGTCATGCAGATAATCCTATTTTTATTGCACAGCACAATATGTAGTTGATTTTGAGAGGTGGCAGTGGAAGTGGTGACCAGACCAGACTAAAGTAGGTCTGGCTGCAGACTTCTTATGTCCTGCCCACTTCTCTTTACAGTTTTGAAGCAGCACTGTACACTCCGAATACCTAACCCTTTAACCACTTTACTTTTTACAAAGCTGTAAACTTAACCAAACTCCTGTTCTAACCCTACTCTTGTCCATATTTGAGGAATAATTATTTAAAATTTAAACATTTGCTAGCATAGCCAAATGCAAGAGGGGCCTATATATGGGCACTTGGTCTGTACTGCAACAAAGACCTTTTGCTCCGTGTAGCAAAAGGCACAGTGCTCCTGGTCTGCAGAGGGAAATGGACAGTATGTGTTTGCAGCCAGACACTCTTGAAAATAATGCAGATGCTTGAGTTCAGGATCCCAGGCTAGCAGCGCACAACCTTTATTATAGTAAAGGAAACCATAAGTCATCCCCATGGGACCAACCAACCAGCAGATAATAAAGTAATAAAAAACTAAGATAACGATAAACTAATTCAGATAATAAGGTAACACTAAAATAACTAGGGTAATAAGATAACCATAAACTAACTAAGATATTAAGATAACGATAAACTAAGATAATAAGATATCGATAAACTTATCTTAAATAATAGCTAAATTAAATGTCAGTAGCAGTTAACAAGTACAATAAACAAATCTTTTTATCGGCTAAGTTTCTATAATGACAAATTTGTCCAGCATTCTTAATGATCATCACAATCTTTGTGATGTGTCCAGTGAAATCTTCCCCTACCTGGTGGTGGTCATCGGATTGGAGAACGTTCTAGTACTGACCAAGTCTGTGGTGTCCACTCCTGTTGACCTGGAAGTCAAACTGCGCATAGCCCAAGGTAACTGTGCAAATGTGCCACCTTTATGTCAGAACAAATAAATACTGTTTTGTCTCATTCAAATCCAACGTCTACCTAGTCTCGAGTCTATTTAAACTTTAGTTTGCATTTTCAGGGGTTTTATTAAAGGTATTCAGTTATCTTCAGTGCTTTTCTTTGGGCTAAAAATACTTGGTAGCACTTTAAAAAACAACCACATTATCTACCAGTTAATTACCATGTCACTTACTAGTATCTAACAGTGACACTTAGTAGTACTTACTCTGGTAATTACAGTGGTACCACACTGGTACATAGAGTGGAGCTTTGAGGGGTACTTGTACCAGCAGTTACTGGTACATAACACTGATAGTTACTGGTACTTACAGTGGTACTTATGGTGGTACTTACAGTGGTACCTAAGGTGGTACTTGAATGGGTACTAGTACCTACAGTGGTACTTTGAGGGGTACTTGTACCAGCAGTTACTGGTACATAACATTGATAGTTACTAGTAATTGTATTACACGTAACTATCGTAACTATAATTACAAGTAACTATCAATGATATGTACCAGTAACTGCAAGTACAAGTACCCCACAAAGTACTACTGTAGGTGTCAGTGTAAGTACCACTGTAAGTATCAGTGTTATGTACCAGTAACTGCAAGTACAAGTACCCCACAAAGTACTACTGTAGGTGTCAGTGTAAGTACCACTGTAAGTATCAGTGTTATGTACCAGTAACTGCTGGTACAAGTACCCCTGTAAGTACCACTCTAGCTACCAGTGTAAGCACCACTGTAAGTACCAGAGTTAGTACTACTAAGTGTCACTGTTAGATACTAGTAAGTGACACAGTATTTAACTGGTAGGTAACGTGGTGGTCTTTTAAAGTGCTACCAAATACTTAAAGTGTAACATGCATCATCCAACTTTCTTCTGAATCGCAGTGTTTGAGGTACTGCTTCTTTTTTTTCCCCAGGCCTAAGTAATGAGAGCTGGTCTATCATGAAGAACATGGCCACAGAGCTATGCATCATTCTGATTGGTTATTTCACTTTGGTGCCGGCCATCCAGGTGAGCTCAGTCCAGTCCTCCAGGCTCTCACACATGTTCTGTTCTGATCTGTTGTATCCTCCTGTGTCTGTGTTGTAGGAGTTCTGTCTGTTCGCCGTGGTGGGGCTGGTGTCCGACTTCTTCTTGCAGATGTTTTTCTTCACCACGGTGCTCTCCATAGATATACGCCGCATGGAGGTAGGACTTGTTTTAAAGTTGCTCAGTGTAGACAAAAATTAGTATCAATAATTTTGTTTCATTTGATGTGGGTTTAACCAAATTTAAACTGGGGCTGGTCAATTAATTGAAAGAATAAGACCTTAATATCGAGTTGGTTGTGGTTTTAAAACTGAGAACTCCACAGGCAGTCTTCTGTCAGTAACAAAACATGGTTTGGAGCAGATGTCAGGCTTTGGAAGAAGAAAAATATTATGATCTGTGGTAAATGGCAGATTAGAAGTCTGTCCAAGTGTAAGTTCTAAGAAACATATTGACATATTCATTTAAGCAGAGTCACTTCTCAGATGAGCTTTAGACTTCTATTCAGTATGTTTTACAATTGTGCTTGACTTGTTTGAAATGTGAACAGAATCAGGATTTTAAAACATAAATTGCAAACTGAATCTTAATGGCTATACTTGACTGGAAAAAATGCAAATACTATGGATATTTTTCCCAAATGCAACCCTTATGTTTGTAATGAATTATTGTTATATTTGAAATATATGAGCCTTGTGTAGCCTAATACCTTTGCAAGAAGGAAAGAGAACTTGTCTTTATACAATCTTGATAATCGAGGCTGTAATTCATTCAGATACAGTTTGAGAAGAAGACACTGAAGTGTGATTACATTACATTCTTCAAAGTACTGTCTAAATATTTTTCAGACTTTTCAAACTGAAATGGAAATACTCACATTGAAATAGCTCCTTGTAATTTCCAGTTGTTTGCCATGTGTTTCAGAAATTACATTTGGCGAATAACAAATGTAATCTGCCTTTTTAAATCCTATTTGAAAATGCACTTTTAAGTGTAATTTTATCTGCAACGCAATACTGAAAAGCCTTTCATGGTGTGTTTTATCAGTTGACAAGGAATTCTCTTTCATTGAATTTTAAATGTAAATGCATTCTGATCATTTCCTTTAAATACATTTGCAATTTTACATTGTATTTACTTGTCATTTAAAATGTATATTGTAATATACTTGTTGAAGAAACTTGTTGTGGAAATATATTAAATTAAAATTTTTAAATCCAAAGAAAAAAAAACACATTGAATTTGTTGGATGATGCACCGGTTTCTGTCTGTTTTTTAAATCGTTTAGGTTACAGTAATACATTATAGTAAAAAACAATACATATCAATCTATCACCTAATGATTTGTAGGCGAGAGAGGCACTGTAATGGCATATTTGCATTAAATGAATGACTAATTTATAAAATTCATTTTTCCATGTGTGATTTCCAGCTGGCTGATCTGAACCGACGTCTCCCGGCTGAAGCAGGTCTGCCTCCTCCCAAACCCGGACCTCTGCGAGCTCGAGAGGTCCCTCCTCCCTCCAGGCCCTCCCCCCACACCATCACCCTGCAGACCCCTCCTCTCAGGAGCTTCCCCAGGCTGCCCAAACGACTCCGAGTGGTCTACTTTCTAGCTCGCACTCGCCTGGCTCAAAGAATCATTATGGTGAGTGTAAAGAATGACAATTATACCTATAAAAACTTAATTTATATTGCATAACCATGGCTGATCAAAGTGCCAAGCCGAGAGTGCAATGTTTTGTTTGGATTTTTAAAGACCTAAGTGCTTCACAACAAGATACACCGGACAGGGGTTCCTTATCTTTTCAGACGAGACTGCAAAATACACATGTAGCCAACTCACAAACCCCTCAGCAAAATAAAATGCATGACCTTAATCATTTCAATTTAGAAAACCATTAAAATTCGATTAAAATGCATTTTCAAAATTTTTGAAAATGACGTTCGGATGAGAGTCGAAACGTCTTGATCTTCAGAAACACTGTCCAGATGACTACTTTGAAGACTTCTACTATGGATCACTCCTGGATGAATGAGGGACTACACTGTCTAAATTAGTTATAATTGTAAAATTACATCTTGAAAACATATCACGACCCCCAGATTTTTATTCGGGACCCCTATTTTAGGAACCACTGCATTAGACAGTACAGAGAAAAACTATTGAAATCAGTTATATCATGCAGTAAGAGTTTAATTTTATTTATTGACCTTTATTTAACCAGGGAAGTCCCACTGAGTTTCAGAATCTCTTTTGCAGGGGAGCCCTGGGGGAAGGGTCAGGGGAGGTATTAATGGACATGTTGTTAGTTATAGGAGGAAACCGGAGTACCCGGAGGAAACCTACGCAGACACGGGGAGAACATGCAAACTCCACATAGAAAGACCATGGTATCAGCTCCAACAGTGTTAAAACCCAGTGGAAAAAGTAGCCATAACCGCAGAAGAGCTATTGTGTGTTTTTATGTATTTAGTAATAAACTACGATTCAATGTAAATCAGTGATTTAAATCAGTGATTTACATTGTGGTCATTGTAAAAGATAAAATTTATCTAAAACAGCTTTAATAAATCTACAAAATCATTGACCTTCTGTTCAAGACTACAGAGTAAGCCCTGCCTCTTCATTATAAAACTTAATTGTAAATTACTTGTCTTTATTGTCTTTAAGTGGCTACTTGACCATTTTGAACTCTGTTTTCTTAAATAAATACAAACAAGTGGGCGGGAATAGGTGGGAGAGTTTAGATCAGCCCGAGCCCTTGCAGGTAGTGTTCAAACCCGACCAGAACCTGAACCATTCTCTCTGTGTTTAAGCTAGCCCAAAGCAAGCTCGCCTCGCTTACTCACTGAACTGTGGTATTTTAATGACAGAATAAAGCACACTATAATGTGTCTCATGTGTTTACATGTTCAAAGTGTCTCTCTGGAACCAGAAGTGCCCTCTCCCTACTGCACATCTCTCTCTTTTTTCCTTCTTTTCTCACTGCGTGCATAGCATTAAGTGTAATCTCTCTCTCTCTCTCTCTCTCTCTCTCGCTCTCTCTCTCATCTTTTCTTTGCTGGTCCGCGTATTTGAAAGACATGCCTTCACTCTCTTTCTTCCTCCTCTTTTACTTGCGCTGAGCGTGTCACTTTGTGCATCAAACACGTACCGTTCCTTCTCCTGCTCTGTAGTTTGCCACTTCAAACACTCGGCCCTCGAGTCCAGAATCAAAACTCTGATAGGCGGTAGGTAAAAACAGGTATTTTTTGAATACTGGAGCATCAGCTACGGACAATACAAGATTCCTCAAATATGTATGAATCAATCCAAACACAACTTTGACAAGATGTAGAGTTTGAGTTTTTACCCCAGCCTCACATGTTGCTTCTGGCATAGCTGGCTCAGGCATTCTTCAAATTCACCGTGTGGTTTTGACACCTGCATGTATCAGATAAGGCTGATTGTAGGTTATCTTGCTCTGCTATTGCTCATGTCAATCTCTTATTTGTTAATCTCTTCTTGTTGTGCATTAACACTGGTTTCTACTCGTCCCTTTGTTTCTCTGACAGGCTGGTACAGTGATCTGGATCGGTATCCTTTTGTACACCGACCCGGCAGGGCTCAGAACTTACCTAGCAGCACAAGTGTCCGAGCAGAGTCCGCTGGGAGACCCTAGAGGAGGCGGCCTGCCGTCTCACCTGGGCATGGCTCCTGTGTTCCACGGAGCGGACCCCACCAGCACCCTGAGCGTCCACCCGCCTCCAGAGCCCACCCCTGTGCCCGAGAACCACTCCCAGGGCCACCACGCCGCTCCCAGGCTGGGTGTCCTGTCCCACGCCTCCCCTCCTGCAGTACCACAGATCACATGGGGTGCTGAGGATGAGGAGGGCTGGAGGAGACTCTCATTCAGACACTGGCCGTCCCTGTTCGGTTACTATAACATCACTCTGGCAAAGAGGTGAGGCTCAAAAGATATCATGTCACACTGCATGGTAACATTATAAAAGTTTAATTCATGGTGTCCAGTCCTTGGCTGGATTCTAGAAACTACGTCTCTTCAGTTCTTTTCTCCCCTCCGCTGCATATGGAGTCGAAATCAAAATGTATTGTGCAATCAGTTTAGGTTATTTGTCTGCTGCACATAAAACAAAGGAACTCATTGGTCGTTTGTCAAGAAAGCCAAATATAGGATGCTAGCAGTTGTTAGCTTTACTATGACAAAAAATAAAAATTGCTAGATTTTCCAAAAAACTTTTATGCATATTAAACAGGACCCAGTTTCTTTTTTCTATGTTTTTAGCAATAAAGTATATTATCGGTAATTTACATTGTGTTTTTTGTAAAACACAACATTTATGTAGAATAGCTTGGAAATAGAAATATTATATATATTTTGTATTTTTTTATATATAATATTATATTATTTTGCCATTTTCTCTTATAACCTGCAATATACTATTTGAAAAAGAATGTTTGTTTGATACATAAAAACAAGCAACAATGGATGACTGGAGACACAGTACAGTACATAGTATAATCGTATAAATAAATGAGCTGGAACAGGTGTCTAACGCTGTTGTTGTGTAACTCTATCTGCTCTCAGGTACATCAGTATTCTGCCCGTGATCCCGGTCACACTGCACCTGAGCCCCCAGGAGGCCATCGACACGCGCCACCCCCAGGACACCAGACACCCCCCTCCTCCTCCCATCCCTCCCAAAGTGACGGCGGATCTGCAGACCGACATCACGCTCTACAAGTCAGTGCAAACTCACATGAAAGAAACTCCAGTTAGCTAATGTAGAGTTTACTCTAAGGAGGAAAAAAATATCAAGTCTAGTTTTTAATTTGAAACCTAAACCTATGTTTATAGAGACTGTAAACTTTAGTCTGTACTCTGCAAAGTAATAAGTATTAGTATGTATTATTTTATGCAACCACTGGTTCAGATTTGGGTTTTGAATTATCCAAGCTAAAAAACAGAGTTCGGAATGACAGTACTTGCTGAATTGCTAGATTGGTGCTTACAGCTGGGGTGCCCAAGTTTCTTGTGTGTAAAAAATTATTTGTCTATTCCACCGAAGAGTTTAGAGGGATTTTTTTTGTTTATCAACTCGGGCAATGCTCGCACACCCGACCTGCAGAATGAGCCGAAACAAGTCGAAAAAGCAACGTTGTTAGCTAACTATAAGAGTTTATCACTATGCGAAAACAAAAGTTATGCTGCTAAATCAACATTTATGAATGAAATTTGACCCTACCAGTCTACGACCCATATACATGTAAGTTACATTCAGGTGAGTGAAAAAAAAAGCGGCGAAGAAAACACAGTCTCAAGCTTCAGGAGACAGACGTCTGTCAGACCAGTTCAGACGTGATCCAAACAGCTTTGTTGTTTTATTCAAAGAACTTTCCCCAACTAACCAGATGGGGAGCTGTTCTTCCTGCATAACTCATGCGCAGTAGGGCGAAAAGTAACGTCAACCAAAAATACTGCAAAAGTAGCATTTTGAGACAAAAATCAGTGTGTACTGTTTGAATCTAACAAACAGTTGTATTTCTCATTGATATCTGTTTGAATCTAACAAACAGTTGTATTTCTCATTGATATCTGGGAACAGCGTTATCATTGGATGGGCTTGGGTGGTCCATCTCAACATTGCTTTCTGTAAAAAGCTGTTCTAAAGCTGTGGTTGAAGGCAAAACCTAATGTGGATATAAATAACCATGTGCCAAAGGGTTGGAGAGAGCTTTTTGGTCAGATTTGTACCTATTTCTGATATTGTGATCTGAAAATCAGGTACCCCATCTTTAAAGGTAGGTTAGCTAATTTTCACACTGTAAACTCAAAAACCTTTCGACACACGGTTAATACAGATGTGTGTTGATTTTTGATGCAATATATGTCTTTTTACAAACAACAAAGTGAAACTGGAGAGAACCACCCAAGTACAGCCAATCAGAGAGCTGCATTCAGTTCCTTATTAGAACTAAAATTCTTTATTCTTTAGTTCAGACAGTTCTCAGTAGTCTACTTTTTTCACAAAGTGCTGCAGACTTTTTAGTGAAAAACAGTAAGTTTACCTATTTCCATCTAAAAAAGTTAGTTACGCCAACTTTAAAGGGTAAGTTGAGATAAAATTGTCGTTAATAAGAGCTTTAGCCAGGATGTTAAAGATGTAAGCTGGAGAACACATTCACACAGTTTTTTCTCCACAAAGGGTAAACTGTAAAATAGGAGTGGGTGTCCAGCTGATCGCAGTCTGCCAGCTAAAATAATAATATAGAGAGCGTGAGCATGCAAGAGTGTGAGGAAGAGACAAATGAAGAGTGCCCTAGTTTAATGTATTTGTTCCTCCTTGTTTTTCCCAAACTCAAGCCCATCCTCTGTGTGTTACCGTGCTGCTCCTGTTCGTCACCACATATAAGCTGTAATAGACTAGGATGCAATGTAGATGTAGATTTGAGAGAACTTTGATAAAAAGTTCTGTACATATTAGGGATGGAAAATTGATAACTTCGAAAGTCAACCGAAGTCTGCAGCAATTGAATCGAAGGGCCAGAATCGATCAGTTTTGCTCATGCAGCCACTGACTTAAACACACACTCTGTAGTTGTATAAAACACACAATAATACAAAAATAGTCACAGTGTTTGAAGAAACAAAGTGTCAACTTGTGCAAGACTTGACTTATTATGTTACGTTAACTACTGATGGGCGGACAAATATACAAGTAGACACTAAATATTACTGTTTACTTTTGAATGTTGACACAAACTCTAATTCTAAGCTCTAACAACAGTGGCTTTGTTTTAAATGTCATGTGTTAATGTTTATTTTGTGTCTTAAGAAAAATCAAACAAAATCGAAAATCGTGGCTGCAAAATCAAAAACTGAATCAAATCGTGACTTAATTGAACCGTCCCATCCTTAGTACAAATAGAACTATTGTGGCTCAAAACGATAATGAACAATCACTCTGTAAGCCTAATAATATTTCTGAATCCACTTGTGCTGAGTGTGTTCTGTAAGTGTACTGCAGTGTGGTTTATCTCAGTGGCTGATAGCACATCAGAGCCTGGATCATGTCAGGGCTCCTCTGACCTTGACAGAGGCATAGTTCTTGTGGAGAGATAACCTAGGGATATTTAGGTCAAGGTAAAAGCATTGTTAACTATTCTCAAGACAATAGCCTTGTTATACAACAGAAAATTGACACTGTGGAATACTGAGATGTAGTTTTTTTTTATTCTTAAATGTTTAAAATGTGAGATTGATGCCTTAAGTAGATGCACACAGAAATTTAACTATGTTAGTTTCCTCATCCAAATTTATTACCGTTTTGATGAAGAAACATCTGACCCACGGGTGTGCAAACTTTTATTCTCAGGAGTAGGCATGGGACGATATTAAAATTTGCACTCATGATTATTGTGACCAAAATAATCACGAATAATGATATTATCACTATAATTTACTGAACGTAAAAGTGCACATATTCAAAATCACTGAAATATTTATTACTGCATAATATGTATGTGTTTGAACAACTGCTTATTGTATTTTGGTCTAAGTACAATCAATAATGATTTAAAGTGAACAAATGTTTACAATGTTGAGCAAAAATCTACAAATTTTGTCATTAATTAACTTTCCCATATGAACCTTTTCTTTGTTTAACAATACAGCTTATAATGGCTTCACAGCTGCTATAACTGCGATTATCGTCACATGCAATTATCACAATTATGAAAAAACACCACGATTATTTAATTCGGGCTCTTAATTATCGCAATTAGCAACAATATTGTATATCGTCCCATTATAGAGAGCCTAAAAACTTTATTTGGAAAAAAAGGAACAAAGAAGAAATTGAATTATCTTTTATTTACATTTTTTAGGGGAATTCAGTGTATATAGTTTTTTGTAAACAAAATTGAACAAGATAGATACTCTTCGCAAATGTCGCACCTTTGGCAAGCTAAAAAAACATCCCCTCAAGGGCCACATTTGGTCTGTGGGCCTCACTCTGGGCACCCCTGACCTAACCGGTAAATGTTATGTATGTTAATGGGTGATGCCATAAATTTTAATCATCAGTAATGGTAGCTGAGTTTAGTTTGGTTCTACTTGACCTGTGCAGCTTGTGAAGTGTGTGTCTCTTGCTCATGTCCAGAGTGGCAGCGTTGGGTCTGGCAGCTGGTGTCCTGCTCGTCCTCCTGCTCTTCTGTCTCTACCGTGTCCTGTGTCCACGTAACTATGGTCAGAACGGAGTGGCCACAGGGAGGCGGCGCAGAGGAGACCTGCCCTGTGACGACTACGGTTACTCTCCCCCTGTCAGTGAGATCTCCCCCCTGCTGCTCCGAGGACACAGCATGGTGAGCCACTGCTAACTCTTACATCACTCAAGTAAAATATTGTGTCGGTTTGATTTTATACTATTTATACTTGCCAATATAATGCAGCCCTATATATCTGAACATAACAAAGCACTACAAGTAACTGCTAAATGGTCTCTCAGGCATATATGTTTGTTTTTTGCTCAGGAACAGTGCTGCTGTCATGTGCTTAACTCTGCACATATTCTCATGTGGATGAGCACAGCTTGTTCTGTGGTTGACGTTTAGGTTTACAGAGTAGCAAGCTGTGTAACTACACCAGAACAGAGAGGTTGAGTCAAACCCAGTGTGTTGTGGAAAAAAAAGTCATGTGGGTGCTAAAACGTTGAAAATGATCCAGAAATGTAACCAAACTAGGCCAACTTAAGCAACTTGTAAATGTGATCAAAACAGGCACTCGTCATACTAGATAAGACACCTATCTTACATCATTACTGCAATTTTGTCATGAAAGATTCACTTCTGTAAAAGTACTACATTATTCCTAAAAATATTGACACCCCTAGCTGTTACTAGGGCTGGGTAGTGGCAAGAGCCTTTCGATACAATATGTACCCTGATACAGTGATCACGATACGATATGTAGCCCTGTACATGTTTATCCCAATATTATTCCCTCAATATGATACTTATCAAGATAAATTTTACTGACTAAAATGAGAAAATGCAGAAAATACTATAAAGAAGGGAAATGCCTTTTAACATGTTTTTGAGAACAGGACTCCTTAAAATCAGTGTTAAGAATGTAACTTTAATTATGTAGAATAACAAAATGTAGAAAACTTGTATTTTCACACTGCTCTTAATGTTATATGCATGTGTCCTATGAATAAGGCATTTTTCAACCTTAAAGCAGTTGTCTGTCCATAAGTGTAAAATTTAGATTGAGTTTAAGTATTTCGATATGTATTCAGATACGCCTAGATACACATTTGGACAAAACGGCTTTATGTTAGTGGGGTGTAAAACCCAGTTTGACAAAGCCACATTGACATCATTGGTGTCCTATAAGGGCTGGTTGTAGTTTAATTTTACTTTACTAACTATTCTTTGACATACTACAAATAAAAGTCTCTTTCGTTGTATATTTATTGAAATGACAAATACATCTGCATTAGTCTGAAAAATGAACTACTCTTTAAGTTTCAGACAAAACATTTTATTACACTCAGATTACTCCTGGCACTAATATAAGATTAAAGTAAACCATATACTGTAGGACTTTGAGGGCCTTGAGTTTGACACATTGAACTCCTCCTAACTTTAATCTGTGAGAGACTGTAGCACTCTGGGACACTTTGAATTAAACCTATAAACATTTAAATGTTTATAATGTTTAAAGCTTATATTTCTCACAAGGTGATTTGGTTGCTTAATTCTTACATGGCTTATTTATAGATCATTTTATAGAGATGCACTGTTAACCTGCTGTCACTTTGCCTCTGCCCAGGGACTACAGATGAAAATTAGCTTGCAGATGTCTCTGGTTTGTGCAATATATTTATTGTGCAATTTCTCCATCAAAGAAACAAATAAATAAGTAAATGGACAGAAGTAACCTGTTTAGTCGTGTGTAATTAGCTGAAACATGTGACAAAACAGTTTCATTATGAAATACAAGTTGAGATCGACATTTTAGAGAGTTTGATTCTTAATAAATTTATTAGGGTTTAAAAAAATATTCAGTTGAATCATTCCTATTGAATAATTGCAAAAACATATAATAATGATTGCATAGTATGATGCATGCCATATGATTATCATTGAATAATCATATTTTAACAGTGGGAATAATCAGATTTTGTTTGTTAAATCGATTGGAAGGAGTAATCAAAAATCTTTCTTCTACACAAATGTAAGCTTTGAAAATATTAAACTCTAAAAAGGTTACATAAAGAATAAAAGTGATTTTTATGCTGCAGGACATAGAGTGTTGGCCAGTGATGGGATGCTCTTGGCCAGCTGTTGCCTCGCAGGACAGATCCGTGTTTGGGACGCCCAGACGGGAGACTGTTTGACTGTTATTCCAAAAACGTAAGTCAATACCTAACAATAGAAGCTATAATTAGAAAAAAATATATATATATACTTGAAGAAGTGTTGTAAGCAAATAATAGTCGATGAGAAGAGCTTTAATCAGTCAGCATATGTTGTGTCCTGTAGGCTCAGACGAAGCAGCAGCAGCAGTGGTTGTTGGGATCAGCGGGACGGTTGGGACAGCAGCACAACAGGCCCAGAGTCAGACTGTATGTGTTCAGAGTCCCAGGAACTGTCCATGGGGGCGGAGGTACCCTCTGAGGACGAGGGTTACCCGGTCAGACGCCGCTCCACCCCGGTCCGCACCGCACTATTCGCAGACCAGCCCGACCTAACACCACTCATAGACACCAACTTCAGCTCCCAACAAGAGGTGAGGACTAGATAAAAACACGGATGATACTGTGTAAGGATTGATCAACCTTGAGATTTAATATTCTGCCCTCTTTCTGAAAACATAGACAGCTGATTTAATAGAAACAATTGTCAGGATTACCTCAGTTTTGATTTCATCTTGATAAGAGCAATATTGATTCACAATTTTGGCCTATCTCTAAAATGCATAATTGCCTGACATTCAAACTAAAACTGTTTTGGATCTTTAGAGAAGTGGTTCTCAACTTTTTTCAGTCATGACCCCGTAATAAGAATCGTAGCCATTCACAAACCACAAACACAAAATGTAAACTTCCTGCAAAGTGCAAAATGGAAATTAGCTGTAAGCTACAATCTGGTACAAGCATCTCTGCTATTGTGCTTAATGTAACTGGACATTGTCCTTAATAAACATTACCTATTACCTAAAGTAGTCTTCAGTCTTATGTAAATTTTAATTTGAAGACATAAGCCTAGATAAATTCATCTTGGTGACTAGTAAATAGAATTATACATTTATCATTGTATTTGTAGCATTCAAAGCTTGTTTAAGATCTTAATGTTACATTTTTCGCTTGATCATTGGACCCCCAGGTTGAGAACCGCTACTTTAGAGCACATCCAATTGGCTAGACTCTTTGTGAAGCTGAGGCTTTGTAGTTTTAGCCTGATGTTTGGTTGACTCCTGATTTGTCTTTGGTAACTATGCAGAGCAGCAGGGGCCTGAATTGCTGACATTTTATTAAGAGGAATTAACCCCTTGGGATGAAGCCATCTCGTTTTCGAGGGGGTCTTCTAAGCAAAGAATAAAGCAGCAGAAAACAGCAGTAATGAAAAACACAAATTGTACAATACATAAGAAAAAACAAGATTCACAAACACACACATTCACACATACATATAGGACCTCACCATCCCTAAAGCAGAAATGATAAAATTAGGTTGCCTACCACAATAACAACCAAAACAAAAACAGAATGACACTAGGTTGGCCTGTTTTGGGTTTTGACAATTCCTCTTCTAAAGCTTTTTAGCTGTGATTAGTTTTAGGGGCCTGTAATAATTGTACACTTTTAGGTGGTGTCATTTAAACATTTTTATTGTATTGTATTTTTTTTATTTACCAAGTCTGGTTCATTCCAGATTTGGTGTTATAACAATATTCAGCAGCGTTATCCCGGACTCGATCCAGTCCGTACTCCGGTGCAGCATCTGGAGGCTTTACCCTTCTTCAAAAGTATTAGAGGCTCTCACACAGCAATCCGTCCAGTCCAGCAAGCCTCGCCTGTTGTTGACACCTGATTGGCTGATAGACTTGTTATTACTGACCAAAATAAATGAGTGTTATTTATTTTTTGTTATTTTCTCCGTTCAGCCCTCGGCCTGCCCCCCTACGCCCCCCAGAGGAGGCTTCGACTTCGGGGGCCTAGTGGAGCGGGCTTACCAGGAGTACGATCCGCCTTCCCCCTCAGCGTACCCAGCCCCTTCTCCATCTTCCGTGTCGTCCTCCCCTCCCACCGGAGCGGGTGTACTGCTGCAAGGAGCCCCAGCCTGGGAGAGACTTCAGCCGGACATCCCACCCAGGACAGAGCAGTGACAGGAGGGGCGCAGGCCGACTGGGACAGCTCTGTGTGGGCCATGGAGCTCAGAGGGAACCTGATCGCTGCAGGCCGGAGCAGTGGGAAACTGGAGGTAAACGGTTTCCTCAATATTCAGCACTGACTCACTAAAGAGACAAATGTATTTAAGTTCTTAAAGTACATATGACAGGTTTGAATACATTTTAGTAAAACATAGTGAGCATGATTCTATTTTAGATCCCAACAAACATTTTGCTTGTTTTCATCCAATTTGTCTGTTTTGACGACGCTTAGTATTGTCTTTTGTCCAGGAAATGTGGCATATGCATACAAAATTCCACAACTGTTACCTAGCAACCCCATTGTTAACACAGCTAAAACTTACTTAATTGACAGACATTATGATTTGACAATACTAATATCTTGGTATACTTATATTTAGTTACACAGTTGTTTAAACTTGCAAGAAACTGTGTCACGAGTGTAAATTATCTTTGCAAAAGGCGCTTTTTCTGTTTTACAAATTACTTCCTGTTTTCTAAAACTATAATAAATATTCACCACAAGAACTATCACATTAAACTAAGTCCAAAAAAATTTAAACAAACACATTTACTTCATTACAGGTGTTTTAGTAAACTACAATAACTTACTATCTCTCCACAGTCATGTCTATGTCTCTAGTGGGGAGTATCTGCTTAACTCCATATAGACAAATACAGTATTATACATAACCAGTGTTGGGCAAGTTCCTTAAAAAAAAAAAAAGAAAAAAAAAACTGAGTTAGTTACTGAGTGATGAAAGTAACTACCAAAAAAAGTAACTATTGTATTAAATTACACACATAAAACACACATAATAATTAAATAAATAAGTCTGACAATCCCATAGCCAAATGTTCTGCAAACCACTAAAATCAGCAGCATTATTTTACACTCTTCCCCTACAGGATAGTCACAGCAACACAGGCCAAACTTACGGAACAAACAGCACAGTAACCACACGCACACAGACATCTGATGATGATAAACATCTGCATAGTTAAAATAGAGGAGAACCGCTGACAGATAAACTATAAAATAGAGACGGCGACTGCTGTAGTTTCACTTAAATCCTTAAAAGTCATTTGTTTGAGCATATTTCCTTGTCATGTTTTGGAAAGACAGCGAAAGAGACTTGCATCACACTCAACCAATCGACGAAGTCAGAAAAGTCACTACACCCGCTCAGCGCTGCTTCTGATTGGTTACTATTGCAGCTTTTAGCCAATCAGAGCCTCATCTTCGTCTCTTTCTTCCCCAAAACAAACTTGTCTGCTCCTCTCGTGACTTCTCTGAATGAGACGACAGCGGCTTTGAGCACAGTTAAATAACGACTCGTGTTACATTGGCAGTAACTTGAACGGTGACATCACTGACGAATCGTAAGGAAGAAAAGAAACCCACAAAATTTCTAAATCAGTTTCTATAACAGAATTTTTCTATCTATGTCATCAAAAAGCCACTTCCCATTTAAACACACAGACAATATAAATTCAGCTGATTGATCATTTGACAAATTAGTTGACTCTTTACTATTATAATTGTAAGGATTTATATTCCAGCAGAAAGAAGAAGACTTAGCAGTAGATGTCCTAGTTTGTTTTCATGTAGGTTGTGCATGTCTTTAGCTGACTACGGGCCTAATTGTTGACTGACTTTGTATTTCCTGACTGTGGTTCAGTTGTGGGACGCTGTAGAAGGGACACTGCGCTGTGTAAATGATGAAGGCGTCTCTGGGATCACGGCCCTGGCATTTCTCAACAACAGGTTTGACAACATGTTACTTTTAGTTGATTTGATTTTGGCATAAATCTGAAGATGTTTTTTTCCCTTCTCTCTTCAGAATTGTGGCAGCTCGTCTAAATGGGTCTCTGGATTTCTTTACCATTGAAATAAATAAACCTTCGGGGCTTCTTCAATACAGAGGTAATTCAGATCCATTAAAGCAGCAGAACCTGACTTTGAAATGAATAGACGTTTCTTTTTCCACCAAAATGTATAGTGTAAATGCAGCACTTTTTGACAAGATCAGAGCTGTGTTTTGTCCGAATTATAACTTAAGGCAGCGCAGCACTGATTGCCTGTGCTTGAGTGGTCCACTTCAGTTTCACTTTGTTGTCTATATAAATATGTTCTTAAACATTAATTGCAGCCAAAAATTAATGGACATGGATATTAATCATGTGCTAAATAATTTGTGAGTGCTTGGAACTGGCTTGACAGATGTTTTTCAAAGTGAAAATTATCTACCTCAGCTTTAAGTTTTTTATTTATTTATTATTTTTTGTGGAGACTTTTGGACTAAAGCTACAGTAAATCCAGCTCCAGAGATGTTTTTTTTATGAGAGGACAAATTGTAAAAGATGCGATCGTTGCAGGAGCCCCGGGTCGTAGCAGTCTACCCGCCTCGCCCTGTTACAGCAGTGAGGACGTCCTCAGCTGTCAGCTCACACGCTCAGTGCAGTGTGCTCACCAGAAGCCCATCACTGTGCTGAAGGCTGCAGCAGGACGAGTGGTGACCGGGAGCCAGGACCACACTGTCCGGGTAAGAACATGACTAACTAGGTTTTTACTTTTACTTTTATTATTTTAATGAAACATGTAGAAACATGAGAATTATTTGTGTTGGACAGGTTTATCGCCTGGAGGACTCCTGTTGTCTCTTTACCCTCCAGGGGCACTCTGGAGGAATCACAGCTATTTATATTGACCAAGTAAGTCAAACACGGTTTGCTTCAAAAGAAACAAGACGAGACGAGACATGATTCTACAAGAAACCTTTGTACAAAATGCATTCTGTATTTACTTATCCTATGATGTCACTAAAGTATTGTGTTTTTTGAAGCTACAACTTCTCAAGAGGTATCAGTCTGTTAAATTATGTTTTGGCATTCAACATATGGTAATAATTTGTTTAAACCTATAAACAGCTCAAATTACAGACATAAACCTTGACTTCGACAAATTATCTTCATTAAATTATCTTATCTAATAGAGTAGAATGAATTCAAAGTGTAAAGTTTATCGTAATTAAAACAATTCAGAATGTTAAAAACTGATGAAAAAGTAAGAATAGTAACTATTTCCACATTTCTTAAGCATAGTTAAAGCATAATCTGAAAATTGTTTTGGAGATTTTACAAAAATGATCATATTTGCTTGTGCCAATATTTCCCATCCTTGTACAAAATATAAAATGGTACCTGTTATTTAAAAGAAACTAGTTCCCACTTGAGTAAATGTTTGTTGTGTAATTCCACTTTTTTCAGACGATGGTTCTTGCGAGTGGAGGGCAGGATGGGGCCATCTGCTTATGGGACGTTCTGACAGGAAGTCGTGTCAGCCATGTTTACGGTCACCGTGGAGACGTGACCTCACTGGTGTGCACCACCACATGTGTGATCAGCTCTGGCCTGGACGACCTCATCTGCATTTGGGACAGGAGCACAGGCATCAAGATCTACTCCATACAACAGGTGGGTGTCACATCCAAGTTTTTTCATAAAAGTCCTAATGCAAAGTGGATATCGCTGTGATAATGAAAACATACTATTTGTATAGATCCTGTTTTTTTAGTTAATATTTTAAATATCAGATAAAATATATTAGCCAACAGCAGTATATTTTTTATTCTTGAAACTCTGTGAACTTGTTAGAAAAGTGTAATTGTTGTTGTTCTTTGTGCAAATAACAACTTAACATCCTTTATGTTGATAAAATGTCAAACATCTTGAGACGTTCTGGGTCACACATATTCTCTTGTGCAAGAGTGTATTTTTAAACACTATATTGGAATAGCTTCCAGGGATACAGTGAATCACATTAAGCTTTACTTTGATAGAATTTAGACAGCAACAAACCTTTCTCTTCTGTATTTCAGGAGGTGGGTTGTGGAGCGAGCCTGGGCGTCATCTCGGAGTCTCTGCTGGTGACAGGAGGCCAGGGCTGTGTCTCCTTTTGGGACCTGAGTTACGGGGACCTGCTGCAGACGGTGTACCTGGGGCCCAGCGGAGACGGACAGGGCGTCAGGCAGCTGCTGGTCCTGGACAACGCCGCCATCGTGTGCGACTTCGGCAGCGAGCTCAGTCTGGTTTACGTTCCCTCTGTCCTGGAGAAACTAGACTGACAGCTGTAAAGTCAGCGGTCACCGGGCGGAATGGATAAATGTTTCTCAGTCTGATTGACTGATTCACAATCAGGAAGAGCGTGGGATACTTGCAGGCAGCTGTTTGGAGAGCTGTGCAGAGATAATGTCTGTGGTTTTTTCACAGATGTTATTCATCTTCTATCAAAGGCCGTAAGTGTCCAATTTGCCCCATATTTTGCTCTCAAATCCACTGGTGTTGCACAGAAACATTAGAACAGTGATATTGTTGGTGATGGACAAACTAATCCAGCCAAAGCAATCATTGTCTAAGCTCAAAAGGCCGGAGAGAGAGAGACAGCAGACCAGGATCAATGTTCTTTCACAGCTCTTGCCCTGTTTGCTGCCAACGTGGATGGACTGTTTTGTGTCCAGAGATGAAAGGGGCTCCTTCTTAGCTAATATTCCTGCTGTTTATTCAGCTGTGAGGCAAGTCGACAAGAACAAATGTACAATGAAACATCCATGTGGATGCAAAGGTTATTTATTGGGGAGATGTTTTTAAAGATACGCGGGTTGTCCAAGGGTTTGTCATGTATGAGGTCATTTGAAAACTAAAAAGATGTCTTTGCAGCAGTAACAGTGGTCAGGAAACATATGAGCTTTAGTAACTTCCTGTTTTTTTAGTAGCTTCCAATTTTGAGGTTTTAAATTTCAGTAAACTACAATATATACTGTTGAAGAGTAGATGGACAATATCTTTAGCTGCTATATTACACTCAAAGTATTAAGCTGCAAGGCTGCTAGTGTTTGCTTGTTTACATGTGTCCCCATTAGCAATGGTTACTCTTGTTGGGGTTCATATCTTAAAAAACATTAAAGGCACTGATTTTCTTTACAGAAAATACCATCCACTAGCACAGATAAAGATCTCTTCGGTTAAAATGATTTCATTGTTTCAACTATTAGTAGACACACTAAGTGTGTCTGTTGTGTTGTGTATTTTTAGCATTTGGCTAACTGCGGTTAGCATAGATCCATGATAATGACTAATAATTGAGTTAGCATTTAAAATTAGTAAAAATTGCCTCAAAATACATTGTCGTGAAAAAAATAAAAATAATAATTCTATTTGTATTTTTTAAGACTCCAGTGATTGTGATTAGCCAAGTAGAAAATAAACAAAGTTGTACTTTAACATTTCTATTATTATTTGAACAAAACAGAATCTAAGATGCATAAAAGATCTTGTATAGGCAAGATCAGGTTAAGTACACTTTATTGTTTTCTGCATTTGGTCCTTGTATAACAGACACTGGTAGTAATGAATCAAAATGACGAGGATGAAATCTCATGATGAGTTTCTTCAATAACACGCTTTATTATGAGAAATCTTTAGTCACCACATAAAATAGAAGTTGACAGGTCAACATGCAGACTGCTAAAATAATCTGTAGTCGCAGATCTATTCTTCTTTCTTCTTTATCTATATTTGTATAGCGCACTTCACAGACACAGTCACAAAGCGCTTCAAAGTGAGATGAACCTTCCCCTCCCCACTCAGTGGCAGTAAACTGCCCTGGGGCAGCTCATCAGAGGCGATTGGCCTAAATATCTGGCGCCTCAACCTCCAACCATCACCAAGTGTTTCCTAACATGCATGTTATTGGTTGATGGGGAAACCGGAGTGCCCGGAGGAAAACCACCCAGACACGGGGAGGAACATGCAAACTCGAACCCACGACCTTCTTGCTGTGAGGCCAGAGCGCTATCCGCTCTGCCACCCAACTAGACACTGCATAAACTAAAACGCATTTTAATAGACTGAACTTTTGACTGTTTTCAGTGTTGGCACTAACATTGCTGTAAATGACTTCATTTCTTCACTCTTAATTATTATTTTTTTCTTTATACCATTCTCAAGAGAAATGCAAATCTAAACTTGAAAAAGTCTACTACTTACCTGTTTCTGGTTTTAGTTTTCAAATGAGCTCATGTCTTGGACGGTTCATTGGGTTTGGGGATGTGTTCAGAGGGACGTGAAGGGGACTAAGGCTGCATACAGAACAGTAGTGTAACATAATACAGACAAACGTTTTTTGAATTTAAACTTTACCAATATTAGGGTTGCGCAATATATTGCAAAAGAATCTTCAATCTGACAAAAATATGCAGTTTTACAATTGGGAAAAAAATGGCTGGCTTTTTATGATTTTCAGTCTTAAGTTGGTATTGTTGGTCTTGTGTTTGTCTATTTTAATTTAACTGTATTATTTTCTGTTTGACTGCTACAATAAGACATACATATACCATCACTATCACAATCATTTTCCATTATTGTGCAGCCCATTTCAATACTAATAAAAAGTATGAAAATAAAGAGTAACGGGGCCTGAGCAGTCCCTTGTGGAACACCTACACTATAATGCTTAGATTTTATTATTTTTTTTTTTTTGTATGACCTTATAATCTACTGTTCTGTATCCATCCTGCAGGTGGAGCTTTAGCCCTACAGCTCCGTGTGGCTACCTCCTTTTTCCAAACTGCTTGTAATTGAGAATACTGACATTGTGTTTACGTTAGCTACTGTATTTTTTATGCTAAACTGTGCCCTTTAGAGATTTCTTCAACAGCATATTATTGTACATTAAGTCATATTCGTCATTCCTATTGGTTCTAGATCAACAAAACGTTTTCCGAATATAGTTTGTCCTACAAACTGCTGCCTGGTTTATAGTCAAAATGTGAAAAGCATTCTTTTAGACAGAGCTAAGCAACTAATTTACTAGTGCGTTGCTTTGTCAGTTTTATGCACCTATGATGACTGCTGTGGAACATTTTGCAATACAAACATCTCAGCATCTTGTGTTGAGTGAAATGTCAATCACTAAAAATACTTTAAAAATGTACATGCAAATTCCAATTTTGCGTCCAAAAGGATAGTGTCAGAATAAAGCCAACAGCACACTAGAGGAGTTTAAAGATCTTCTGCGAATTTTACATGTTTCCAAAAAAATAGAAGTGTAGCACACAGACAAGGATATCTGTGTCGAGTCGCATAATGTTCCAAGGATTAGGGACACCGGAAACATGTCAAGTTCAGTATCTACTTCTGCGACAAGTGCAATTTCTCGACTTCATGTGCACTCAAAAAGGAAATAAAACAATGATTTTGCATAAAAGCATGTGGATTAAACTCACTCACAAAAAGAATAGATATATACAATGTGTATGCAATGAAAAAGTACAAACTGAGCCGTAACAAGGCAGTAAAGCCTGGCACTGTTTGACTGCTCTGATTGGCTGTTATGAAGTTTCTCCCGCAGCAACGTCATGATGTGACAAAAAGTCGCAATAGAGTCGCACTGACCAAGGAAATAAATAGAGATTATCATTGTGGGATGGCAAAGCAAATCAGACTTTTTTTTTTTTTTAGCCCTAAACACCTCATGTGCAGAAGGCTTTACTGTGTTACATAAAATACTGTATCTTGCACTACCACAAAAACAAAACAACAGGCCTACTTTCTGAAACACAAGCTTAGACTTTCGGTTTACAATTAGCCATATTAGTTTGATTTCAATTTATTGTTGTTGTGTTTACATATCGATATAAAATCTCATCAACAGACTTGCCGTAGCCTTTAGGAGAAAAAGTAGTTTTGCAGCAGAGCACTGTAGCTTCGTTAGCTTGCTATTGCTAGCTCTGACAGAAACTGGAGTTAAACATGAGCTGTAAATCTCAGCTGCTTCTCTTAAAATGTTTTTTTATACTTGTCTTAAGCTCTCAACAAAAATATAATTGTAACTTTGTCGTCCCAATTGTGGTTTCTGTTGGGACTGACAACAGAATGTACACCAAAATCTTTTTTAACTGTACTGCACACGGCTAACTGTGACGCTAACGCTAACACAAGCTTGAATAGAGAGAATTAGAGTTAATGAAGCTGCTCTAGAGGCTTACGCACATACAGGCCGTGGTTTGGCCGAGAGAAAATGTGGATGTAATTAGTGAACATCGTTATCGCAACACATTTACGACAGATGTGACTAAATGTAACAAAGACTGTGATTTATGCAGATAATCTTGTGTCGTTAGTATTACACAATTGTGGCCACAAAATGTCATCTAATTGAACTAATATCGTTATACCTTTCTTAATGTAAGTGTATTGCAAATCGCTAATTTGAAACACTACTTCTCACTTAAAGGGCCTATATTACATAACATTTGCGCTATATTTTAAAGTAATCAGATCTCTTGACTTGTGTTTTATTTCATTCATGCATATTTAAAAGACAAATCCTGTTTATTTAGTTTGAATCCTGCCCTTGAGGTGAAATCGCACTGTGCCACCGTGTGATGTCATTAAGTGGTAATACATAAAGTGCTCCTCTTGTTTCTGAACTCCACACAGTTTCACCAGAATCATTCACCAGAGTTTGTTTTACTTTGAAGCCTCAGCTATCGATTTAGTCCCATTTAAACTACAGACCTAAAGCTGTTCAATTGAGACTAGGATGGCTAATAACTTTAAAACTCCCACTTAATGACATCACAAGGTGGAACAGAGCATTTTGAGCTTCAAAAACGTGTGACTGAAAAAAATTACAACTTAAGAGATGTTGGCGTACAAGAGTCAATTTTTACACTATATGGGACCATGTATTTATTGACTAATTCTGTAACAATTAAAATATTATAGGCGCTAAAATTTAAAGGGTTTATATTACAATAATTGTCTATTATATGAAATAATAATGTTTCCTCATTAAAATATAGTTGAAGTTGTGTTTTGTTACAATTATATTTATTTAACACAAAAATTATGCGTTTTTAGCCAGAGTTTTAGTTTAGAGTTTAGTTGAACTAAAAACATTGCTCTAGCTTGTGATGTCATGAAGTGGTAACTTAGGAAGGACTCCACTGCGTTTTTAAACTCCACACAAGTTCATAAGAATTATTTAAAATGTTCAATGTATTGAGCCTTGTATTTGCCCAACAGCTATTATTTTAGGCTTGTCTTCGCTGCTTCACTTCTCGATGCAACGTTAAATAGGTAGCACTTTACATTGCTGATTGACCTAATGCGATAATTACGCAAAAGTTACATACTTTTCTTATTTCAAGGTAATTAACATATATGTGTCTGTAATGTAACCATGTTGTTCAAATGACAAGGAAATTAGAAATAACTGTTCAGAATTATTACATTTTAATCTCGTAATGACAGATTAACTTTGTGTTATTACATTTTTGGTACCATGCTATTACCCTAGCATCACCACGTTATTAACAAGCTGTAATTTAAAGTGCTACTGAGAAAATATTGGAGATTTTCTGTAGTAAGTTCCTCTGAACAAACTAAGGGTGCCCTTGGTGGGTCAAAATTGGCACACATTTATATCACAGTTTAGCGTCTTGAGGGTCAAACTTAATTTTATTTTACATTCATAGGTTTATTTGTGAAGAGATGAAGATTAAATAGGGTTTTATTAACACATTTTAGAAGATTACACCAGAGTCTTTTGATGGTCTTAAAGAATTTCAACCAAAAGATAGTCCTAAAAAATCTGAGAACCCCCTTAGGCCAAATTAGACCCTCTGGTGGGCCAAGTTTGAACATCATTGGTTTAAGCTAAATATTCAGAAAATATAGGAGAACTCTAACATTTTCTGATATTGTATTGCAAATACAATCAGTCATATTAAGGCAAAGCTAAAGTGACACTGTGTAACTTTTCTTAAGGTGAAAATCAACTTCAGAATTCAATAGGGATGTTCGCCGTGTCGTCACATGGTGATAAAGTGACGCGTTGGTTGGCAGAAGTAGTTAAAACGTATTGGCGGCAAGCTGAACAAACACACACACACAAAAATGTTTGTCTCTTGCTGTGTACTAACAGGTTTGATAATCCATAGAGCTTCTACTGTGTTCAGAAAAAAATAAAGTGTTTAATTTCGGCAATTAGATCCCAATGGAAAAGCAATTAGAGAGCTAGCTTTGGTTCTGCCAATCGTTTTGACGTCACGTGTCTGCTCGGTAAACATCCCTGTAGAACCAGAGAGCTAAAACCATAATGGAACATTCTTAACGGAGATTAAAAAACATTTTAAACCATTGTGTGAAAAAAATATAGCTAAAGGAACAGGTTTTTATTAGAAAAATACAGGTAGCAGCTCTCGTCCAAGCAAAATTGTTATTCATTTTGTGGTCGTAAAAAGTAAAACCACAATTTTTTCAATTATTTTACTGCCGAAAAAAACATCTAAATTACAAAAACATGCTTACATGTGTGCCATTAATGACATCACAAGGAGAAACAAAGCATTTACAGCTTTGGAGATTTGAACAGCCTAAAAAGCAATATTTCTCAAATATTTGTGAATCAAGCAAAGCACAATTCAGGAAATATTTTTAATGACTAAACATGACTAAAATCTAAACTGAGTAAATGAGTACTATGGGACCTTTAATAAGACAAACAATCTTACCGAATTGTGAACGCTCTCTTGAATTCTCGGTGAAACCTTGAGCCATCTTCGACTTTGCAGCCGATTTAATTTATTAACTTTTGTATTTCCTGTACACAGTGAAAAAGCTTTAGATTTGTTATTTGTTTTTTTTTTAGCTAATGGAATTATATTTTTCTACGGGACGGGGAGGGATTCGGGAATTCGATTTTTGTCCTCTTGCTGAATGTTTAAACTACAGCCTTGTCACAGTTAATATCATTGTACACCGCGAACGGCTTGAAGCAAAATGTCGTGTTTGCCTGGTGCCTATACAGTGACCAATATTTATTTGCATTGTCAACAAAAATCTACAAAACTTGAGTTCTAAGTGACGTTGCAGATTCCCCTTAACCTACGCAGGCAGTAGTGGTGGAGATATCTTTTGTAACATGAAAAGATTTGTACTAATTTTCAAATAAAGAGGCTTTGATACAACTGTACAATGTTGGCTCTGTTTATTTGAATTCTTATGTTTTATATTGCGTCTTGAGTTGAATGTTTGGATGAAATGTACAGTCCTAAAACGGTTGAAATCAAATCTTTCACAAAGGTGCTAATCTGTTTACATCTCACAGAGCTTCACTAACCTGCGGAGTGCCACAAGGTTCAATTCTCGGGCCAGTTCTCTTCTCATTGGACATGTTGCCTCTGGGCTCAATTTAAAAAAAATGTGGCATTCAGTTTCACAGTTTTGCAGAAGATGTGCAGATTTACAAGCCTTTGAATTCTAAACTGTCTCATGTACGGTAAAATGTTGTCAATATGTCTTCAATTTAATTTAATTTAATTGACCTTTATTTAACCAGGGAAGTCCCACTGAGATTCAGAATCTCTTTTGCAGGGGAGCCCTGGGGGAAGGGTCAGGGGAGGCATTAATGGACATGTTTTTAGCTGTAGGAGGAAACCGGAGTACCCGGAGGAAACCTACGCAGACACGGGGAGAACATGCAAACTCCACATAGAAAGGCCCTGGCCGGCCCGGGAGTCGAACCCAGGACCTTCTTGCTATGAGGCCAGAGCGCTAACCGCTTGCGCCACCGTGTCGCCCGAGAAGTTAAAGAGGCTGTCCTTAAACTTCCTTAACCTAAAACTGAAATTTTACAGATGGCACTTTGATGTCTAATTGCTGTTCATTTGCTAAAAGTCTTGGTGTGTTTATTGACTATTTTTTTAAGTTGAAAAGCAGATTATTCCAGTAGTTAAAACCAGTTTCTTTCAGCTAAGGCTTCTTGGTAAAAGGAAACGGTAATTGCCTTCAAATCAGTATGAAAAAGGTATGCATGCACTGATTACCACCTGATTGGACTACTGTAACTTCTTCAATTTTGGTTTGAATCTTCCATCCATTGTTTACAAATGGTCCAAAATGTAATTGCCTGTATTGGCTTCTTTGCTCTGACTGCCTGTAGTTTTTAGAATGAATTTAAAACGCCTGATTTTGTTTTTTTCCAACCCAGTTGCCACACTCCCATCACTTTGCATTGGTGGCTATGCTAGCAAAACTTTATAATTTGTAATATTTACTTCCAGAATTTGGGTTAGGATTAGGTTTAGGATCAGTTATTTTGGTTAAATTTGGGGATTTGGGAGAGGTAAGCTAACCGGGTCATGGCATAACTGTGTTGGAGAAAATAAAGACGCAGTCTGAACAGCTCCAGACTAAAGACAAAAGTAGACAGAGCGTTCTCCAGAGCAGGACCAAAACCCTGCAGTTCTCTCCATCCTAATAAGTAAGGCATTCTCGGTTGAGAATTTCATGTCTTTTGAAAATGCTTTTTTGCTTAACCATTTACTCGAGATGATAATTGCAGGGTTTCTGCATTGATCGAGAGGTCAAATATAAGATCTAAAAATTAAGAACCATTTGAAAGTCACAACATTTAGTATTTTACAATGCTGCTTCTTTTTAAAACATTGGACTACTCCCTGCTTTTTCGGAACCGTCTGAAGTCCTGCGATACCTGACCTTGTAGCGGGAGTGAAATGAAATTGAGTGGAAGCACTAGGTGGCGCCAGCCTGGCTAATTGTTTGCATTATTTTTTACTTTAAATTTTGAATGTAGTCTATTTTGTAATTTGATATGTATGTCTCCTGCTTTTGAAATTAACTTTTTTATCTGCTATATTTTATCTTCCACTTTGGGGCAGTGATGACTGTTTAGTAAATGTACTGTAGAAATAAACAAGGCTTATTAGTTCTGTGACACATAGATTCACATTAGTTTACATATTGTGTCTATTTTTTATTGCCTAATTTTATTGGCCTATTTTTGCATGCCCTTATATTTGATTTTATATATCTTAAATGTTTTTATTATAGTTATTTTTACGCTTTCGATTTTTTATTCTTCATTTGTGTTTTCTGTGTTATATATTGCACATTAGCATCGTAGCAAGTTCCTAGTTTGTGAATTCTGTTTGTTCACTGACAATGGCAATAAAATTATTTTTGATTCTGATCTGATGTTTTTGAAATGAAATGAAATGTTCTTTTATTCTCTTGATGATTAGATTCAGATGTATTAGAAATCTATGTGTAAATGTCTTGGCTGAGATTAAAAAACACCAAAACTGAACATGACATGAACAGCAAAACAAATCACTTTCTATGCTTATAATGTCTGTTCAGTAGTTTGCATTCTAGACCATATGAACTAAATATTCTCAATTTGAACATCTACAAAAGAACTGTTGTTAAAGGGTCTATTTTCTGTATATCCCCCACCTCTAGTTCAACAGAATAAATAGAACGAAGGTAAAGGTCCAAAATGGTTTCATTGTTTCTCTCTGATAAGCTTTCTTCATCCCTCCATCATTTGTATTTGTTGATCTTGTTTTTGAACATCAGATCCACAGCTCCAAAGTTCTCCTCTTAGTTCTCTCACTGTCGGGTTTCTTATTGTTCCTCTGGAGAACTTCATCAGCTTTATTTCCTAAACAAAGCAAACAAAGAGTGACTTCAGAAGAACATCAGATCCACAGACTGAAGCTTTTCTCACTTGTGCTGAGTCAAGTCTCACCAAACACATTGAGTGAGATCTGCTTCTTTATGTAATACAACCCCATCATTTTTACAGATAAAGACTTACAAAAGAGTCTTCTGGTATTCATCTTCTTCTTCTGTCTTCTTTTCTTCCTCCGTCCTCATCTTGATCCTTCTCGGAGCAGCTTCCGCAGTCAAAACCGGTCGTACTACTACTACTACTTCCAGAGACTCGAGTCAGTCTTAAGTCATTATTATGATAACTGGAGACTTGACTTGATAAAATGGGCTAGATCTTGGGGCTTGACTTGGACTTGAAACCACTTGATGCTTCTCCTAAAAATAATGATAAAAATGGTAGAAATCTGTGATATATTCAATAAATATATATTAAATTAACAATTAAACAAATGAGTTTCACTTCACTTAGACTTGTGGGGCACTTACTTGGACTTGACTTGACTTGTTGACTCGAGACTTGGACTTGTCTCTTGTTGACTCGAGATTGGACTTGTCTCTTGTTGACTTGAGAGTTGACACGGACTTGTCTTCTTGACTTGGAATGTCTGTCCTTGACTCATGACTTGACTTAGACTTGTCTCTTGATGACTTGGGACTGACTGGACTTGTCTCGTTGACTTGGGACATGATGTGGACTTGACTTTGTTGATTTGGACATGGACTTGTCTCTCATTGACTTGGAACTTGTCTCTCGTTGACTTGGAACTTGTCTCTCGTTGACTTGGGACATGATTGGACTTATTTCTTTGATTTGGACAAGCTTAGACTTGTCTCTCGTTGACTTAGACTTGTCTCTTGCTGACTTGGGACTTGACTTGTCTCTCGTTGACTTGGACCGGACTTGGACTTGTCTCTTGTTCACTTGGACTTGACTTCTTTGACTTGGACTGACTTGGACTTGTCTCTGAGTGACTTGGACTTGACTTGAGGTCTGCAGAACATCCTTAAAGTCCCTGTTAGAACTTGAGTGAGACTCCATGGCTGTGGACATGTTTCTTCTGTGACACTGACAGGACGAGATCTGGAAACTGGACTTGGGTTCCTTTAATGAAAACAAGAGTTTAAATAAAGTCTGTTTGACATTTTCAAAATGAATCTATGAAATGATAAGTGACAATACATTCTAAAAATCCATAATATCTGTTCCAAAGTCCAGACTAGTCCAAAATACCTTGTTGTGAGTGTGAAGTGTGACGCCCTCTGGTGGTGCTTCACTGCAGTGTGTGGATGACGTCATGGACAGCTCCTCATAGACACGCCTCTGTGTGGAAAGGAACCTACAAGAGACAAAATACAGCTTTTTATCACATTCAGGACTTGTAAATGTCTCCAAAGAACATGTCTCACCTTTGACTGTAGAATATAAACTTACACTGCTGTTGTCCATCCAGTAGAAGCAAGAGGCTGTCCAATACAAACACAAACTTACACTGTTGTTGTCCATCCAGTAGAAGCAAGAGGCTCGTCCAACACAATACAAACTTACACTGCTGTTGTCCATCCCAGTAGAAGCAAGAGGCTGGTCCAATACAATACAAACTTACACTGTTGTTGTCCATCCAGGTGAGACAAGCGAAAGAAAGAATATTGTAAACAATGAAACACAAGCTAAACACAGACACGGGGAGTGTCACACTGGTCTGAGCCAGTCAACAAACCCACATCTCCTTCACATTATAGAATGGGTAAATAAAAATAAGCAAATAATTACATAAATAAATAAAATAAAATAAAAACAATCAGAACAATACAGGCTCCAGAGAGACTGTTCACATGAGCAAAGAAAACATGGCATACTTACTTTTAAGTACAAATATATCACATTAAAACAGGACACAGGGAGTGTCCCACTGACTGTCCAGTCAGTCAACAAACCCACGTCCTTCACATTTTAGAACAGGTTCAATTAAAGAGGAGCTGTTCAGTGAAAAGCATTTTTGTTTGTAACCACATTACTGCAGTGTCTCCCATCATTAAATGACTCACAGTTGTATTTGGATTGATTCCTGCATGTTTGAGTAATCTTGTACTGTCCTGCAGCTGATGCTCCAGTGTTTTCACCTACCACCTAGCCCCGTCCACTTTCTGTATTTACTTTTATTACTCAAAAATCTGATTCTGAATAGAATATTAAAAATGGTCATGTACATATACAAAATACTCATCTAAATTCTACTGCTTATTACATTTGACAAAGAGGCGGAGCTTATCAGTTCTGCAGTTTTGAACAGGAAGTCAATAAACCCGTTTCTATTTCTAAGTTCAATGTTGTGTTTTCCAACAAACAAAATGGGAATGTTTGATCTGCACATGAAAAGTGTCCTTTCCGTCTGGTGAATCTCTTGTGATGAAGGAAACATTTGCTGAATCCTTCAGTGTTGCTGGTGCTTGTGTCAGGAGCAGTGAGCCGCCTGAGGACCAGCTCCAGGTCCTATTAGGACCGTTTTCCTCTGGTGCTTGTTTTGGGTTGGTGGGGAAACCGGAGTGCCCGGAGAAAACCCACCCAAACACGGGGAGAACATGCAAACTCCTCACAGAGCGCTAACCACTCTGCCACCGTGCCGCCAGGGCCACTTCAAAATAAACACAAGGCGAGGCGTACTATGCAGGAAACTGCACTCAAGTGTCAGCGCTGACTCACTAAAACTCCTTTTACAGCGTTCATGTTGTGTGTCTTACGCTCCTACATAGTATTCCTTTCCGTGTGGCATGGCCCAAAGCTACTATCTAAGTCAGAGCACAGGAAAGGAGCGGGCATTGTACCCTAAACCCTGGAGGTAACCCTCCTGTGCTCAGAACACAAAGACAGGTGTACTATGCAGGACATTGTGACTGGCTCGAGTACTCCTCATTAAAGTACATTGATCCAATACAATCTACTATCTCATTACATTTACCATTTACCATCTGTCCAGTTTTTACAACGCCTGGGTAGTATTCCTTTCTTTCTTTATATCTACTGCTAAAAACATTTGAAAATGACAAAAATACTCTTTAAAGAGTCAAACTATGTACAAGTGAAGTCGGCAGCGCTGATGCTGAATAATGTTGCCGATTTGGAGTTGCCAAGTTCAGAGTCTCAGAGGCTGAACTCAGTCCTCGTCTGACTCTGAGGCTTGGAGCAGGTGGGGCGAGTGGAAGTACCGCCTGAACGTCCCAGCGGAGGTGGAGAGGGCCTGGTCGTCTGAGCTGGATCCACTGAGAGGGAGGAAATCCAGAGTGGGAGCCACAGGGGGAGGGCGAGGAGCAGAGTGTTGGAGCTGGTGGTGGAAGTAGCGCCTGAAGTCTCCGGACGTCCCAGCAGAGGTGGAGGGGGCGTCGTCATCATCGCTGTCCTCGGAGCGTTGCCTCTTGGAGACAGGGACGTCCTCATCTTCTGCTCCCTGTGGCGCTTGGTCCACCAAGAGGGCAGAGCAGACCCGGGGGAGGAGCCAGGGGGAGAGGCGGGAGCAGGGAGGGCAGCAGCAGGAGAAGATGGGACGTGCTCCTCTTCAAACACAGGCTGGGCGCTGGAGAAGGGTTCTGTACTGGCTGAAGAAAGACCTGCTGGTACCATCTGGCCCAAACCTCCTGTGGAGAGAGGGCCGCTGGTGATCTTCTTCTTCCTCCTCCTCTTCTTCCCTCTTCCTCCTCCTCTTCTTCCTCGTCGGAGCAGCTTCCGTATCCAGAGTCTGCGTCGTCCCAGGGGTCCCAGCCGTCCCAGTCGTCTGCGACCTGGATAATATTAAGATCACCTACCTCCCATGCCTGCTCATCTTCATCAGCAGGAGGAGGGATCCACTGGACGCCCCACAGGTCCTGAGCCACTGCAACATTTAATAACGTGAACAACTCGCACATTCAACACTATTTTTATTTAGTAGATGCTCCAGGAGTCAGTCTAACTTCTTCACAGAACACCTGTCTACAAAACTGTCAACACTAGTCTAATGTAAAATACATTTCCTTGGCTCGCATGCTCATTTTAGTATTTGATTAGACTCTCTACATGTACAGGTTTTAGGTGTAATTATAGGCCTACAGTCAGTGTTTTATTACTCTTCACAAGCCCACAGTGTATCTAACAGTTCTGTGCATCTGACTGAACAAAACTTTGTTACACAATCTTTACAATATAAATGTGAACTGATAACAAGACTCCAAATTAGAAGCTTTGCTCGGGCGCCATCTTTTCTGCAAAAATGTCCCTGAAAAGCAACTGATTTCGATGTCCACAAACTACAATGCGCAGGTTTCCAGAAAATGTTGCTTTAACTTTATATTTTAAACCCCTGTGATAAATGTAGGCCGTTTTCAGCGGATTTAATCAGGCTAACTAAAGTAATCACAGAGTGAAAGTCAAAACTCTCAAAGTAACCACGTTCGTGAAGTGATCATGTTAGCCTTAGCTTTTGGCTCAAAACATTTGTCCGTTTAAAAAGATACATAAAATATGCACAAAACTGTTCATATATTGAAAAATGTAGTCTGTTTTATCCAGATTCATGAACATTTGAGTAATATACTTTACCTTCCGCCAGAAGGTCCATGTTGTTGACCAGACGAGCCATGGTCGGAACTTTGTCAACTTGTTAAACCTTTAAAACAGTTCACAAAGTATTAGAAACAGCTCTGATATTATAAAAGTGGATTTACCGACACCGGAGACGAGGGCTTTGGCTTTCAGACAGGTAAATATCACGGTCACTCGCTACAGGTTCTCGTACTGAGCTTTCAAGACAAATCAGACCGAATGTCACTGTGCGCTGCTTTATATACCGCGCCTGATGCGTTACCATGGCACGACGCACGCACGTACAGCCTCGCGCTATGTTTCTTTACTGGAGTTAGGAAAAGTAGCCTATGAAGTTTAGCCAGAGATGGTTGAGAAGCAGAAATAATACACAGGTGTAAACTTAGAATTATTTACAAACTACTATTATCTTATCTTTATGTTACCATTACTGTTTTACTTACATTTACATGTTTTACTTTTGTACTTTTACTCAAGTCTCAAGTTAGTGAGCTTCAGTTAGATTTTACTTACACCAGAGACATTTTCAGACAAAACTAGATTTTTTTATGGTGAATTTTAGTACTTTTGTCACCTCTTGTTAAGAAGTTAAGGTAAATATTTTACTTAATAAAATAAATTATATTGCCATATATAGAACTCTGCTTTTACTTTTCTGAACAAACTTATTCTTGATTAATGTAAATCTGTAATTTAAATATTACAAAAAAAGAACTTAAACTCCGTCACATGCACTTCCATCCATATTTGGCATACATTTTAATCATTATAACAATAAAATACAATCATCAGCCACTAAACAAGGACTATGCCACATTTTTATATCAAAATATGATTTATTCATCAGTTAATTACATAGCTAACAGTTAGAAGACATACACAGATCACCAAGCTTTCAGAGTTTTAAAAAAGCACAGTTTTAAAGCCAGGATCTTAACCTAGCCAACAGGACTGAATAACAACATGACAATATGATTAAATGTGTGAGGAGGAGGTGCGTTTAATTTAAAATAAAACTAGATTCAAAAGAGCTAAAGCTGCAGCTAGCATTTACATAGCAACATATGAAAAAAAAAAAGAAAAAGCTAATCGTAGCAAAGTGACAGACAAATGGGAATGAGATAAATATGTGCTTGAATTTGACAGATTTTTGGATAAAACATAAGGCACCCAAACCGCATTCGACTACACATCTCAGAACAAGTCCAACTGAAGTGACATAAAGGTTAATAAAATAGAGAATCACTTGATAAATCCCTCAATCCTTCTTTATTCAAAACAGATTCAATTATTGTCTCAGCAAAACAAAATGAAGAAAAAATATATCAGAATATTTATCTTGATTTGATTCATTTCATTTTTGTGTTTTTTTTTATTCTGTTTAGCGATTGTAATCTTGACTTTAATAAATAAACTGGGAAGCTCAGTGATGTCAAACATGTCGCAAAATACAAATATAGCCATCAGAAATATTAATTTAAAGCTGCACTATGGTGGTTTTAGACGATGTCCATCTTAAATTCCTTGTTCAATAAAGACATGTCAAGACTTCGATCAATTGTCGACTATTGACATAATCTAACTTAATCTATGAAAGTAATTAGAAACCATGGATCTATATGTAAAAAAACAGATCAGTTCAATGATTTAGTCAAAATCTTCAGCTAATTCACTTTTTTTGTTGCTATTCCAGTTTTTCCCCTTGGTTCAGTGGTTGGCAGGTCGCTATTGGAAAAATATAGGCATGAATATTATAGATTTATAGATTTATATTGGTAGTAATTAGTGATGTTTTATGACTTCAAATAGTTATACTGGTATACAATATCTATTTTGATGGTATTTATAACATGAAATTAATATTTATTTTATGATAAGCAGGATGGTAGGTGCTGTTAGCATAGCATGACCAGATTTTCCTATTTAGCTGGGATAGTCCCTTAAGGGGTCGGGTTCGACTCCCGGGTCGGACCATATCAACATCTCATGATCTCTCTGGGTGGAGTTTGCATGTTCTCCCCGTGTCACCGTGGGTTTTCTCCGGGTACTCAGTTTCCTCCCACCGCCAAAAACATGTATGTTTAGGTTAATTGGGCATCACTGTAAATTCCCTAGTGAGTGAATGAGAGAGTGAATGGTTGTCTGTCTAACCCTGCGGCAAGTTGGCCACTGTCCAGGGTGTTCCCCGCCTAAGGCCCAAAGGCTCCAGTCACCTGCGACCCCTAACGGGATTAAGCGGTAGAAAATGAATGAATGAGCCCCTATTTTGATCCCAGCATCCCATGTCCCAGTAAATGTATACAAATCCACTTTTTGTCCCAGTTTTACATAAGACATGTCCAGTTGTCTTGATTTGAAACACGCTGACACTTTCAAACAATGAAGGAACGAATATGTTGCCATTTCTTTCATCAAAATAAAGAAAACGAGCTTGAAAACTACCAAACAAGAGAAAAATGCTTAAATTTGCACTGACAGAAGTTTCAGGAATTATTCGCGAGTGTAATTGAGCCTCGAATTAATCAAGTGCAAAGGTTCAGTTTTTAATTATGAAATTATGGTCATACTATGTTAAGAGGTTGCCTGAAAAATCTAGAGAATATACAGTATAAAAGGAATATCGTCTGGCCACATGTCCATTTCAAATTTCAGTGGGCGGATTGACAGATTAATTAGCAATCAGAGACACGCATGTTTCCCGTATGAAAAGGGGTTGCTTAAAAAAAATTGGAAGACATTGCATATTTCTGCTGACTCAATGAGCGAAAAAAAAAAAAAAAAACTGTTGTAATGTGAGGTAGTGAAGTTAGATTTTGGTCTAAATGACACACAACCATCAGCTCCTTTATTTTAACTGTGTCAAGCAAATAAACTATCTGATTGGCCAGTACGTTGTGGAGTTAATCTGAAAAGCAGACGGGGGAGTGGTGACCAGACCCACTCTTTGCAATTTGCTGAAGCGTGGGCTCTGGATCCCAGGCAAGTTAGCAGGGTGAGACACTCTGCTCATTTTTAGTCATTTTAGTTGACTTACATAAAAGAATATGGTTTGCCAGCTTTAGATAGCCTGAAACAAGTATTAGAAAAATTATAAAAGCCACAGCTAAAACCAGGGTTTGCACAGATTTTAACTTTAGGTTTTCTATGATTTTTCCAAAACTTCTCCAATCAATTATCTGGTTTGACATACTTTTCAATCAACTATCGGCTTTCATTAACTGATCAAGAAGAACCCCAAAGACTTCAGGGATTTCTAACATGAAAACATTATAATTTGTTAGAATTTACTTTCAAATTTAATAATTTTATTCCAGGTTAAAGCAAAAAGCAAAGTTTTTTAGAGCATGAGCAGAAGTTTTTTCTTTATTTTAACTTAACACAAACAGAACTGTGTCAGAGCAAATTATGCCCAATTTTCAAATTTTCTAAAACTTTTCCTGGAGCTGTAAATCAAACTAGAATTCTTCAGGTTGTCCACGACTTTACAAACCCTGTAAGGCACCTTACTGTGGCTAGTAATGTAGCTCGAAATTAATTAGTTTTGCTACTTTAAATCAATACTGCTCACCGACATCTGAATTGATTTTACACCTTAATCTGGAGTCTTCGTTAAGTGAAAAATTTTGAGGGCCTCGTGCAATCTTCAGGTAAATGAGAGGACCTGAAGAGTTTGGGAAAGTCTGGTCTATTATATTGTTAACACAAATGTTGTTTTTAGTAATGTAATAAAACATTAAGGCCATTTTGGATGTCATAGTTTCAGCTACGCATATGTAATACTTTGATGCTTTTTTTAATGCCTTTTTTCCTAAAACACGCAATAAATAAATACAACAAAGAAAGAAAGCTTGACTAATACTGTGGATAATTCCAGAACAAGCATTAGTATCTCCGTAGCGACACTCTCATCAGCAAAGTTCCATAGTGCAGCTTTAAACGTGTGCAAACTCAAGATGAATATTCAGATTTTTGACGTTGCTATCCATGTGTCTTACTGTGTGTATATGTGATCATAGTTTTTAGTGAGACTTCAGGGCTTGTTGAGGCTCCACAGGGGGTCCAGGCTGCTCAGGGGGTCTCCTTCCTCCTTGGCCCTGGTCCCGTGCAGGCCCTGTCCCTCGGCCGGCTGGAGGAAGCTCTGTTTGGTGACCCGCTGCTTGCCCTTGCCTCCTCCCTCCATGGAGAAAGCCTCCGGAGCCAGCGATGCCAGCAGCTCCAGAGAGGACGGGGCCGGCGCTGGGGCTTCTGGCAGAACATCTGTGGGACCCTCGGTGGATTCGGGCTCGGGGGACTCCAGGCCGTTGTTGCTGTCGTGCGGAGGAGTAGCGGCGGGGGTTTTGGTGGGGGACAGGGCGGGGCTGGACAGGACGGGGCTCAGGTCAGGAGGGGAGCAGCAGTCCGGGTTCACAGGAGGGGACACGGTCTGCTCCTCAGGGCCACAGTCCAGGCTGGGGTCAGAGGCGCTCGGGGGCCGGACGCTCAGCTTGGCGATGGTGGCCTGGATGGAGCTGATGGGCAGGTCTCCGCCTAACACCAGGTCCTGCTGAGACTCCTGCCTGGAATAGGACTGTACAGGAAAACAGGGAAAGGAAACTACTTTTACTAATATATGAATGGTTGTTTTTACTTGAGCTTTATATTAGTGTTAAAACAAATAAAAACCTGGTTTACCTGGAAAAAAAAAGTATTAAGTTTGAAAACACAAGTAATGAGCATATGACCTACAATTTAATTTAAATCTGTTGATGAAACTTTATGCAAAATTATTTAAGGTTTTGCAGACATTTTTCAGACTGAAAACACATAACAACATGATTATAGATAGACAGATATATAAGGACTGATATTTAGATCTTTTATATATCGGCCATTCGGCTATCGACCTAAATTTTGGCCATGTCTTTAAGTTTTCTTCTTGTTTTATGACTTTGGCTGCAGCACAAGTTTTAATAAGTGCTTATTTGCTTGTCAATATGAACAATACGAATGTCTTTCATGATGCTATGAAATGATTGTTTCTTTGGTCAAAATACAATAGAGCGCCATTACATTGTGTTAAAGAGATGCACATGTACCTTGGTGAATAATAGTTTAGGTTGAAGGTATTTTGGTTATACTATGTCACCCCAGCTCTGTGTCTAAGACTAAATAAGATAATCTGCCTCAGAAATCAACTTTAAAAATCGTCTATTGATATCAGCATCGACTGACAAAGTTTTGAAATGGTATCGGCCAAAAAACCCAGAGCAATAAACATGACTATGAAGTCTTAATATTTGTAACCAAGACAATCTGCCACTGTTGAGCTCTTTTCAGGTCTTAAAATAGACAATGTGTTCCATAAAATAAGGAATTGTATTTAGAACTTTTACCTTCACTTACATTGCTAAATGCATAATAGCTTGCTTTTCCATAAACTCATCTTGATGAAAAATGATAAAGTCAGAATGTTTTATTGCTGAAAAAAAATGAAAGTAAATTGTTCTGTTTTTTTTTTATATTTTTTATTAAGATTAGTGAAAAAAAAGTACTTTATTATTGGTGGCAGTTCTAAATTAGCTTTCAGAACGTTTCAACTTTTATTTATTATCACCTTTATTCTGTTAGCTTCAAAATATTGCAAAACATATTGTCAGTATGGTCAAATGGTAGTAATATAATTCTATTCCTTTGTGTAAACCAGGGGTTTATAGAACCAAATCAGCTTTAATGCAAGATAAAAGCATTGTCTAAGCACAACTAAATTAAGACAGTATCTATCAGAAAGTATGCTTGTTTGAGTTAGCATTCTGGCCTCTGAAAGCTGTTAAAATCGCTTCAAAAACTCTGAAGTGAAAAATTAGAGGGCTCAAAAAGCATTAGGTAAAAAACCAAACCTGTGGACTGCTGAAAAAAGTAATGTTAGTTCAACACTGCAAACATTATCTAGACTATTCGGCTTGTCTACTTGCTACAACACACACAAAACCAAGTACCTGATCTGCCCACAGCTCCAAATAGTCCTTTGAAGCACAATGAGAACAAAGAAGCTTAGACACTCCACTGTGAGAGCTGCATATAGTATCTGCTGTGTATTTTCAGTATTCTACAGTACTGTGTGTTCTTTTATGACCCACCTTGGCGGCTGCAGTACTGTTGGCCTTGCTGCAGGTGGCAGTAGTGATGCCGTGGCGCTGGAGGACCTGCTCAGCGTGCTTCAGAACCGCTTCATAGCAGAACTTCAAGTGCAACTGGAATTAGACCAGAAAAACAAAGATCTAACTCTCGACAATGAAATATTCTCAAATCTTCTCTGCTGTCAGTTTGGCTGTTTTTGTACAATAAATTAGAAAAAGTAATCAAGTCTGTTCAGGTTTGTTTGTGCTTTGCATGCAAGTGGTCATCACAAACACTATTAAATCATCGCCACAGATGTGTTCTGTTCCGGTGGTCTGTTTAACGTGCAGCTAGGGCTGGCACAGACTAGTCAACTAATCCACAAGAAAGGTCAAGCGCAACTAGGCTACTTTAAGAAACAGTCGACTAGTTGAAGACTAAACGAATCAGAGGTTGGCTTAAACTTGTGTCTCTACAACTCATAAATGTCAGCATCACGTCCGATATGTCCCAAGCCCGTTCCAAATCTTTCCCCGCACTGTTCTTCTGCCTCGGGGTGCTTTGTCCCACCGCCTCAGCACACAGATTATCCGCCTGGAGCACGCTGTAATTCTCCAGCTTATATGAAAAGTCAGTCTTTTTCAAACTGTAGGGGTCTTATCCTATATGTACAGTATTTTTCCCTGATAACGTGCTTGTGCTGCTCAATTTAAAGCTTTAAGTACTTGCTGTTCTGTATTTTCTATATTCTTTTCCAGTTTTTGTCCATGTTTAGGTCAATCTTCTATTACAACAGCCTTTTTTAAGATTTACTTGTTTTAGATTTGTTTTAGTCTACTTTTTAACCATCATTAAACCTACATAAGGGTTAATAAAGTCTGAATTTAGATCTGGTGGTACATTAAGAGCCAAATAATGTGTTACTTGGTATGAAAAGACTGAGAACCACTGGCCTTGATAAAAGCCCATTCTCACAGCACTGATAGCATGGCATCATCTCATTCCTAAAGTAAGTGCATCAGTATGTGTAAGTGAGACCTTCTCCTGCAGCATGTTCTTCCTCTGCTGTCTCATCTTCTTCACCAGCAGAGGCAGGTCTGGGATGCCGTTTCCAGCCTCTAGCTCCTGCACTGCTGCGTACAGAAGACAGAAGGCTCCGGTGCGACCCACGCCAGAACTGAGAGAGAAGGCAGGGAAGAAAATTCTTAGAAAAAGTATCGATGAATGATTATACGTTATGTGGCTTGGACATTCAGGTACCCAGCAAAGCACTCCCTCAATTTGCAAAAATAATAATATAAAAAAAGACGCAATATCAGTCAGGCTTTTTTATGTCAAGAATTGAGTTAGAGAACTATCTATTGGCAGAAGACTGAATTACAAAGATGAAACAAACAAACAAACCTAGATTGCCTCAAACATCCTATTGTAAGTCCTCAGTTGTAATGATTGCTATTTGATGGCAGAACTTCTCAAATCAAGTCTGGTGATGTTTTATAGACTGCCCAAAAGAGTGTTTCTGAGGCTTAGAAGGGCAAAACTTAGTAAACAGGATACATCAAACTGCATAATCTCATGGAAGTTTCAGGCTCTTAAAAGCATTAAAATTTATAGAATTAATTGTGTTTGCTGTAATAAAAAAAAACTCCTTTTTAGACAAGATTTCTCTGGCTATTTAAAGGCACTATATAAATAAAGTTTACTTACTAATATGTTATGTTTTAGTCAGAATTAGTTTTCACTCTTTACATTTCATCCTTAAAGCTAAGCACAAGTCAGATTACTTTGTGACAGTACTGTAAAGTTTACAACAAATCCAACACATTCTCATTTAATAATTTTAGTGCTAAATTATGTCCTATCCTATATATATATTTTTTTTAAATCACACTGTGAAAAATCAACCTTGTTATCTATTGGTCAACGTTTTACTGGCCTCATCATGCAGCAGTTTATATATTTTATAATTATTTTTTGTTTAGCATAAGTACAAGGTTGTTACAAATCTCTACAACTGTTTTTGACCAAGACTAACAACAAACATTTTTGAAAATCCTCCATACGACCTTTAAACTAGCATTTACAAAGCTTAAGAAAACTAGATTTTATTCTGAAATATTGATACTTTTTCTAATAAGTACCTAGTTTCAATACTCGGTTTATTAATAGTTCACATGTGATACTTTTGAACACCCTACTTTGTTTTTCTTCATGATGGCAGTAACTTTGACTCATCCATCATTGAAAAAGTCTGTAAAAAGGTATTCAATTTCATGGAGTTACCCCGAGTGTGCATCCTTTAAAATAACTAATGACTTGGTTAAATCCTTCCAGAGCACCTTAATACCTGCAGTGCACCACTACGGGAGTGTGTAAGGGCCTCTGGTGGAGATAGTGTCCATGCACCTCCTGGATGAAGCGCAGCAGGTTACTCTTACTGTCAGGAAGACCTCTGAGACAAACACAAACATCACGATGAAAAACCAAACAGCACACAGTATATAATGTCTGAGCAGGTTAGTGCGTACAGCTCAGGCCAGGAGGTGAACTGCAGGTGCACCACAGTTCGTTTGAGGCTCTGCTCGCGGTACTGCAGGCTGATCATGCGCTCTGTGTGGGTGGGCGTGGTCTTCAGCGTGGTCAGGCTCAGTGTGATGGGGCCCTGAGAAAGCTGCTGACCACGCTCTGTGGGGAAGTAACGCAGGACTTTGCCCTGAGGAAGAAAACACAACACAGGCAAGGAGAGTTTAGATATTTTTAAACTATGCATTTAAACATACAAATAAACTGTATAGCCTTTATATTGTTTGTACACACACACACTTAGCCATTTCTTACTTAACAAAGGGTCACAGTTAACAAGCTTTTCTTTATTTTTTGTTTTTGTTTGTTGGCCACCCTATATTCTTTTTGTATGCAAATGATGTGAAGCACTAAACAAAGATTGAAATAAATAAATAATTTGAAATTTTAAAAAAGTGATAAAGAATGTAAAAGTGTTTAATATTTGTCAGTCAAAAACATTTAATATGCAAAAATTCCAAATCCAAACAACATTTTTTTTCTTTTAAACAACAGTATTATAGACTATGTATTTAAATCATAAGGTCACAGTATTCAATATCCCAGATAAATACATTTTGTTTAGTGAAAACTAACTTTGTGACCTTGTGAGCAATACTATACATTTTAATATGCAAATATTGGTTCTGGTATCAGCTCAAAAAATACATCTTGACCCAATCCTTAGCAAGTAAATACAGACTAGAGCAGTGGTTTCCAAAGTAGAGCAACATCTGGGAGTCACGGGATGATTTCAAGATGTAGTTTTACAATAATAAACTAGTATTTACAGTTTGTTTTGTTTTTAAATGAAAGCAACATGTTTTAGGAAATTTTGGTCACTTGAAGCAACAAACTACTAAAATAAATACATTTCGATCCTATTTTCAATGGTTTTCCAACTTGAGACGATTACAATTGTTGATTTTGCGGTGGGGGTCACGAGTTGGTTGCATGGCTATTTTGGAAGTCCTGTTTGAAAAGTTTGGGAACCCCTGGACTAGAGTATTATGGTAGGTGAAACAACTTTCTGAGCACTGATGGCTAACACATGGCTAACACTCAAACAGTCACTTTACATAATAAACACCCTAGCAGAACTGAATAAAAATGTGTTTCTTAGAAGAGCAGTTCAAGTCGAGAAGTTGGCAGGACGGAGAAACTGCGCGTGCCGTATTTGCAACGAGATGCAACTGAGAGCCGACACATGCTTCAAATGCCACAAAACTACAAATAACAATCACGGAATCTTACAAAAGACATTTAACAAGGTATATGTTGCTTGGTTCTGCTTTAACAGAATAAAAACATGTCTTGCCATAAAAAAATAATAATAATAAAAATTCAAACTCTCATACCTTTTCCAGTTCCTGCTCCGACACCAGCATGACTATGAGCGACACCTTCTGCTCGTACACCATGAGCCAGAAGTCTGCCGCGGTGCCTGTCAGCGGAGCCTGCGTGGCGATGAGGCGCGGGCAGTAGGGCGACAACTCCTCCACGAAACTGGCATTTATGTAGTCGTCTTTACCCGACTTCAGCACCACTCTGTTCAGGTCGTACGGCATCACGTCCTGGTGCCGGTTCTTCATGGTGTAGCAGCGCGCGATGGCGATGGAGAGCTGTCTGGCGTCTTTCTCCTGCTGTTCCTGGAGCTCTTTCCACCGGGCGTCCAAAACCGACATGCCGCCCTCGCTGTCTGATGGGAGCTCCAGAGAGTCCACTTGGAATCTGAAGCGTTCTAGATCGTTGTAAAGGCGTGAGACTCGTTCAGGAGCTTGGTACGGGTCTCCCTGGATGACAAGAACACCCTTGGAGAAGAAAGGTCAAGACTATTAGGTTAATCAATAATTGTGAATCTTTTCAGAACAAATATACTGTATTTTCTAGATAATAGGAACTGTATTATCTAGAAAATAGAACTGTAGTCGACTAAAGAAATTCTTAGTCAACAAAAGACAAGTCTCATTGACCGATTATATGACTAAAAGTGGGCGTGACATCAATTGTTAAGTTACTATCAAAGTTTACTGCACCCTTCCTTTGTTTTACTGGAAAATTTAGCTCAGCTTGCAGATATTGCAAAAAATGTTTTTATGTCTAATTTAAAAAAAATGAAAAACAACACAGATTAGAAACTTTTTTTAAGTACACATTTTGAGCTTAAAAATAAAACATTTTTAAAGGTTGTTAATTGCGAAGCATTTACTCTTCCTGAGGTATCATATAAACACATAAACATTAGTGTAGCTCTGACAAACACAAAAAAGGACAGGGTCTAACCTGTAACATTATTTTTCTCAGTTTATCCTGACAGCGCAGTTACAGGGTTTTTTTATTTGATAGGCAGCATAGCATAAAGATAAAAAAATAACAAGTTTACAAAGTCACTCCTCATCTCATTCATCCTTCATGTTGCCTCTGAACTTGGCTAACTCTTAGGTAGAATAAATCGGTCTCAGCATTGCATGTTTCTCAGTTGCCTTTACAGCCTAAGTTGTTGAATTGTAAGTGGTACAGAGGCAGCAGATGCTGGTTCAGAGCCCCTGTCCTCAAACATTTTTAATTTAAGTCCCATGAGAATGATAAAGAAAGAGCAATAATCATGACAATTTCAGAAGCCAGTCTTTTTAGCTATGAAATTAGGAATGGACAAAGTATTAGTACCAGTTTTGGCCTTGGCTGAGTTTATAAAACAATCTTGAGGAAAATTGATGTGTTTGACAATTTCTTACAGTTTGGTCATGGTATTCATAAATAATCACTAAATTGTGATTTTTTTTCTTGTCATAATGGTAACACGAATATTTGAAATTGTTACATTCACACCTGAGAATTCTTCTTGCGGCGCTCTCCGTCTTGCGGGTCTGCTTTGGTGGGCTGGAGGACATTAGTGGGCGTCTTGGTGCCTCCGTGTTGGCTTTCGGGACTCGAGGAGAGAAGATCGTCCGTGCTGGAGTTTTGGCGTTGAAAGAGCGAGGTGGAAGGGGAGACTGCGGAGGGCGAGGGCAGTGTGGGGTTGGGTGTAGTTCCCGGAGCAGAAGGGGGTCGCTGCTGGGGGGTGAGAGCCAGCGGGGCAGGGGAAGGAGGGGCTGGAGATGGGGAGGGGGATGGGGAAGGACACAGGGCGTTGGGGGGAACTGGAGCTGCCGGTGAGGGCGGGATCATGTGTTGTACAGCTGGGATGTGAGTTGGAGGAAGAGAAGCGGAGGGCTGAGGGGCAGGTGAGGGTGCGCTAGTGCCTGGGGCAGAGGGGTACATGGTTGGGGCAGGTGGGTGGCCTATCGGAAGAGCTGGTTGTTGAGAAGCGGCTGGTTGTGGTGCTATAGGTTGTTGGGACATGGCTGGGGACACTCCAGGGTAGACCACACCCCCGCTGTGGCCAGGTGGGGGTGGGTGCACAGAGGGCATGTGGGGGACCTGTGCCCTGGGTACATGTACTTGGGGACCTGGCGTCATGTGAGCCTGGGACACTGGGGGAAGCTGTGGATGTAGTGAGGGGTGCAGCGGCTGGCTGACAGGGGGCATATAGTTCTGTGAGACAGGGGGCATGGCCTGACTCGTGGGGGGCACATTTGGACCACCAGGGATCTGCATCTGCCCATGAGGAGGCACTTGTGCGCCCATGTGCTGCTGCTGGGGTAGTAAATGTGGGGCAGGATGTCCTGGAGCCATGTGTGGATTAGTGTGATGCATGTAGTGCTGAGAAGTGGGCGGGACTGGCTGGGATGCGGGGGGCATTTGTTGAGGGGGGACTTGGGTGGGCATGGGAGGGGGACCAGGTCTTGGCATCATATGACCAACCTGTTGGGGCATGTACCCATGTGGAGCAGGGTAGCCTTGGGGTGGATACCCATTCTGTTGGGGTGTAAATGTCTGTGGATAGTGAGGGGGCATGCGAGGTTGTTGGGGCATGTACCCATGAGGGTAAGTCTGAGGGGCAGGTGGGTGAGGGGGCTGGTACCCCTGAGCCTGAGGGAACTGCTTTGGTTGTTGCTGTGGCAGGACAGGTCCTGGGCCTTGGGCCTGCATGGGCAGTCCGGGCTGGGGCATGTACTGTGGGTAGCCCCCCATGTGGGGGGGCATATTGTAGCCTGATGAAGCTGGGGGAGGCATAGTGTATCCTGAAGAAGCTGGAGGGGGCATAGTGTAGGTTGTAGAAGCTGGAGGAGGCACAGCAGGGTGTGGTGGAGGGGCGTAGCTTGGAATAGGTGCCTGGATAGTGTTCACTGTGGTGTGGAGGGCCGCACTGGTGTGGGCACCACTGTAGCAGATGGGGGTCCAGTAGAAGGAGGTCCAGGATACCTGGGAACAGCAGCTTGTGGGGGCATTTGTGACGTGGGCATTTGTGGAGGAATGTGTGGAGGAGGCGATCTGGGGAGGGGGCATATGTGGACGCATGTGAGGGGCCATCTGAGGTACTGGTCTGTGTGGAAGGGGCCCTTGGGTTCCTGGGAGAGAGCCAGGTGTGTGAAACTGTGCAATGCGAGCGAGAAGCTCTGGAGGGGGAAGGTTAGCAGGGAAACGGGGCAGAGCAGCTGAAGGAGCTCCTGGCCAAGGCAGAGAAGTACTGGTGCCAGGAGGCAGGAAGGCCTCAGGGCCGGGCAGTCGAGGTGCTCCGGGGGGCAGAGCGGTCATGTCAGGGGGTAGACTTCTTAACTCCTCTGGCAGGTCACCTCCTAGAGCCAAAATGGCAGCACTGAGCTGAGCCAGCTCTGCGTCCTCCAGACTGGAGCAGGCTGAGTCTACATCAGGGGCCTTGGGCTGCAGGGATGGCTTGGCTGCTGTGGGCCGGGCTGGGGGCTTCTTCTGATCTCTGAAAAAGACCAGAGGCAACAATCTAGTGCTCTTCACCCTCACTAACCTATAAAGCAATAAATACTTGACAATAACTACAAATACCTGTCCAGAATGGGCTTCCTCTCTTCTGCTCTGGTCTGGCACAGCGCCTTGGCCTTCTCCAGCAGACGAGATGCTTTGGCCTCAAGATCATCGTAGAAGTCTTTACCCTCCTGGGATTTTTTCATCAGGTCTTCGTAAGCCTCGTAGGATCCCACCAGCCCCTGCACGGTGCTATTCCACTGCTGCTCTGTTTGGCTCAGGCCCTTGCGGACAGAAGCATACTGAACGTTGGCTTCAGTGAGGGCCTTGAGGATGTTGTCCTGAGCAGCCAAGTTCTGATCGATGTAAACTTTCAGCTGCTCATATTTCTTCAGCTGCTCTTCAAAAACCCTCTATGGACAAAAGTTAAAAAACCCATTAAGAACACTCCTACAATATACATATATATTTGAATACCTATAGGAGGAGCATACCTTCATGTCAGCCCTCTCAGTGGTTACAAGTGTGGAGGTGATGTCGTCCTGCTGGATAAGTTCTCTCAGCTGTTTTTCAAAAGAGCTTCTCTGGTCCCTCATCTCCTGCACTTTTCCAAGGATTCGTTTCATTGTCTGCAGTCCAGCAACTTCCTCTGAAAATAAAACAATAACAAAGACTTTATTGTAAACAACTGAAAGAGCAAATGTCTCTTTTCAACCAGACATTAGTGCAGCACCAAATTAAATGTGCTGTGTTTTTGTGATGAATTCTTTGAGTTTGCTTAAAAAAATGTATTGTCTTAACATGCAATATCTACATTTTCTAAAGACACCAATTGTTATTTTTTAATTATTTTTTTATTTTGTCTTGGAATGATTCATTTCTTGAGAATGAGTGGCCAGGAAGGGTAGAATTAATTTCAAATCACTGATCTGCATTGTAAATTTGTAGCAAAACAAGCATTGCTGCTTGTGGGGAAAAAACACTTATTGTTCAGTCTTACTTACTGTTTGGTTTACGAGATCACTTTTTACCCATTTACATATTTAAGGTGATTTATTGTAAGTATACATCAATCCAAGAAAGAAATGCTGTACAGTATATTTTTAAAAAACTATGTTCATTGTGATAGTGAGTAAACAAAGGATTAGTTAAAGCAGAACTAAGTAACATTTTACCCTGTTAAATGTCTTTATAAGTCTCCGTGATGATGGTTACATATGTATTTTGGGGCATTTGAAACATGTGTCAGCTCTCTCAGCTGCCTCCCGCAGCAAGTATGGAACGGCAACTTCTCCGTCTTGCCCCTATCCCGACCTGAATTACTCTCCTTAGAAACTCTGGCACTTAGATTTTTTATTCAGCAGTGCAAAATGTACTAGGTTTTTGCTGCCCTATTTCAATACTAAAGTTGAGAAAATAAAAAATAAGTTCAGATTCGGTAGGCTTACTTAGTTATACAAGAGAGCTGTAGGGGGAGCACTACCACTGAAGTTATTTAATTCTGCCTTAACTCCAGTGCTTAATGCGAAAAAGCCACATGAAGCAATGTTAACAAATTAACCAGACTGCCAGCCCCTGACCTTCTGAGAGCTGTGGGCTGGGCAGAGCCTCCCTCAGACTGTCCAGAGGTCCTCCCAGCAGGCGCAGGTTGTTAATGTGCAGGTTCATGGCTCGGTGCAGCTCTGTGTTGGTGAAGCTGGCCTTGTCGTGGGCTTCCATGTACTTCTCCAGGTCTCTGCGGATCTCTGCCAGAGCTTGGGCCTGTGCTGGGGGGTGGAGATCGGCTGAAACAGTAGCTCCGACAGCCTCTTGCACTGCCCTCTCACCCGCCTCATCTGCCTCCAGAACATCCCGGATCTCCTTCAGCGACGACTCCACATCAGTAAAGACGCCTGACAACACTGTGAAAAAAGAGGAAGGTTTGAGTGAGAGATATTGCAGGGTCCACAGGGTGCAAAAAAAATATTAAAAAAAAAAATCAAATTAGCCTAAAAGTAGTCGTTGATTATTGGTTGAAATATTTTGTGTTTAACAGGCTACATAACCAAAGGCATTAAGCTATGTTACAAAAAGATTCACCTTATTTTGCCTGCCCCCTTTTCTACACACTTCCTGTTAGCTGTGTTTAGCTTGGTTGAATTCTAGTTGCTGTTTTTTTGTTTATTGTTTTTTTTACTGACATTATATCTATTTAAAAATTGCCCTGCGATTGTTTTGTCTTTTCTACCCAAAAAAACATGAATGAAAAAACATTCTCCCCTCCTTGCGTCTTGAACAGTCCACAAACAGAAGATGTGTTCTGTTCTGCTAGTGCAATGAACATGCAGAAGAGTCTTGACAGACAGCGGGACAGAGATGAGTTTTTAAGTTACCAAAAAGACCCAGAAATCACTGAGAAATTTTAACCACTATGCAGCTTTATTTTTTTTTTCAAAAACACTTAATTGACAATGTAGTGACACAGAGGCTGAAACGCGCTTTGATCCATGATATTGGAATGTGGTGTTTGGAAAATGGTCCATCCATCCTGAACATTACAAATTTTCACAATTCATTTGTACATTGGAATGGAGGCAGCCTAGTAATGAAATGTTTCTGCTGTATTCGTTTGTGCATGAGTCACACAGAGACTAGAGAACCTGCATCAAAATTTTGCGATAGAGGCAAACCAATACTGTCATAAATATATGATACTGAAATATGTGTTGTCCATAGAGTTGCTTGTTCTCCAACACACAGGAGTGAGAAGGAGCAGAGTGAGAGTACACACAAGCAAGATTGCAATGAGACAAAGCTGACATGAACAGAATATTGATGCTACTTTTGTCAGATGGCTCGGTGGTTTGCTTTGTCATGGCTTGTGTTGTTGCTGCCAGTGGTGAAAGAAGTTATTGTGCAAACACCAGCACACTTGTCCGAGTTAAAGGCCCAGAGTTAAAGAAATAAATTAAGTGATTAGAAATGACAAAATTCTAAATGGAGGTTAGTTGTGGGTGTGGTTTTGACCTTGCATGGACTGCACCAGGCTCTTGACAGTGTCTGGTCTGACGCTCAGAGCAGCACACTTCTCCATCAGAACCGGAGGAATGTGGCTGTACATGTCCAGATTATCCACCGAGTCCGGCTCCAGGCCCAGCGAGTCCATGAACTGTCTGTCAACAACACACATCATCAGTATAGAAAACTAAAATTCAAAGTCAGGCTCTGCAAAAGTTTTGGCATTGTGTTTTAGAAATGTAGAACATGTATTTTCTTTAATATTTCACTTAGTTTTGTAATAATATGTATTTGTCAAGCATATTTTCATTTTTGCTTTTGTTTGAAATGAATTCTCAATCAGCAATAAGAACATTTTCGATGAAACTGCAGTTATTCGAAGTCAAAGAAAAAGTTACACTTTCTTTTAGTTTTGTAAAGTTTTATCCTATTTCAGATTGTATTCAAAAAGATCAATCCAAACGTCTTGACAGAATGCAAACAGATACAGGGATAAGTCTCATGACACTTTTAAACCATGTTATGTAGTCAATACTTGCTGACTAATTCATAAAGGAATTAATCTGTGGACTTTATATATCTAAAATTCATTTCACAATATCTCTCCAAAGAACTAACTTTTAACTTGGTCTGGTAGTGCCATATGTTCATTCGATGTAGCTAAATGTAAAGCCATGTGTATTTCTATAGGCAGAGAAATTGCATCTTCATGGATACAATCATACACATTGCACATTTACTGCCAGATTTGTATATTATAGATACACTCACAAGTATTTTTTTTTTTTTTTTTTAACCCTTAACCATGGGACCATTTTTCTTAAACTAAAACAGTACTTCTTTGACTAAAACAGTCTAACTGAATGTGTTTCTGAGCTCTTCAGGGCATAAAAAGTTATTTGGACTCATTGGTTTTTTGTTTTCTTTTTAGTTTTTGTTTTGATGACTGATTGACTCTCGTTATCAATGAGAACAATCTCTGCACAAAAGATTTTAAAATTTGTATATATTTGCCTTTAATAGTGTTAGTAGTCAAGACACAGTAATTGAGACAAAGACCTTTCGGAGGCCACAGTGTCCTGAGGTCGAGACAAGACCAAGGCCAATGAGGGTCAAGACCGGGTCAAGACCGAGACAAGACCAAGACAAGACTGACACTTTTAAAAGTCGAACTCAAGCCAAGACCTACAAGATCAAATTAAGACATCTTTGTAATTCTCTACATTTATTGCTGCAAACTGTGCCAGGACAGGTCACTGTGCTGGGGCCATGAACACCTGCTGCAAGTAGCAGAACATGGTGGTAATGAAATATGGTCCCAGTGTCAGAGATAAGACAAGACCGAGTCCAAATGTGCTTGAATTCGAGATGAGACCAAGACTTTAAAAAAGTGGTCTCGAGACCGGTCCTAACTCCACTTTCCCTCCCTAAAAATGATAAAAAAATATATTGATTTGATTTTCTTTGGTAATTACAAGCAGCAATAAAGCATGTCACTAGCCTGGGTTCTGAATGACACGAGATTTGGCATGTTTGGGGTTTTGATATTTACTCCTCAAAAGCCCGAAGCTAATTAAATTAAAAATTAATATCAGAGAATGACTGACAGGTTAGCACAATTAAGGACAGTATGGTTATGTCTGCTAGTGTACTGGTCAGTCTTTTTGTGAATACTTACTCTAGTGTTTCATTCTTGGTGTCAATCTTGGCCATTACATCTCTTAGCAGCTTGGCCTTCTCCTCACTGCAACAGAAGAAGAGTTAAGTTTTACACTGAGCATAGACTCAATTAAAATGACATTTCAGATGGAGTAGTGTTTGTGCTGACCTGTAGAGTGATGAGGCCTCATGAGCAGCCATAGGCACCAGTTTGGCAAACAGGTCCGGCCCGGTGACGCTGGGGTCTGTGGGATTGACTGGAAGAGCCTTCACCAGAGGAGCACCTACATGAACATCCCAGAGAAGTCTTACATAAACAAGTAGACTGCAACTAACAGTTATCTTGGTAATTGATTAGTTGGGTGAACTAGTGTTTATATCAAAAACACTAAAGTTACTTAAGTTTTATGTCACTGCTTTTCAATCTGAAGTTATATATTTTTACAGACAACAAAGTGAAACTAACTCTTTGGCGTTAATTTCTGTCATCGATCTTTTATCATATGCAGCGATGTCGGGCTAGCTGATGCACGTGCTGACTTTGTTTACAGTCAAATACATGATGCAGTTTCACAGATTCACCAGCAGAGGGGGAGATAGGTGAGCAAAAGGATCCAGAGGACGACACATGACCGAGAAATACAAGTGCTCTGTGTTTTCATTACACAGTGCAGTCAGCTCAGTTTACATGATCAGCTGCCAATGGGGGCCAACTTTCTTAATTAAAAACAGACAATCCTACTGGACTAGACTAAACGCCTATAAAAAGGAAACATATTAATGTGGAATACCAATTCTTTTTTTTTTTTAATTGAAAGTAGACCAAAACCTATTAGCTAGAGCAAATAAAATATCCACAATTCATTTTATCTTTCTAACTTCAAACATTCTGCTGTTTTAGAAAATGTTCACAGCAGATGACTAGCCACAAACAAACAGAACTAAGAAATGCAATGAGGTGCTTTGCCAAAGAACACAACAGTTGGATTGACGAGCAGGGCGGCCAACCCTGCTGACAGCAGCACCACAACTTTGCTTGTTACAATACTTTTTTCATTTCAGAATTTAAATTTTATGTGATAAATGTCCTAAAACATACTCATGATATATTTAAAGCAAATTTTACTTTAAATCTTACTTTAAATGGCAATAAAAGTCATTTATTAACACAAATAAATATAAACCAGTATTTCATAGACCTATATTTTCCTATATCTGGCCAAATCAGTCCTGTTAAGCCCATAAACTTTTACCTTTGACAGAAGCTAGAGTTTCTAAGGCAGGAATAGCCTCGTGATAGATGAAGTCATTGTCCTTCTTTGCAGAATTATACCTGTGTGTGCAAAACAATGACAGCGTTATCATTCTTAAATTAAAAAGAAAATCTTCACATATGATTTCGGCTTACTTTCCACCGATGACGTCCATAGTAAATCTCAAAGCCTCTTGCACACTGTCAGGTTGACCCTGTAGCGAAGAAGAATATATATTCAAAAATATACACTGGGTATATATTTTTTTAATTATAACAGTAGAATAAGTCATGTCTTACCTTGGCTAGTTTGATGGCTTCATTTAGTTTATCCAAAGAGCTCTGCAGGTAGGCCAACTAAAGAGAACACAATCTTGTTTAAGATTCAAAATTAAATGTTTAGTCAAAGTTTCTATGTAGTAGATTAAAAAAACATACTGACCCGCTCCCCGTATTTCTGTTGCTCCTCGGCCTGTTTCCCCATGTGGAGCTGTAAGGACAAAATATACTTTTGATTTCAACCAAAGTAGAAGAAATACTTTCTACCTGATAATGTTTATTTCAAAGAAAAAAAAAACTACATCTGATAGAAATGTATCCCACTACATTTCTATCAGATGATAACTAGTCTTAGGCCAAGAGATGAAATTTTCAGCTGTCACCCTTGAAGAGCCACACCATGAGCAACACTACTGCCACCACCAGGGGGGCAAAATTGTTTATATTTCATTTGAATTTTATTCTACAACACAGATTCATAAACCCTTTTTTTAAATATATTTTTATACAACAAGGCTTCGATATAGTTATTGGGGTCTGGGAGAGGAGGAGAATAATTTAAACATACAATGCCATTTTCTTAGCTCTGCCTTTGTAAAACTGGGCTTTAGAGCGTCAGTCAGATAGACTCAACTTGACAAGACTGTCCTGTGTGATCAGAGTAGAGAAAACACTGCTGACACACACACTTGTGTCAGGTCTAAACTATATGTTTCATGTCATGTACATGCAAAAGAAAAAGCTGTAAAGACACTTTGACAATTTCTGCGCTGTTGTTGTGTGATTTGGAAGTTTTGGACTTTTCTTGGTGGATATTAGGCAGATTTGTACAAAATAAGGATGAATTTGAAGCTACAGTTTCACAGAATGTCACTGAGAGTTCAAAACACTTCTCAAAATAAACGTATCCTATTAAATAGCTCTGCTTTCACACTGCACTGACAGTTGCACACTTTCCGAGGGAGAAAGAAGGAGAGAGAGAGCGTTGTGGAGACGCACACGGACCGACCCAGAGCCGTGGGTTTGCCATCCCTTCTCTTCCAAGAGCTTCTTTGGAGTGATTAGAGGGAATATACAAATCAAGCAGTTGGGAATATATGTACTGAGGGAATGTAGCACACACATTAAATGTTTCAAAATTCCATGATCGCTGTATTAAAGGTTTCATTGTTGTTGCTAGTGTCAGAAGTGGAGTTGGAAAAACTAAAGGTATAATAAATAGAACTTACATGTGCAATAGAAGCAAAGTAATAAATCTTCATCTGAACTAGTTTCTTCCAGTCCTTCTGAATCTTTCCCAGCATAGAGGCGGTCTCAGAGTTCTCCAGGGCTCGACACGCCTCTTTGTAATAATCCACCACCTTCAGGACGGCACACACAGTTATTATCTGTCACTTTATCTTTTTCCTTTTGTAAACTAACAGCCATGTCTCACCTGTGCACTGATACGGGCCACAAGGAAGCTCTTCCTGTTGTCCAGCATCGACTTTCCAGGAGACACTCTTGAGCCTGACCCTAAAACAGCCACAAACATAATACCATTAACAAACATGTCTATTCTGAAAACAGTACTTGGCAAAATACACATGTATTTGAAACATTGCCACAGTTATTATACACTGCATCTCTTGTTTTTCCAGAAACATGTACAAGTGCCTACATGTCAAAGACACTTTTTCAAAAGGCAGCTCTTAACTGTTAAACAGACCACAGTAACACATAGGTGACTGGAACTTGCACATATTTTTTGTAATGGTGGTGTTGATACCTAACTTAAAATTTTTAAATATATTTTTAACTTTTAAACTGAACCACGTGAGTAACATCAGAGCCTCTTAGAAAACGTTACCAGTCGTAACAAGTGATTTGTGAAAAGCTAAAATAACTTCATAACAAGCTTTTCTGTTGAAGTTAGTCTGGACAATATTGCATCACAAGTGCCACAAACCTTCATAAAATCCTATATCGAAACTAGAACTTGAACTTGTTTATTATACATTGACAGTTAATACAAATGCAACACGCTACAAGTTTCTAATTGTAAAAGTGCTGTTAAATGAGTTTAAAAGAAGGTTAGGGTTCTAAAATGATTGTCTTCATCATTATTGTATCCACATGAGCTAGCTACAGGCCCAGACTCACGAGCATGAGGTTGATGTTGAGGTTGAGGATCTGGTGGCTCATGTCCACGCTGTAGTTGTGACTGAAGTGATCTCGCAGATATGAGAAGGCTCCGGCTGAACACTGGAAGTGAGTGCACGACACCTTCATTCCCTGAGAACACACAAGAGACAGGATTATAATATAATACATTTTAATATGACACTACTTTCATTTACAGTCTGAATTAATTTAAAGTTGTGCTTAGCTTGAATGGAATGAATGATACTATTTTATCACAATTTGCTTTCAGTCTCAATACATGAGTCACAATTTTGATCATTTTGTTGTTTACTCTCAAAATCAATCAATCAAACTTATTTTAGGCTCAAGGTCCATGTAAAATAAAAGATCACAAGTTATTGTGGGAAGAAAATGTTACTGCTTTAATGTAGTTTATATTAAATTAAGGCAGAAGCTTGATGCTGAACATGAAGCCAAGTGCATATTAAAGGTCGCCCCTGTTTGAAGATAGTAGCCTTAAGTCTGCAGTTTATTAATTACACTGAAAAAGAAGGATGGGTCAAATGCAGAGAATGAATTGAGAATAAATGAATATCTCTATCTTTCTATCTATCCTTTCCCGGCATCACTTGGGATCTATATGACAAAAAACTACATCCTTAGCAGCAAAAAAAAAAAATGTAATACTATTTAGCAGTTAAATCACATATGACAGTCCCATTATTTACAAAAAAACGTGTGTGGAACAATACCTCCTCTGACACCCGGTTGTCCATGGCTCCCAGCATTGAGTGGAGGGCCCCTGGAATCAGCCACAATGTCATGTAAGTGATAACATTTATTAAACATCAAAAATGTGCTGCGTTCTGACCAGACAGCACTAGAGCATCCAAAGCGTCCAGTTTATATGTTAAGTCAAAGTAGACCTGCGTCTTGAGGCGTCCAGCGTATTTGCGGCGCGAATTTGAGCCTAACGCGTCAAAATCTGATTGTTCAGGCATCTGCTGTTGCCGCGTCTTGTGAAGTAGACGGTCCAACCTGCGGCGGATGCTTTGGCCGCCTCATCAGGCATCAGTGCCCGAGTCGGGCTCTGCTGAACTTTCAAGCGCCGAACGCTCAGACACTTCTCTCTTGTGATGTAGTGACATGCTGTTCTGTTCTCACATGAAGGGAAAAGAGCAGTTTACTGAAGTCTTGAACTTTTTTGACAAAACGTCGCTTGTTTTGGGGCTTTTTTCATAGACTTGGTCGCTCATTGCTCTGAAAATCTGGCGACACGGCAAAACCAAAATGGAACATGATCTTGACTGACGCAGAGCTCACATGGATGTATTAAAAATGCTTGCTGCCGTGTTTAAACCACTGCGGTATGACGTAGCAATGGAGGAGTACAGAGACAACAAAAGGACTGCCTAAAGGAGGAGAAAGTTGTGCTATTGGGTAAGCTATGTTTTATAAATGCAGCAAGCTTCTATCTCTCTCTTTCTCCCTCCTTCTTTCTCTCTACGTACTAAACAAAGCCTTTTGCAAAAAAGCTGGAATGCAAAGAAACATGTCGGGGCGTAAAAAATGTTCCTGTCCCTCCCGTGCCAGTTGGGGCGTCAGCTTCAACCATATTCAGCGTCAAAATTCGCTTCAACGTGAAAAATTGGACGCTTAAACGCTGTCCGGTCTGAACGCAGCACTGCACACAAATGTTTCATTCAAAGCACTGACAAACAAAGATGAATTTCTTTACCCAGATTGTACAGAATGCAGGCCTGTTCGTAGCTAATGTCCTCGTGTGTAACCGTTTTTCCAGAAAAGATCTCTGTCCTGTTAGGGAGAAACAAACATAAATCATTTGTACATTTTGGTAAGTAAACTCATAAACTTGTCAAATTGTGCAAAAGTATGAATACAATAAATTCAAATCAAAAATTTGAATATAAAAAATGTTGACTTAATTTATTATTTCAATCAATTCTATGCCCCCTTGTTTAATTATTTAAAGCAAAACAATACTATGAATAATATATGAAGAGTGGAATTAGCTGCACACAGATGGAGCAGCTGGGTGTGCACTGTAAACCACTAAATTCTTATGAGTCGTTTCCTGTTGGTTCAGATCTTTAGTCTAGGGAAGTCCAAACCAAAAGCCGAACGCAGCTCTCAAATCAACATTTGCTGGCCCTGAGGCTTCCTGCTAGCTTGACCCAAATAACCTAAAGTAGTGCTTTATCGGGAGGGTCATGACTGAGATTTTGCAAGATTGAGAACTGTCACAAGACTCATTTACAGTATATGTTTGGGCTGCAACAAGTTAATTGATTAATCGCAACTAATCAATTATTGAAACTAATGTCAACTAATTTAGTAATCAAAGAATTGTTAGCTGGTCTTTATACAAGTTCCAAATATCCAGGAGCTGTGGAAAAGCATCAGATTTAACAGAAATTGCATGTAAATTGTGTAAATTTTGTGTTTTTTGTAAAAAGTAGTTTGCCTGAGCCTGGTGCTTTTATGATACTACATTTCAATTTTCATTTTAATAAAAAAATGCTCTCTTTGTGTCAGATTTTTACATATCATAATATATACTACTTCAACCTCAATCTAGCATAACATTGGACATTTAATTGAACAAAGGGACTATATGTGTGTAGTGCCCACCATGAGATGGGCACGGCGGCCTCCTGCCCTGGGCCCATGGGCACGCGGCTCTGGAGGTAGTGCAGCTGGCCAAAGTACTTCCTCAGAGTACTGCATCCTTCAAAGTCCCGCGTCACATTCACTGCACTCTGGAAAACACAGTACTCAATGTGAGCTTCTGTTCAGAGCAATGATATAAAAGTTGTAAATGACGTATGGAGGTTTGAATATGAAAAGTAGCTGTAAACATAGCAGACATGTTCAGTTTGAAGTAGGAGAGGACAATCTGCCAAAGAGTCATATTACAATTCTCCTGGAAGTCAAACTATAATTTTTTGATCTTCATGTAAACTCAAACTCGTTATAATGACTAATAAGCAAAAACTAAAAAAATATTTGCTTCTTCATGACATTTTACTGTAAAATTGTCAAACCTACTTGTCACTCACTCAGACCATTACAGAAGTGAACAAAAGATTGTTTTAGCAGGAAATTGCGTCTTTATATGAGCCCAAAGCTGATGACAAGCAGAAAAATGAGAACCACAATATGGAAATTAGACCAAGACAGCAGACTGTCACCAGAATGAGATTACCATTCAAATGTCATCAGCCTATTTTCCAGGATTGGATATTTTGTGTGCTAATCTGTGTTTTAAGCATGTGTTTAAATGTGTTAAAATGACACAGCAACTTTTAAAATTGTGTCTCAAAAGCTAAACATAAATTTATGAAAATTAATCAAATTGTAAGGTAAGGTAAGGTATACTTTATTGTCCCCGTAGGGAAATTTGTCCTCTGCATTTGACCCATCCTTCAATGCCTCTGGGGCATCTCCTCAGGAGCAGTGATCGCCACAGTGCAGCGCTTTCTGTTTCAGTACTGTACACAATTTTTGCAACAGATAAGAACTAGATTTAAAATCAATTGTCTTGATTATGTAAACATACAAGCTGGATTATCTGATTTTTTGTTGTTGTTGTAAATTATTAAACTTAGTTTTTCCAACCAAAAAGGATACGATAAAAACTACATTTCGTGACCAAATCAGACTGTTGTATACTCCCTCAATTTAATAATAAAGTTTTTTATTATTCATCAAAAGTCTTAAGATCTGATTGGCTGTGCTTGGGAGGTCCATTCCAGTCTGAATGTTGGCAATGTTCTTGAGCTGTAACTGTAGCTACAAATGTATGTGCTGAAGGATTTGTGAGAACTAGAAAAAAGTGGTGCGTTTAAGTGCGTGTGTTTCTTTAAAAGTGCATTGTGTAACTTTCTGTGGGCAAAAAGTCGTGTCCACAATTCAGCAGAAATTCAGCAGAAAGTTAAAAGCATACATTGGAACATTATGAATGGGGTTAAATATGTTTTGTACCAAAACCAAAAAAATACAGCTAAAGTAGAGCTGGGCCATTAATGGAAAAACGATAAATCTATAAATCGAGATTAAATTGCGATCGAATCGTCACTTTTTTGGTGGTGAGTTTTGAATCGAAAGATCAAAAAACAATCCTTTGTCAATAAAATAAGTGTAGTTTGGAACAAAAGTCAAACTTTGAGGCAGAATATTGATCTAGTAAAAAAAAAAAAACAGGGATGGGACGAGATCTCACGAGATCAAACTGTCACGATACTGTGCGCACACGTACTGAACTGTCTTGAGAGATTTTTCCATAGTCATGAATTTAAGTTTTGTATCTTTGAGCAGCTATAGTAAATATTCTCCTCCACACACAGACTTGTAACAGACTTATTCTGACAGAAAATTGTCTCAACTCTGTCTCAGTTTTCATTTCGTAAAGATAGTACCAATATTGACAGAGATATTTAGTCCTAAACATTGTAAAAGTTAGCACGAAAAATATATAATCGTCAAATACACGCGCGGACATCGCGGGAACAGCTCAGAGAGATACTTTGGCCTATAACATCAATAACTGTAAAAAAGTACTAAAGTCTCCTCATCTGTTTGTGTCTGGTCCCTGTCAGCAGCGGCAGCGCTGTGAAGAAGCGAAGGGGGCGGAGTCTGAGCTACACACGGGGGAGTGGATCAATTTCAGTCAAAACTCATATCATTGAAATAATAAAAATCCAAGGTGATACACATAATGAAAGGTAAAGCTAAACTAAAGAATATAAACTAACAATAGTAAAATAATACAAATATTTTTTTTGTAATTTGCCTTGTTTAAATTCTAAATTGAAACAATTAATACAAATTATCTAAAAATCTTGTCTCGTCTCGATCTCGTGGACCCAATCTCGTGGCTCGTCTCGTCTTGTGAAAATTCTGTCTCGTCCCATCCCTATTGGACATACTACAAGATTGCTCAATGTGAAGAGCAGATTGCCCAGCCCTAAGCTAAAGGTGCATCTTTTCCAAGAAAACATAAAAGGAGACCCTCCTTCAGGACAAATACTAGTTCACTTCACTCACATTTTTATTTGTACAACAGAGAAATTTAAATGATAAAAACATCCTTACAGTCAAATCTGTTTTTGCCAAAAAGTAACACATTGCACCTTTAAGTAGAAAAAAATCCCAGATAGAGTCTTAACACATGTAGAGTAAGTTTAGAACTATTTCACATTGAATGTGTGCTACTGCTCTGCCTTCTCTTTAGGGGAAATAATCCTGCAAATAAACATGTTTTCAATTATTATTTAAATATATGATGAATATTTCTTGAGCCGTAATCCCTATCTTAACAGTTTGTCTAAATCTAACAGAATGTCATGTCAGGCACCACCCTGAAGTGTGAATATTAGTGTGTTGTTTTGGCTGAGAACAAAGCCAATCATATGCCTATATTGAACTCCTTAATGAACTCTGTTTAGACTTAGACTCTTTGACAACAGGTTTGGGGGGCTGAAAAGAGAAAGTTTGAAATAACATTGTTTAGACTTGCTTAGACATTTTAGGTATTACATACAGTGTAGTAATATGTTAATGTTTACTAGAATATAACAGTATCTAACTCTTCTACCCACCTGTCTCAATGTCTCAAACTTCTTCAGTTGTTCGTTGTAGTTGTCAGGATTCTCCCCGTAATTCTTCAAGATAAACTAGAACAAAAAGGTAAAAATACAACATTTAAAGTTACACAGTTTTGGTGATCACTTAAACCTTTATTTATTTGGATATGTATCATAATGAAACTATTTTGTCTAGTGTTGCCCTTATTAGTATAAGCATACAGCAGACCTTCTCATCCTCTAGGAATAAGATATTACTGCTCAGTAAGTTGACACATCATGGCTATTACAGCAGTAAATTATTATCAACACACGCAGAGGGCAAAGATCTGACTGGTATTACTTTAACATAGCACCATCTCACTGTGACTGTGACATTTTACACAATCTAGAATTTCAATTTCTAAACTTTATAAATAACACAGATGTCTGTCGTTTCTAACACATATTTTTTACTACCTCTGTCATTTTAAAGCTACCTTTATCTCTGCCTCAAGAAGGTGATGAAATACAGGTCAGTAGATAACAGAAGGGAGCATAGAAGTTACTGGAAGGAATAGCACTATAAGAAGTTTTGAAAACGTGTGCCATAGGCATGTTTGTCTTTTTTTTTTTTTTGAAGTTATGCATATTTACATGGATAGTTAGTTTTGTGGACTGACTGGACAGTTTAATCTGCGCTTTAATGTCAGTGTTGGGTACTTGTCTAAGCAGTACCATAATACACTCAGGAATGCATTTCAGGAATCAGGGTTTGAGTTTTATGAGGCCAAAATCTAGGCTCAAATTTTCTGTTTAGTTGTGCATATGCCTGAAATTATCTTTTCCACACTTTTTTTTACTGTAGATTTTATAAATGTTTTGTGCTATTATTTCAATGCATCTTTTTCTGCCATGCCAAGAATTTCAAATCACTTTGTGTATGACTTGTGTTATACAAACTTGTCTTGCTACAGTATTTTAAAAATGTCAAGGAGCATTACTATTTGAAAAAAATGACTGAAAATGGAACCACTGCTCCTTCACATTGAGAAGCTCAGACATCCTTAAAGACAAGGGAACTATGTCTTTTGACTGACTTGGGAATACAACTGGACCCCTGGATGAGCTGGAGGAAGTGTCTGCAAAAATGAAATGACTCGCAAAAATAGAGATGGAAGATTGTATTGAGTGGGATTGATAAAATTGTCATTGTTTATTACTGCTTTACAAAAGTATATTTGATTATATGAAAGGTACAGCTGGTCATTTTGACCAAGGGCCACATTAGTATCCAGCTTATCCTCAAAGGACCGGTTTGATGACTGCATAAATTAGTCTTGGTATTTGACTTTAGTTATACTTATCTAAGCTTCAAATATTATATAAGCATTTACATAAGTCTAATTATGAATAATTGACATGACAACAGAAAAATCTCCAAACATGTATTAGGACCAATGTTAAGAGAAGTTACTTTGATAAAATAGCGTCTGAATATTGAAAAGAAAGAAAATATGACAATATAGTTTCACTAGAGAGATCTGAGACAAGACGTGTTGTTAGGAAAGGACTGTTTAAGTAGAGGCTTCTGGGTAATTGGAGGTGTGTCCGAGAAGACGAGCGAGGCGTGGTTTCCTGGTGCAAAGGGGCTGTGGTCCTGCTCCTGAAACTCAGTTAATATACATACGTACATTAACTCCCCATTTTTGGTCAATACCAGCTAGCACCAATTCAGCGTTTTCAGTTCTGAAACCGATCCTGATATTTTGGCTTTAGCTATCTGCTGATACCAACAAATTTCACTGCAAGGATTGAAATAGCTTTTTTTTTCTTATAAGAACATAATAGATTTGGTCATATTGTGTTATGAAACTGTTATTTATAGTACAAGTCACTACTTCACTTAATCTGAATAAATTGCCCAATATTTTGAGACATTCTGGATCAACACCAGCCAGTAAATTAGTATCATTTTGTCCAATTAAGTGCACAACCATGATATTGGCTGAAATGATATCATGGAGTCAATAGCCAATCCAGCAAAGTTTCAGTATTGGATAGGTGCATCCCTACTTCCCACGCAATTAAACCATGTATCTCAAGAGAATGACATTGCTTCTTAAAATATATTCGAATTTATTTCTTATAAATGCTACTGTATGTAATTTAATGTTTATGTTGTTATTATCCATTTAAGAACGGAGAGCCACACATTGGAAGCAAGTTACATCTTTGGAAAGCTGAATCTAGCATGTACCAAAAAGGAATTCTTCAGGATAATAACTTGATAAATAAATACTAGGCAATTTTGCACTTGTCTGGTATGTAACACCTGCTATAAATACAACTTAACACAACTTTAGCTAGCTGTCATTAGTCATCTCCTCTGTAAGGTGCATGTGACAGTGACATCACCAGGCCAGACTTTCCTGTTGATTGTTTGGAAAGAAACCCACGCTTGATACTTTAGCAAACCTTTAATTCCACTGTTTGTCTAATTTATTAACCAAATAGGCCTCAACAAGTCATCAGGGCAAAATAATGCTAACAAGCTAACATTAGCAAACAAAGGCGTTGGTCAAGAAATGCATTGAAAAGCAGCCTAATTATTAGCTAACTGACTAGCACGTAAGCTACTCTTTCTGGAAATTTCTACGAGTGTAATTATTGACATGTGTGGTTGTTTAACGTGTTTATTTGAGTGATCCGGTTAGCTTCTGCGTAATCCGTGTAGCCGCCCGCTGTCTCTTCCTCTCACAGCCCGAGTTTGCTCACCTGCCTGACGGACGGGCTCAGTTGGAACTCCCCTGCCTCCTTCAGATCCAGCCAGATCATGGGCATCCGCGGGACCGCCTCCATCGCAGCGGCAGACGGGGGCTTCTCCCGCGGCGGTCGGCCCTCCACACACCGGCGGAGCTACGGGGCTGGGCGCGGGCGGAGGGGGAATGTTGTAGTTGCTTTGGAGAGAACGATAAACTACACACACGGCAGTCTCGCCCCAAACAACTGTGTCATGTATCCATTTACGCTGGAAACCGGAAACGGACGGCGCACGTAACGTAGAGAAGGTGGATGCGTGCCGCAGGGTTTGATGGGAGTTGGAGTTTTTTTTCCCCCCAAATTTTATTAATTTCTTTTTTCTTATTTTTTCACAAAAAAGTATATATTATAATAATTATATATATTTATATATACTAGCCTATACAGCACATTGTCTAATATTTATATAAAAAATAAGTCTGTTTGCTTTTGACGACGTAGTTTCTAATTTGATTCAATTTGGAATGTGGCTGTGAATATTAATAAAAAATAATTAAAAAAAAACATAAACATAAATAAATAAGTGGATAGACAGACAGACAGACAGACAGACAGACAGACAGACAGATAAAAAACATAGCTAATAGCCTTTTTATGTAATTATTAGCAATAAATAACCACATACCAAACCTTTTTAGTCGTAAATTCGTAAGCTTTTTGTTTAGTAATAAAGCATTTTTGTTCTCATCAGTAGTTCTAAGTGGCTGTGCTTGGAGGGTTTCATTTTGCTGTTTGTAAAACGAGTTTTTAAAGTTATAATTGCAGTCAAAAATGAATACATGTCGATATTAATCATGTGTCAACAAATGTATGAGACCAAGTCATCGGATTTTAGACCTAAATCGCTTTTGCAGTTTGAAAATCAGCTAACTTTAGCCTGCCATTGTAGAGCAAACATGTTTACAATACTTGCTAATATAAAAACCACCAGCAGATGCCAGCAGTGTACCTGTTCATCCCACTCTCATACTGTACAGGTCCTGGCTGAGGAAAACCTCCCTTACCACAAAGAAAGCCTCGTCTCATCTGCTGCATCATTGCTTCACTCTGTTGCCAGCAGACAGATGATACAAGATCCATGCAAGTGTCCTGCAAGAACATATAGGCCTACTAAAAGACACTCGTCCACCCACTGTTCTAAAGGACAAATATAATGCATTTTTGGTTGTTTTCTTCCTTCAAGCATCCTGAGTACCCTCACATTTTAATGTACCAGAACCAATAAAAGCCCACGTCAGGAACTGAGTTAGTGAATCTACTGAGTCTGGATGATTTAGGGACTTAAAAACAGTGCAGAAGATCTCAGAAATCTATCTATGACATCACAGATCAGGGATATTCAGAGTGGTGTTTTGAGGGGAGCAAAAGATAACTCACAGACAAACTTCAGCAGTGTCTTTGATGAAGAAGCAGTTTTAGACTAGGAATGAAAAGAAGTCTTTGCATAATATGTCCCCCTTTAAGACTCTTAAACTGCAGTTCTTATGGTGACTATTTAACAGTCTGATGAGTTGTGTATGTGGGTGAATTAAAGCTACGGTCACAATGACCCGTACGACCTGCTACGACCTCTCTGCGAACGATTTTTTTCTCATTTCTTACGTCATTATTGAGGCGTTGTTACGAAAAAACAGCGCTCGCAGCCCGTTCGTAAGTTCGTAGACAGGTCGATGGTCTTGTTAAAGATTTTCTACGACCAGTCTACGAACGCAGAGACTAAAGCCTGTGTAATATGCCTGAGCGGGAGAGTGAAAGTGGAGAGAGACGCGCTCTGGAGACTGCGCATCTCTTGAGGCGCAGTTTAGCCTGTACGAGGGATCTGTATGAAAGCCCACGGGCCTGGAGCACGCGACGGAAACGCAGCTAGCTTTAAACACGGAAAGGACCGGACCAGGAGCCCACGGAGAGGAACTGACCCGGAGCGTGCAGGAATATCGCTTGAAACACGGCCAGTGGGGAAAACGCAAATCGCCTGGAGATGGACACAACCACGGGGAGGACAGCTGTAACAGACGTAGACATTTGGACAACTTCTGCTCGCTGATGGTTTGGGAAGTGCGTCAAACTTTTTTATATGAACACAATGATGTCAGTGGATTAGTCTTCAGCATCCGTCTTCACTTTGGAAGTTTTGGCGTCTCCTCTGCAATACTCAGGTAAGAAACAAAGTGGTTTTGATGTTTTTACGGAGGTTTGACTTTGTGAGTTTGTTGTGTTTCGGGTGAGAGAGACAAATGATCAGAACAGATTTCAGACAAAGCCTACAGAATATAGCTATTCATAAGCATATTTGTGTTTTGCTGGTGTGCAATTAGGTTATTGCTATTCCGGTACGGTTTACGAAAGGTTTAATAGCTAAAAACGCCTTGATAAAGGCTTGAGTTGGACGTAGGGACATCGCGCAGCTCCCGTGCGATACAAAATATATGTAGGATTACCGCAAAGACGCATTAAGCAAGCTTTAGGGCACACGCAAGGATGCCGTACGGCTTCATTTCCCCAAGAATGTCGTAAGTTGTTGGTGAGAGCTGAAAGTCTGCCGTAAGAAGACTGTGGGAAAACAGTTTCCACTCCACGAGCCACGTACGAACTCAGATTTCGTACGACCTGTAAGATTCGTACGACCATTTTATTCGTACGGGTCATTGTGACCGTAGCTTAAGCTGCGTGGAAGACCCTATATTTGACGATTACTAAATACATTAATTATTGGATGTAATATAGTAATATCTAATTTTTTTGACCCCAGGGCAGATTACGTATTTAAAATTCATAAAGAAGATAAATGTGATGTGTTGTTTACACTGCTCTTCTCTTTTAAACATAAGTTACTACTCTAAAGAACTTTTACTGTGACTGGTTATGTAATTAAAAAAAAAAAAGTGCATAAAACAATTGTGACAACGTTTTCCACGTCAACTGAGTTGAATAGAGGAAAATAATCTTGCTTGTTTTGCCAGTGTTGCAGAAATGCTTCTAATGAGTCTGGATGAGTTATAGACTAATAGTACAGAAGATCTCAAAAATCAACATTCAAAAGAGCATTTTCTGAGACTCAGAGCATCTCACAGACAGAACTTCTGCTGTGTTTTTGATGAGGATGTATTTAAAGAATCACAGTCAGACAGGAGGAACTTGTTTCAGTGCTAAGGTGCAACACAGTACACTGATTTACAGTACACACCAAAAGTTTGGACACACCTTTTCATTCAAAGAGTTTTCTTTATTTTCATGACTATGAACATTGTAGATTCACACTGAAGATATAAACACCATGAATGACCAGAAGGAGAGTGATGAGGTGCTGCGCCAGATGAGTTGGCCTCCACAGTCACCAGACCTGAACCCAATCGAGATGGTTTGGGGTGAGCTGGACCACAGAGTGAAGGCAAAAAGGCCAAAAGTGCGAAGCATCTCTGGGAACTCCTTCAAGACTGTTGGAAGAGCATTTCAGGTGACAACCTCTTGAAGCTCATCAAGAGAATGCCAAGAGTGAGCAAAGCAGTAATCAAAACAAAAGGTGGCTTTTTTGAAGAACCTAGAACATGACATATTTTCAGTTGTTTCACACTTTTTGGTTATGTAGCCTACTATACTTCCACATGTGTTAATTCATAGTTTGGATGCCTTCAGTGTGAATCTACAATGTTCATAGTCATTAAAATATATAAAACTCTTTGAATGAGAAGGTGTGTCCAAACTTTTGGTGTGTACTGTATATCAAAAGTAGAATTAAAATTAAGCTAAGGTAAAAACTGTTCTAAACTAGGCATGCAAAAATATGTTCATTAAGTAACAAGAGAACATTCCGGCTCAAAAATGTTTATGTGTCTTTTATTATTACACTATACTAATGTTTTTCTCTTTTTCTCTCCTTCTCTTTTTGCATTTATATAATAAGTCCAGACACAAAAATTCACAAAGAATTAATCGATCATAGTTGTATCGTCTATTATTACTGTAACTAGATGGTTTCAGTGTTTTGTCCCAACAATCAAAAATAAAATACATGAATGAATAAGTAATGAAATAAATAACAATAGCAAATATCAAACCTTCTTGTAATGCACATTTTCCTCAGCTTACATAAAATGACGCTGCCATGTTGGATTAGTAAAGATGAAGGGAGAGACTTAAAATAGTGCTGTAAAAGCCCGACAAAGTTTCTTGTGGATGTGGAGACTTTTTAATCTGACAGGACTTAAACGCAGCATCAAAGCTCTGGATTATAAATCACACATTATTAGAGAAGGAAAGATTAGGAAGTCCCTCACGCTAAAATGATGTTGAAGAATGAGTTTGCACTGTAGCGTGTGTTTGTTTTGAAACAGGCAAAAAGCTCTGAAAGAAGAAATACGAAGAATAAGAAGAAAATGAGTCGGCAGGGATACATGGTAGCCAGGTGAAAACAGGACTTGAGCATCAGCTGGTAATAAAAAAAAAAATATTCAAAAATGCACAAATCAATCCAAAAACCACAGAGTCTGATGATGTTCAAGTTTCAAATTATGCGAGAGAAAGAGTTCACCTTTATTAACCAAGCCAAGTGACCTCAGGCAGGTTTAGAATTCACTCTCTGCCAACGTCAAAATAAATCAAAAATAGATCCATTTTTATAGGAAAGCTGCTTACTGCTTAGCTGTTACAAGATCAGTAATAGGCATTATGAGTAGTTGATGTTTTCTATTTTAATCCTTGCATGTATGAGTCAGTCTTTTATGTGGAAACAACAAAAAACCCAATCTCCTCTTACAGACATTTCATTACTTACATTTTTGGGCAGCTTTTCAGTTAAACCAGTTTTATAAAAAGTAAATATGATTCAAAATCCCTTTTGTGAAAACCTTTGGATTCACCATGTCAACAAAAATCAATAAGCTTAAAACTTTGTCCAATTTTGCTTCCCTTGTTCGGAGCAATTTTGTCAATTTTTTCACATAAAGTGCACAGACTGAAAAAAATAACTTGAATTTACTAAATTTTTTCATTATTATATACAAGTAGATTTTAAAAACAATAAAAAAAATTAAATCTGATTTAAAAATATATACATAATGCTACATATGGACCAGAATATTTATTTTTTCAGTGTACATGACATGAAGCTAAATGTAATTTAAAGGACTAGCAAATGAAAATTAATCTAAAATCTCATTTTCTACCACTTGTTCCCATTCGGGGTGACTTTGGGCCTTAGGTAGGGAACACCTGGACAGTGGTCAACTCTTTGCAGGGCTAGAGATAAACAACCATTCACGCTCTCATACATTTACACTCAGGGAAATTAACAATGACACACCAATAAACCTAAACATGCATGTTTCTGTGGAAGGAAGCCTTAGTAACACAGGGAGAACATGCAAACTCCACCCACAGAGATCATAAAGTGTTGACTTTGCTTGACTCGGGAGTCAACCCTCGATCTCTTTATTAGGAAGCCAGAGGTCTAACCACTCTGCTATTGCTAGTTTAAGTGAATAAAAAAAATAATAAAATAAAATATAATTTTACTTTTGGAGCAAAGTTTCAGTGCAATCAGTTTTATTGTTACAACAGTATTCTCTCATCATTAGTTTACCCAAAGTTGATTGATGCACATTTGAATAATCTTGCATTGTTCTGCAGCTGATGCACCACCTATCCCCGCCCACTTGTCTGTCTTTACTTATGATTACTCCAACATTTAGATTCCGAGTTTAACATGTTTGAATCAAACCTTTCAAACAACAAAAGTAGTAATTTAAAATGTGTTTTTAAAGTTAAGTTGAAGAGGCGGAGCTATCAGTTCAATACAATGGACCTGTTTCTTTTCCTCAGCAGTTTTTGATCATTTTTGTGTTTTACAATGAACAAAATGTGACTCATTGGTCTGCATGCCATATTTCTTCATGAATATGCAAAAAAAAAATCTTAATGGGTCTTCTCTAACTCTTATTTAAGTAAGTGTGTCTTCTAACAAAAGTTAAAAAGAAAAATAAGTATATAAATAAATAGATTAGATAAATAGAATATGTCAACATTTCTGAAATTAGGGTTAAAGTTCTAGAATAAAGAAATGCTATCTCATCTTGAAATTCATTTTTTTGCAGTGTGAATGGAAGACTAAACTAATGGGGAGAAAAAATAAAAAGTAAACATGATGAGAGAGCTCTGTTACACCACGGTTAAAAACTCAGAAAAGTAGATGTTTTGTTTTCTCCTGCTGCTCCTCTCTTTCTCCACCACCAGGAGGAGCCTCAGTCCGGCACGCTGCCGTTATCAGTGGGCAGCTGGCAGAGAGAGCAGGGAGGTGATCCAGAGCCTCCAGCCACAACACAGACATCAACAACACCCTCCGCGCCCCCCTCCAGAGACGCCCTGTCACGTCACCATGGCAACGGACCAGACCGGACTGGACTCAGGAGCCTCTGGTCCAGACGCTCAGGCCTCAGATGGATCAGGACAGACAGAGAGAGAAGAGAGATTCAGATCAGGTGGAAGTCATGTTGTTTGGTCGTAAAGTAGCAGGGTGGACTTACTAGTATACATGTATAGGGTATTTTTATGACGCAGATTAAAAATGTTCTGACTAAATCTTACAAAATGTTGTGTCCGTGGGCAAGACACAAATGGGCGAGACAAACCCTATGCCAACGTGGGCAATTATTTTTACTTGGGGGTCATACTCAAACCCAGTGGCATACAATGGCATATTTTTCATATACACTCAAGGAAAAAAGAAACACTATTTAATATACAAATTTCTTACAAAACAAGTACATTTGGAAAAATGGGTTAGCATCATGATTTCAGTCCATAGTGAGCTGAAGCCAGGTGAACAGATTTCTTGGTTTGGCTTGACTGATTGTGAGAACAATAAAGAGTGCATTACAAACTCATGTTTGAAACTCAGAGTTGACTTTACCGCTGGTTAACTGTGCTCAAGTCTTCTCTATAAAAGGCACCAGAATGAAGCCAAAAGCACACTTCTTACGATGCCACGATTGTCTCAACCAGAGAGGGATGGAGCTATTGGCTGCTCCAAGCTGGACGGTGTTGTCTTGCTGTGGTCAGGGTGTTTGGAGTCCACTGCTCTACCATTAGTCGTCTTGTGGAGTGATACCAGGCCACTGGTTCCTCTAACGACCGCCCTCGTACTGGTGGCCCCGGGTAACGACCACTGCACAAGACCGCGCCAACCGCCCCGCACATCTCCGTAACAGGTTCACCCGCCACCAGGTCCACAGCCGAGACCAATGGGACACACCACAGGCCAGTGTCGACTAGAACCATCCGTAATCACCTCCGCGCTGATGGTATTCGACCATATCGGCCATATGTTGGATCAGTGGTTACCCCCCAACATCGACAAGCTTGGGTCGACTGTCGGAGTTGTTTGTATTCTTGCCTCTAGATCTAACAGTAAGTCGTTAGCTATAGTAAACATGAGTATTACCTTTGAGCAGTGTTGGAGTAACTAGTTACTTTTGTAACTAGTTACTGTAATATATTCACTTTTCAGTAACTAAGTAGTGTAACTCATTACTTGTAAAAATAGATAATAATACAGTTACAATCTGAGTAACCAAGTTATTTTATAAATTAATTGCTTTATATTCTATGAAAATGAACTAGACCAAAAATCACTAAAACACGTCTGTGCTTAAAGGTAAAAAATATTATGAGAAAAGTGTTGTGACGTACATTCACAAATTAACCAGTAAAAATGTAAATGTGACAGGATTAGTGTTTATAATGTCTTATCAAATGTGGATTACCTCAAGTAACTCAAAGTAACCACAGTAGGTAACTCAGTTACATTTCTGAGACAGTAATATGTAATACAAATGTATTTTTTTCTCCTGTAACTAGTAATATAATGTATACAGTTTAGAGTAACTTACCACACTGCCTTGAGCAGACATTTGCTCCAGTTGTTTTCTTTTTTGGAAATGGAAAGAACACAACTCCTCCGATCAATATTTCCCAGTGTCTGTGGTCCAATTTACAAAAAACTATAGATGCATCGCTTCACCATCTTGCTTGGAGCTCAATATTTGTCAGGCCCTCTTTATATAGTAATGGTTGCTACGATATTTGATTGGACAATAGCTATTTTGGGGCGGAGCTTGGAGAAAGGTCAATTTCCCCATGCTTTCCTATGGAGCTCTCGGGAGACAGGACAGGCTCCTGGGCGTGGCCTCACGTGGGGCGGGGTGTAGGTGTGTGTGGGGGAACTCGGAAGTGTTGGTGTGTTTTTGTGTGAATTTTGAACAATATGTATATTTGATTTAGATTAGGAACTTTTTTCTAACGGGACACAATGATTAAACGGAGAGCATTTCCAAACCTTCTGCTGTGTTCTTTGGATGATTCCAATAAACACACACATAACGTAGAGGGAACTACACCAGTCACATTAGCCAAGTTTGAACTGAGAGTAACCACATTAGGCCAAACATTGAAGTATACAGTATGTATTGATCCTATGCACTGGAGAGTCTGAAGGAGGCTGATGTTTCTGCTGCTGAAAGTCAAATCCCAGGATGAAGGTGAGAGATTGCATATGTGAAAGCTGAATAAAGAAATAGTTGCAGGGCTGTGATTGGCTGACAGCGACAGAAACAAGGAGAAATCTGCCTTATGTCTATGAAAAGGACTTATTCATTTTTGTCACATTAGGTTTGGAGAACAATATATAATCTTGAAATCCGTCCCACCTTTCCCCAGTCGGCAGCGGAATGACAGCATAACAGATGCACAGATAAAAGACAGAGAGAGAGAATAGAGAGGAGGAAGAAGATATTTTTGGAGTCGCACATACAGGAAACAGAACAAAAGCATCACACTTCACCGTTCCTTTTGCATAACAATTTCCAGGTAACAAATGTCTTACAGTTCTGTCACATAAGGTCAAAGATAGAAATGTGTCTCAACAGACATCTGCATTTTATTTATAAATACTTTGGTACAATAAAGAGATACAGAGATTTTTTTTTCTTTTTCAAAAAATAAGATAAGGTTGTACTAAACCAAAATCAGTAGTTTTGAGTGCTTAGAAATAGGGCTGCACAATTTTCCAAATCAAATTCAAACCACAAATTTGAAGAATTGTATCAAGCAATTATAATTGTAAGTATCATTTAATTTTACAACCTACAAAGAAGCCATACCTGTGTGTATGTCAGATTCTATCATATCTCAGAAGCTAAGCATGTTGGGCCTGAGCAGCACATGAATGGGAGACCATTGGAACCTCAGGTGTCACTTTACCCACATTGCCTGGTATAGATATCGTGTGAGTGTGAATGTTTAGTGGTGGTCAGAGGGTATCGCAAAATGGCAAAACGCAGATGTATTAAATCCAGTTGAGAGAAACGCACATTTTATCTCTGTGAGTGTAACCGGTGTAGACCCACACGAGGGACCAGGTCGGTGAAGTGTGTGGTGGTATGGGATAAACTCACCCCCTCAGGTATAAAAGCAGGACCGGCAGATTGGGCTAACGGGAGCATTCCCTTTAGCTCAACGTGTTTGTCGGTCGCCTGCGGAATGAAAGATCCTGGTACGACTCCCGCTCAGGACGGTACTAACCACTATCGTTACATGAGCATGTTTTTTAAAAGTCAAAGTAGTCCAAGAGCATCTGGCTGCAGACTTGGGCTTGCACCGACTAGTCGACTATAAAGGTCCCCGCAACTACTTTGAGAGGTAGTCGACTAGTCGAAGAATAATTAAATCAGAGGTTGGCTTGAGAAAAAGCTCTTTTAAACGCATTTCTAACACATACATGTAAGCAACTCGTTCGTTGCTGTGCCCCTACTACCAAGCGCGACCCCGGCTCCACTCCAATAGCGTGCAAACTGTCCGTCCCAAAACACTTTGTCTAGCCGAGCGCGTTGTATAGCCCGGCTCAAAGCTCTCGGACTGTTCGCTCCGTCTAGCCAAGCGCACAGGCACCTGGAGCCTGCTGCACCCCGGCTCAAAGCGCTCGGACCGTTCGCTCCAACGCGCCTTGGCCGTCTCCAAGCGCACATCATCCGCCTGGATCCGAGTCTGTGGATCCACACTGGTCTTTGGTCTTAGAAAGTTTTACAGCGCGGTTTGTGGGAGAAGGAGACGAGGGGAAAAGAGTGATGAGTGATGTGTGTGGAACCAGGGCTTCAGGTGGATTTGTGTTTCCTTCACTGTTCAAAACGCACTGACCAAACGTCCCACAGCTCAGTGTGTTTGTGGGCAGACTGAATCCAAGCCACTGTCAGAGCGAGAGCCTCCGCCCCTCGCACACGCACAAATAGGCTTATTTAGCTTTTTTTTTCTTCTTTTATGTAAAATCAAAGAGCCTACGTTCAGCTTTATTACAGGGCATTAAGTGCGTCTAATGTTTTCTGATAATATGGTCAGTATAAGCTGTTTCTACCAATCGCCTAGGCAAAATCATTGTGCCTTTGGATCTTTGTTTTTGTTAATGACGTCATCGACTAGTCGAAGTCAACGCGACTAACGCTCTCGACTAGTCGACTACTAAGATTCAGTAGTCGTGCAACCCCTACTGCAGACCAACATTTTTTCATAGACTACATGTCTTTACCACGCAATGTAAAAGAGCGTGTCAAGACAACACTTCTTATTCTGCGTGTCAATTGTGCTCATTTTCTTGGCGTTGTACAGACACACGTTTTGTTTCCATGCACACAGGAAGTGTAATGGTGTTAACAGCTAAGTGTAGGTCTGAAGTGAAAAAAATTGGTAAATTTAGGTCTGAGGCTTGGAGTTTTTAAATAGTTATAAATAACATGTCTTTACATCCACTGCAATGAGAGGTGGCGGGATTTAAGAGCCTCTCAAGTAGTCTGTAATTTTGCCAAAATAAGTCTGTGCAACCATTTCTTCACCTCCATGAACATCCACTCTGGCATCTATAGACAGGGTTTAACCCACTTACATTTCATCGTTGTTGTTTCATCACTGTTTGTAACAGAGCACAAGAAAGCTCACACTGTTACTCTCCTGGCATATTCATGCTATGAGACAAATATTTGTCCTTCTGTCTGTGACCTCTGTTTTTTGACAGGTTTACACATGCAATATTTGTCTCTCAAACCCATCACGAACCTGCTTTAAAAGGTAGCTATCCTATCCAATTGCTGCGTCCTTGAAAAATATAAACAAACTGAAAAATTCTCAAACCTCCAACATATGTCCACAGGTTTTGTTCACTTACCTCAGCGTTGTTCACCATGATGTGTTTTAAGCTTTTTCACAGCTTTTAGCAGCAATATGTGCCGGTATGCTAATGACAGTTAGCCACAATGCAAACACAACGGACGAGCTTAGTAGAGTTGGTAAACAAACGAGACTTTGTGGACTAATCTTCACTGAACAGATACATTAACAAGATATCTGTACCGGGGGAAATTGATTTAAAGTTATTTTTTGCAAAAATACAGGTTAGTCACTTTAATGGTTGTATCCTCACTTCAGGTGCAATTTATGACGAGGCAATGTCTTCTGGTTCAGGCTTATATTTTGATCTGAAATGTTACGTTTATCATTTCTGTTTATCCTCAATAAGCTCTTGCTAACTTGTATATTTGTACAATATGAACTCCTGATGCATTTGTTAAATTAAAAAATAATTCCATCATAATAATTTACTAGATAGTTCCTAAAGATAACTAAATCCTAAGACGACAGTGAGTGTGTTTCTTGTGTTGCTCTGCTGAGATTTGTCAAAGGCGTTTGATGTTTTCCAAGCTGTGGTGCCGTTGCCATGGTTTCGTAGTCACCATCTTTGTGAATGTCCAAAGCCGTGTAGCAGTTATAATGAACACGTTTAGGCCCATTTCACAGCACGCTGGATTAGGCTCGGCTCTCAGGATGTAAACAGTGTACAGTCATCATGCAAATACAATCATTTAGGAGAAAAACAAGAGAGAGAGAGAAGACAGAGGGAGAGAAAGGGGAGGAGGTGGGACTGTCATGACAGAAAGAAAATGGTTTAGGGATGAAAATAAAGTCAGTGAGGATACACACACACACACACACAACAGTACTGCAGTAACATACACGTACAAACAAAACTTCTGGCATCCAACATTTCATCCTCTTCTTCCACATTGTCATTGTTTGGGCTCTTTCCACTTGTTCAAACTGAAACAGATGCATGTCACCATCAGTCCACTTGTCACTCTGAACACAGATGTCCTCAGCAGAGACATTTGTCTCCCAGCAGACACAGGCAGCACGGTGACCTGGGTGGATCCAGACTGTCCTCGTCAGTCCAGACTGTCCTACAAAACCAAAACATCTTATGTTAGTTTTTCCAAAAATCATTTATGACCCAAAAGGACATTTTACAAAAAGAGTGTCAATGACTCAGCAACATTTGATTTTAGTTTGATACACAATTATGGTTGCCTGACCAGCCACTCCCTCTACGCTTTGACAGACACTTTTCAAACACATGAGGGTCTGGAATCAAAGCGATGGGCTTCAATTTCGAGGAAGAAAAGAAAACACGGAAAATTACACCAAAAACAGCGACACGCTAAATCGGATGTTATCGTAAATGTAGCGCAAGGATTTTATCAGTCTGAAGGCTCTCAATACGGTTAGCTGCTCAGGTTTTAAGGAACTGATACGTTCCTAATTTTTCAAGCCTAAGCAAGAGTCGAAGAAAAGAATCTATCAGCTACGTCTGCCATCTTGTTTTGAAACGGTTCGAAAAAAAGTTTTGGAATTGGCGAGGAGTGGGGGAGGTGAGCGACTGTTTGAGATTAGATCGTGATTGGCTCTGTCTTTGGTTCCAGATCCTTCTGTATTCAAACAGAATGACGGAGGGGCTGGCTGGTCAGGCAACAGTTATGGACCCCTGAACCTAAGTCTAATCACTAGAATTTTCTAACATGGACTGCAGCTTTGGTATTTCACCAAAGACACACAGAAGTAGGGAGTAGGGAGGCTCACCCTCCTATGTCCAGCGGTCAGGATACAGTGTCCCATGCCAGCCAATAGAAAGTGTCCTGAACCCTCCTCCTGAGGACCTGCCCAGGAGGAGGGTTCCAGGAAGCATCCAGAACAGATGCCCAACCACCATTGATGAAGCTGGAAGTCCTGCTGCCAAACTGTCAGATATGATCTTATTACAACTGTCTTATCTGAAGACAAATGTAAGCTTAAAATGCCCAAAACTTCTCAGCTGGCTCCTGTGTGACTAAGCTCCTCTCCTTATCTCTGAGGGAGAGCTAAGCCTCCCTCCAGAGGACAGTCATTCCTGCCATGTTGTTCTGTCATAATAGTGATGCGCGAGTCGACCTTGCATATTCAAGCGTTGGATAGAGCAATTAAAAGAAGCTCAGAATGGTCTGAACCCATCTTCAAATGTCTTATGCTTTAGCTTGTGGTCATGTAAGGCATGTTCTGTAGCCCTGTATTTCAACTCGGGTGGACGAGGCGACATCAGTGTCATTGTTTTAAAAAAATTCTGGATCTTAAAATGGCTTCTTGGGAAACAATTGTAAGAGACATTTTGATTTGAAGGACATGTTTTTAAGACACAACCAGTCATGCATAAAGCATAATTACATTAACATCCCGTTCCCCAAAGTATTATAGTCTGACTTAGCATGATAAATAGACCATGGCCTTGATAAGATGAGTTTCTTTTGCAATTAAGCTGCTGTGCTGTGTTTTTAACATCAGTTGAACCAAATGTTGTAATCCCATTTGTATTGAAGGTTTCAGAACTGGTTAAGATGTTGTTGTCCTGTGCAATATGTTTTGCAGCTGATGTAAAACTTTTGAAAATTATGGTGCTGCTATTGTATATTGTAATCTAATAGACCCCATATTGATCCATGATCATTGTTGGTTTATATTTATTCCCAAAACAGTTCTGCTTTAGATGCAATGTACTTGTGCCTTCTCCAGTCAGCTGCAGAAACATGACAGTGTGATAAGACAAGAGAGAGCAGACACAGGATGGAAGATCAGATATTTTTGGAATCGCAGCCATGGGAGTGGCAGAGATGACATCGTCTGAACAATAGTCTATTCTGAATGTGTCATTTTGTTTACAAAGCACATGGTAAACATGTCAGCAGATTTAGCCACAGCATGCTTCCTTACATACAAACCCATTTATTCCTTTGTTCAAAGTACTTAAAAATGTATTGATTTAATAATCATAACAAAATGTATAAAAGCCAGCTTGATTCAGCCAAGCGGGAAATTAATATTAGATTGCACTGGCTCATTGTCTTTTTCATAGCAATATATGTAATCGACTTCAGCCAGTGCAGTTAAGTGCATTTAATGTGTTCTGGTCATTTCTGTCTTAGCTAAAGAATTGATAATATATGCCATTTTTTCTGTTGACCATCATCAAAGTGGTCAAAAATATGTACAACTGTAACTTGTATAAAATGGCACATAGGGCTCAAATCTGGTGCTGTCATTGTGATACAGTTACACATAATGCAATAAAAAGTTGAATTCTGTCAAATGAAATTTAACCCTCAAACTAACCCATTCTAGTTGTTTATTGTTAAGGATTGTAATTTGCCTAAGTGTGGGCTCTGGACCATTGACTTTCTCTTCAAACCTAAACTGATAAAGCCTTTTAAATATTTTGTTGTTAAACGTGGTTACGTGACAATTTACTCAACACTCAGAATCCGATTTTTAAGTAATCACAAGTAAATACATACGAGTGGGACGGGATAGGTGGTAGGTGAAAGTAGTATGTTTTTGAGCATCAGCTGCAGGATACAATAGCAGAATCACATATTTTTGACCTAAGCCTCTCTACTAATTTTATAAAACTTGCAAAACAGATCAAGTCCTGCTTTTATTCAAAGGAGGCACAGCAATATATGAATAACTATTGACCAATTTCAAAACTTTTTATTTTAGCAAAAAACTTTGAGTCACCACAGCAGCTACTCTTGTAGTGTAACAATATAACAGAGGAACTGGAAAAAAAAAAGGAGCAAAGTTTTTGTTGATCTTTTCAAAATCCTTTGATTCAGTAGATCATAACCTGCTTTTAAATAAATTACATTTTTGTGGTTTTGTTCACAGGTCTATTGAGTGGTTTCAACATAACTTCACAGACTGACCTATATGTGATTGCAAAGCCTATAGAGGATTTGGTCGACGTCACTCTCCGCCTACTGGCTGCGTCCTGCAGAAAGCGGTCCATTTGTTTACATTGGAACTTGTTCGAATTAACACAACGGACGACAGCTAGCTGCATCAGTATGACCGTCTGATAGGTCTGTCCTAAGCTAGTCACGTTTTCTCGCGTTTCCATTACCTAAAGTACCTAGGTCGGAAAGTTCATCCTAAATGAGCTGCAGCACCTGTTTCGCAGATACTACTCTGACACGGCTTTATTGTCACTGTGGTATGCAGGTTACACTGCCGCATCGTTGAAAAAAAAAATTCTAAATCTACATAAAAACTAATAGTGTGCTCATACTCCATAAAAATGGAAGATTAGCCCATTATGAATGACATTCTATTTATTATCTATATATCACATAACTAAAGCTTATATAACGGAGTGGGCTTTTACAATTGCTTAAAATATATTTACATCAGAGGGCAAACCCATTGAAATGGTCCAGTCTTACAAATACTTGGGTATTTGGATTAACACTTCACGATCCATATCTAAACATTTACAAATCAACCTAAACAAAAGTTAGTTTTTTATTTTTGAAACAAATTCTGCTTTTCTTTCAGTGCTAAGAAAATACTGGTTGAGGCCACCTTTCTTTCTGTAATTGATATTGATGATACATTATATATGCAGCTCCATCGTCCTCTTTACACAAACTGGACTCTGTGCATCAGCTGCACTACGCTTTATTACTAAGCAAAGTCTCTCAGTCACCATTGCACTCTGCTGGTTGGTCATCTTTGTCAACTCGTAGAAACCAAGAAATGTGAATGATGGTGAACATGAGCAGGATTTAGTGGGCGTCTTGTTTATATTCTACACATGACTTTGACCCTCTCTGTTGCCTCTGGGTATGTTGTTACAGTGAAGCGCTGTAGGCAAAGAGCTAGCATCAGCCATAACCTCCTCCGCAGTATGCATAAAGTACACAGAAGTACACAGAAGCCTGCCAGTGCACAGAGAATAGGCTGGTTTAATGTGTTGGTGGAGATTGAGACTGGAGGCAACACAATTCAAATCTGCAAATTAAACTTCTTCACAGACTGTGCTTTCTGGTCTGTGTGCAACTTTTGAGTTTTCTTGTTTGTTTTTCTCTTTTTTCTGTCAAAAGGCAACAGAGCAATGCAACATAAACAAAGTCCAAACAGCCACCAAACGCTGAACAAATGCCAAGTGACACAATGCTTGACAAAAATGACCGAATGTAAGTTGTGCACAAGTAGTTGACTCTGACAGAGAACAGAAGTTGCAAAAGCCATGCCCCGGTCGACAAAAGCTATGTAGCAAGAAGAAAGAAAGTTACTTGCTGCTACAACTTTTCCCGCTGCAGTCCAGCCTTCATACTGTGCTCGTCTTTGTTTTCCTCTGTCCAAAATGTTTAGTCATTATTTGTTCTTGTGTCCTGTTTAAACACAAGCAAATGACAATTTATGCTCGGCTACATACTGTTTTACTAGATTTGTCATTTTCGGTTTTCCAGAGCACTGATTTGCTGGTTCTCCAGTAGCCACGGGCCAATTTACAGCTGCATATGCAAGCAAATCTTTAAAAGTCCAGCTTCCACAAACTTTTCCACGCTCCACCGACAGACTATTCTCACCAAACACACGTGAGCCGCCTGTCGACCCTCAGCTTTGTGTGAAAGAGCCTTAAACAGATTTCTTGGGAGAAGCAGCAGACTCGTGTAGTTGCGTTGCTGCCACGGTTCATTTCTATGGTGGATGTAAAAATGTGCTAATATATGGTGACCAGATGTCCCTATTTACCTGGGACAGTCCTTTTTCTGAGCCCTGTGTCCCATGTCCCAGCAAATGTATCCAACACCATTGCTTTGTCCCAATTTTACACAGTACATGTCCCAGTTGTTCTGATTTTTGACACTTCCCAACAGCGAAGGGAGGAATATATTACTATTTCTTTATTCAAACTAGACAGAATTGCGCTTGAAAAAAACTAAAAGACAACAAAAAATGCATCAATTTGCACTGACAGAAGTCTTATGCAAAATACAGCAATGTAAAGACTTAACTTAACGCATAAGAATGTTCTTATTTACTTGTTATTTCACCAAACTTAGTGTATCCAGTTCTATTCTGAAAATCGGTCACCCTATGCTAACACTGATGAATAACTAAATCCTAATCTTAGCCAACTCTAAGCCTCAGACCTAAACTTTTGTGAACTCTCGCGCATTAGCTTCAGCACATCACATATTCACTCAAACATGATTAATCAATCCGAATAACCTACAATCGTGTGTAAACTAGTGATGACACAACACTCTCATAACATGGTCATGAAATGAAAAGTCAGCTTTACACACACCCTCTTAATATCCAAGCTGCTTATTACAACCTACGTAATGAAAAGTTCTAACTGCATTTCTTCATCTGACAGTTGATTTGAGGCCAGCCTGCATCTCCGACGGCGCGTGTGAAGAGGAAACTGTTATCTATGCTTTCTCTGATAAGACCGAACACAAAGGCATTTCTCTGCTGCCGACTGGATCCACCGAGAAATGAGACGCAAACTTAACATTCAAATCTGCAAGTCACACCTGCAGCCACATGAAAACACTGTCAGGAAGTATCTGGTGCGTACAACTGGAATTCAGCTCAGGCCAACCTTTTCCTGTCCACAATCCACATATCACCAGAAGCAGCTTGCACACTTTGACAAGCATTGGATCAGAATCATATTGTCACAGTCTGCAGGTTTTCTGTCGCATAATGTTAATGGAGATTTTAAAGGAGGACAATTATGTTTTATTGAGTATTTAGGAGTAAAGTGGGGCACTGACATACAGAGAGCCAAGCAGTTGACCAGAGTAAAAGACAGGAACAGGGTTCTCCTCTAGAGATGGTTGGAAAAAACTGGTCGGCTTTGATTGCCAGGTAATCAAAGTAGTTTATTTGGTGACGCACATGAAACAAAGAAGCTCATTGGTTGTGTTTTTCAGAACAAAGTCTAACCTGGAATTTACTAGTCTAGTGTAAATTGATTCTTCATAAAATGTGTTGTTATCGTGCTGTATTACAAGCTTTTGAATGCTGCAATAGACGCAAGTTTTAAGTTATAGCCTAACAAAAACTTCGACAAACACAACGAGCTGATATCTTCTACGTGACCAGTATGCACACCTGATCACAAAGTGGTGCTGTTGATTCAAGTAGCGATCGTTCGTGTTGTGACTTAAGGGTATTTCACACCAACACAACCCCCAGTCGCTGTCGATAGGGAGGAGCGACGCACTGTCTGTTCACGTCTCTTTGGGGCGCACCGATGTGAAAGAACATTCGGACAAACACGACTCAAACAGCCAACAGTCGCCAAACAAATGCCGAGTGAGCATGCGCGTGATGTAACGCTTGACGAAAATGACGAAACATAAGTTGCACGCGAGTAGTAGGCCTAGTTGTCAAACTTTGACGGCAAACAGATGTTTCTAATCTTACCTCACGGATTAAGCTCAACTCGTATTTCCCTCCACAGTCCAGCCTTCGTACTGCGGTCCCCGTAACTCCCCCGTGTTTTCCTCGATCCAAATAGCCATTCTCCTTCGTAGTTACGTCCCGTTTGACCCCGTGTAAATAACAACAATCCATGCTCAGCTAAATACTGTTTTTCCGTAAGCGTTATTTTCGGTTTTCCGCACTATATTCCTGCGCACGGATTCACTGGTTCTCCTGTGACCATGGGCCAATCAAACAGCTGCATTTGCGGCAACTGGCGACAGCGACTTTACCTGCGAGTCTTCAAAAACCCGCCTCCACGACTTGCTCCGCTCTCCTCTGACCCCCGACAAACCCATTTACACCAAACACACGTGAGCCGCCTGTCGGCAAAAGTTGCCAAACTGGTTCAGACGGGCGACCCTTGGCTTGGTGTGAAAGACCCTTTAAACGTCTCCAATTAAATTTCTGCTTATGAGTCACAAAAGGCGCCTCATGGTGAAATATTTTAACACGTCTGACTAAAATCATCTAAAATTCTTTGGAGCACAAGCAAATGGCTGGAGTCTTTGACAATTTGCAGTTTTAGCTTCTGAGACTAAGAGGCTCTGAGCTAAGTGACACATTTATCCTTACTAAAGAAAAACAGAATCTAATTTTTGAGGGATTGGTAAAGCTGGTGTTTACAGCTGAGAGAGGCATATTTTGAGTTCTGACAATTTCTCTAGAAAATCTGAAAGTAGTTGAAGTAAAAATGTGTTTTAGGTCCTATAACTACACAAAAGATTCAAGGAATTTATATATAAAAAAAAGTGGAGGGCCCTTGGAATTAGAATGAGTGATAAAGCCCTGTCTTTGTGCCAAAATCCAATTGTAATTATCATGTTTGTTGTCAGTTTCTCATTATTTGCCCTAACTGCTGTAAAACCAAAATAGCTGAATTGAAAAATATATATAATTTGTCATATTGGCTTTGAGAGAAACTGACGGTGCAATTTAGATAACGTGCACATTTTAGGATTAAAACACAATTCTTGTAAAGGATAAGTGTTTAGTAAAAAGTGAATAAAATATTATAGAATACTTCTCTGGGCCAAAAGTCATGCATGCCAGTGAGAGACATCAGACCTTGTGAACTTCTGATTTTATTCTTACTTTTCCAACATTCACTCTTATTTATTCTCAATGTTATTCCGCCCCAAGTCTAAACCAGAAATCTAATTGGAATCTGCTGCTGTATCTCAACATTGTTTACTCTCAAATCAATAATGCGAGCTGTTTATCCACATGCCCTCTCTCCTCTCGTCGCATTCAAATACAACTGCTCTGTGTTCCCAATGCGCACTGTTTTTATCAAGTCTGTTTTGGACTTTCATTATTGCCGTGGTGCGCTAAGCTTGACTTACATGGGCATATTTCACTTTTAGTAATTCGTTTTTCTTTTCGGTTGGTGCGTGTGACTGTGCACTAATAATAGGGCTGAACAGTTTGGGGAAATGAGTTGCTTAAAAAAAAAAAACACCTGGGATTAGGCTGTTGTTTATGTTCATGGAGAGTTGCATTTTTAATGTTTAGTTCTTCCAGTTACTTCAGGTTTGGAATAAGTTGTGTTCACTGCCTAGAATGTTCTAATCTTTGTTGATAAGTAAAGGTTGCAGCTATCAATGGTTTTCTTGTAAACTGTCTTCATTATTTGTTTTCGGTTAATTGACTACTCTCTGAACTCTTTGGGATACCGTCTGGTCTCTACCAGAGCCTAAAAATTCTGTCCATAAAAATGATGAGCAAAACCGGTGACAAAGGGCAGTCCTGACCGTCCAACACGCACTGGGAAAAGGTCTGACTTACTGGCGGCAATGCAAACACAGGTCATACAGGGACACATGTAGCATGATTAGGAAAACTCCCATAAACCCCTGACCAGGGCGGGACAAAACCCACACTGCTCCTCCAGAATCTGAAGTTCGACAATCGGTTGCATCTCCTCTCCAGTACTCTGGAGTAAACCTTACTGGGGAGACTGAGGAGTGTGATCCTTCTGTAACTGGAACACACCCTTGAGTCTCCCTTCTTAGAGGGACTACAACCCCTGACTGCAAGTCCAGAGGTACTGTCCCAGTTTGCCACTTGATTGTTGCAGAGACGTATCAACCAAGACAGGACGGATTTTATCCACCCTGGAGCATTGCCACCGAGAAGCTTGTCAACAACTTCAGTGGCTTCATTTTAGGTGATGAGTGAGTGTCCCTCCTCTTGATCAGAATCAGAATCAGAATCAGAATCAGAAAGAATTTTATTGCCATTGTCAGTGAACAAACAGAATTCACAGACTAGGAACTTGCTGCGGTGCTAATGTGCAACATATAACACAGAAAACACAAATAAAGATAAAGAATCTAGTAAAATATATCAAATATAGTAAAAATATTTAAGATATATAAAATCAAGTATAAGGGCATGCAAAAATAGGCCAATAAAATTAGGCAATAAAAATATACACAGTAATCAGAACAATCAAACAACAGTGCAATCTGTCAGTGCAAGAGGTAAGATAATACTAACATAATGAATAAATGAACGAATGAATAAAGTGAATAAAGTGACAGGTGATGTAACTGTTAAAGTGACAATGCAGGAGATCAACATAGTCGCAGGTTTATGGAGTGTTCATGAGTCCTACAGCAGAGGGAAAGAAACTGTTCTTGTGACGTGAGGTTCTGGTCCGGATGGACCGTAACCCCCTGCCCGAGGGAGTGGCTCAAAAAGTCTGTGTCCAGGGTGAGAAGGGTCAGCTGCTATCCGACCTGCACGCCCCGAGTCCTGGAGACGTACCTCTGATCACCCCTCTCCATGTGTCATTGACCAGACGGGCGTTGAAATCCCTCAGTAGAACAATAGAGTTTCAGATTGGTGCCTTGTCGAGTACACTTTAACAGAAAAAGACCTTTTGAAACCACCCCAGGCTCGGCTCCGCTATTGAGCCAATATTATATTTGCCATAGGGCTTTGAGAAATGCTCTTTGTCTTTCCTGTCACCTAAGACCTGTTTGCCATGGGAGACTCTATAAGGGCATAAAGCCCCAGGCAGCAAAGCTCCTAAGATCAGGCACCCAAACTTCCCCATTACAATAAGGTAGTTGTTCTCAATTTTCGTATCAGCTCCTAAAATACTGTAGCTTATGTACATGTATCTACTTTTAAAAACATGTGTCCGTCTGTTCTAATGAAGACTGTTCTGTAGCTCATTTCTCTTTTTACTTCTTGTGTTTGTCCCACAAACTTGTGTCAGGGTCTGACCTCTGCTGTGCACTGGTCACAGTGCTGATGTATCCACTACATGTGCGCCACACGCAGACGCCTCATTATGCTCAGTGCGAGGTGCAGTGTGGGTTGTAGGCTTTGCCAAAGCTTACGCCGGGCTCACACTGCCTCCAGTCCAGATCCGTCTGGGTCTGGTTGTCACTCACACTGCCTCCAGAATATGCATGCGTATGTAGGCACTCTGCTGGCCTTGCAGGACCACGAGTTCACAGAGATTTAGCTCAACTTGGGAGTTTCGGGGAGTTTACGCAATCTTTGGCACATATACTGTATATGTAAACAAAGAACACGCAGAGTTTTGGGCTTATTCTCATCACTTCATTTTCTGTTGGATTTTTTGCCGCATAATGTATGAGTACGGGACGCTCATTTACATCCTGTGTGTTCAATAGTCGCGTATATGTCGAGCATTTTGACGTATTTGTTGTAGTAGCAGAAACGTAATGTTTTTAATTTGAAAACCACCGGATTTACTTCACCCGCGCTTGCTTGGTTTCCTGTTTGTCGTGTCTTGTTTTCACAACTTCACCAAAAGGGCTCGGGAGCGCTCCGGCAGTCCGGCAAAAGTTCCTTGAAACGGAAACAATCCGTACGACCAGAGCAGAGCCGTGCGGCTCGCCGGACCAGATGAATCACAGTGTGAGAGCTTCTCATTACTTTTCAAGAAACGGAAAGCCTCTGTACGCCGGACCGAAGTACGGACTGGATTTAGTGTAATGAAACAGAAAGTAAAGAGTGGTTGCACTGGGTCAAAGGTCACACAGCATTTAAAGATACAGTGCCGCAAAGTGGGACTGATAAGGAAAGAGATGTACAATTTCAATGGAATGTTAAAAATAGATTTCTCAAGGCCCACCCCCATCCCCTCTCCCTGACCTTTTGGAGTAGCCTGTCCTCGTCCTGCCAGATGAGCCATTTACTTCTGTTAATAGTCTTTCTTCCCTCATATGAAAATGAAGCTATGATAAATGTTTACCACTGGGATTATCTGACCAAGCTAAAATAAAAAAATAAAAATTTAGAACATATCATGTAGACTTTTTTTTTAGTCTGATCTTGTGCCGTCAGCCTTGCAAAGCTGACTCTGGCTTCACAAACACTACACAGACCAAACAGCCACACACATACAGTCATTCCCTCTCTGTTGTATTTGCTTTGTGCTGTGCTCAGGTGCGCTGCGTTGAACGTCAAACAGGCAGCAGATGGAGGGAATGAGACAAACTGTCCATACGAGCAGCACAGTCTCCTGGGACGTGTAATAGTCTGACAGCAAACAGAACTGAAGCTGGAGCCCAAATGCATGGAGCTGCCTTAGAAAGACTGCTGCTGGAGATAAGCTTTTGAATGACAGGGTGTGTAGGCTATAGGAGCTACTTAAGAATAATATTTTTCGGTGCGGACATATGTGGTTTAACTTAATTGCTCATAATAAGTGATTACTTAAGCCAAACAAATCCATTTGAGAAGAACAGAAAGATACAAATACATTCCAACAGTGCCATCTGGAAGTTGGTGCAATACATGATAAGATGCAAGATAACTAAAAGATGTAAAAACATGTTATTTGTAATAAACATAGACATAATTCAAATAATTCAAATAATCAAAATATTTATTATTAATTATTTAGCCTAATAAGTTAAATATCTTTGGACAATGTAGTTAGGGAGTTACAAAGTAAATTAGTGGCAGAGTTTGTGCTTGACACTCCTGGTGTAAAATCTCAGGGAACAGGTAGACTAAAAGGCACTTTAGCTCCATAGACCAGGAAAACTAATATGAAAGTCACCCTACGACAAGAGTTTGGGCGCTTAGGTCACTGGGCTTTCTAGTTTAGACAGTGGTTTAGACCTCTCTAACAGCGAAGAGGCAACAAGAAGCAGTGACGAAATGAGCAGTCCAGGCGACCTGAGCACGGCAAAGTTGAGATAAAGTCAACTTTATGCAAATTCAGAGCGACAGCCACTCAGTGAACATCTTTTCACAAACACAAACGAAGCACTGGCCCAGGCTCCCAAAGTGTCTCCTAATTACCTTTCCCTCTGAAAACTTGTCCTTGACGGCTGGAGACAACAGGAGAACGACCGGGGCTCAAGTGGGTGGGTTGATCACTTCTGGTGAGTTTGCTGTATGAGCTTAAGAGAGGTCAAAGGTGGGGAAAAAAGGCATTTTACCGATTGACTGACAAACTTTTTCTAAACAGTAGAAGAAAAATACTGTGAGGCTCAGAAAGCCTGCCCAACATCAGAACTAACACTAAAATAAGTAATAGTTCATAGAAAGGTTTTTCAAGAAGAAGGAAGAGATTTGTCATGTAGCCAGAGGACAGTGTTGATGAGCATGTGCTAAGGGTCACAGCCTGGGGGTCGTCACCACGGTAACAAGCCAACATGGCAGCCGGACACAGCGGGAAGTGCCGGCAGTTCACAGTTCAGCCTGGAGCAGAGAGTGTGAAAGGCTCAGATCATTACAGCATGAGGAAGCTGCATGGAAAGAGAAATACACTTTAGGTTTTGTCAGATGTAAAACTTTCTACGTGACAAGTATCCTAATGCATCAGCTTTTTTTAAATTTCACCTCATGGAAAACTTCTGACATCAAACCACTGAGATTCGCTCCACAGTAGGCAGGGACTTTTTTGCTTTATCGTTGCCCCCAAACACATGAGTGTAGTCCAGGAAGTAGAGCGCAAACATGTTGCCGTTTCTGTGCGGCAAACTTGAAAAATAAATTTTGTAATTAGTTAGTTAATATTTGAAATGAGGAAGAAGAGAACATATTTAGTTGCTATCTGATTGGTTCTGAACTCATTCATTTTTGTTCACTGATTGGCTGATTGTACTTCCTTCTGCTGTTCGATCAGCTGAAGAAAAATCTAATTGAGCAAGGCACTAGGCAGCAGCCCTACAACTTGACTGTACAAGTCAAGTTTTAAGTTTTTAACACGTTTAAGAATGTACAAGACATATTCATTAATTTCATTTTTACAGCTTGTTCCCGTTAGGAGTCGCAGGTAACTGGAGTCAGTTCCAGTGACTTTGGGAACACACTGGATTGTGGCCAGCGGAAAGAGCTCAGATCCTTACAACACGAGGCAGCTGCATGGAAAAACAAATTTAGTTCAGTATCAGGGTTAGAGACAGACAAATTTACAGTGATGCCCAATAGACTTAAACATGCACGTTTTTGGAGAAGAGAGGAAGAAAGGAGTACCCAGAGAAACCCCACGGTGACACAGGAAGAACATGCAAACTCCACCCAGAGAGATCGTGAGGTGTTGTTTTGGCTTAACCAGGGAGTTGAACCCACAATCTCCTTATTGGGACACCAGAGCTCTAACCACTCTGCTACTGTGAACCCTATAGATGTATTAACTGAAAATTAACATCTGACTTCTCAAGATGTCAATTATGCCTAAAAAGATCTTACTTGTTATTTTTTCCATAATCAAGCAGTTCTAGCTACTACTGCTGCTGTGAAATGGTAAATGATCTCTATTTATAGCACCACCTCTCACCTGTCAAAACCCTTTAAGTGATTGGCAAAAAAACATCTGCAACTTAATTATTTGCATAAGTAGTTATGTGCTCTCTCTCAAGCGTCTGTCTCACGGGCCTCAAACTTAATTACTATGGGAAAAACACACTGCCTTCAGAAACAGGCTCAAACCTCACCTCTGCACAGTGACATTAAAGCTCAGACTATAAAGGGCACAGAAACTTTCAACAGAAAATCTACTTTTTGGAGATTTTAGTACAGTTCTAACATGACTTCTTCAAAAACACAGCTTAAGTTTAGTCTGTTACATATTTCTGTTCTCCTCTGATCCTCCGAAAAGTTGTGAATGTCTCTGATCTGTCATGTCATCGATCAGTTGTAGTTGTTTCAGTTGTTTCTGAATCTCTTGCTTTGTGCAGCACTTTGAAAACTGCTTTGTGTGTAAAATGTGCTATTTAAATAAAGTGGATTGGACTGAATCACTAGGGCTCTCTGCACTGTTTTGAGTCCATAAACCATCCAGACTAGTTTTGAACATTTTTGTAGCATAGCAGGCAAGATCAATTTAATTGCTTCTTCTGTGTAATTTCCTCTGCAGCCAGTAGATGGATCTCTAAGTCAATTTAAGCTTTAGAATGACTGGACATAAAGTTCATAAGTGTGCTTTATGGCAAAGATCCTGTGATACGAGTGGCTCCCTCGCGAATGGTTTATCCAGTGCGCAGCTCCATCACAGTCTCACTAGATGGCATACATTTACCACGACACAAAAACAGCGTATTTTGAGCACGAGTTCACAGCTGTTTTAGTACTTATGTTACGCCGTGCATTTAGCACGATATGATAAAGCGTCAAAATAGGACGAGTTTTGGTTGCAGCCACGTGGGGATGTTTTCTTCAAGTGAAACAGGTAAGTTTAAGCATAAAGTTACTAAAATGGGTAAGATTAGGTCTGGGGCTTGGGGCAGGTTAAGATTAGAATCAGGATTTCATTAATATTCATAAATAAGAACACGTCTTAACAAACACCATTGAAATGAACTGGGACTGTGATGTGTACCATAGTTACGCAGGACAGCCGTGAACTTGTGCTAATCACACGTAATTTACATGTTGCATAATGTCGTGGTAAATGTACGCTTTCTTGTGAGATCGGGCCCGGATATCTCACTCCATGCACGCACTTAAACGTCAAGCCTGCAGTTTCACTTGCTCCTCTGTTCATCTTCACGTCTCACACACACACACAGCACATCACGCATATGAAATATCATATCCCGTTGTTGTGCGAGCCATAACTGTAAAGCACAGTTCTAAACTAAAGTCATCGCGTCTTAAACAGGCCGATATGTTTGTCAGACACTAGTTCACTTCTTATCGGTTCATAATTATGTGCACATGACTCACAAAACACTTTGCATGGTCATTTTATGTTGAAAAGAAAAGGAGATTCTGGTCCAGCTGTTCAAAAAAAGTGACGAGGAAATGACTTGCATGAGTGCGTATACGGAGGCTTTTATAAATCTGAACTTTCTTTTACCCACATGAAAGCTGAATTTTCCCAACTTACTTTTCACGCACTGTTTTATAAATGAGACTCCAGGTCATTCATGATAAAACAAGCTGAAAACACAAGAAATGAACAAGTCATGAGTGAAGCAAAAGGTTGTTGTCATAAATCAAGGCGTATGTGTCACTATTCCTGGAACAAAGTCTGTAAAAACAAACAAAATATTGATCACTTCTGATCACAATTATCCCTGAGTGAATGTCTGTTAAAAAAAAAAAACCTTGTCATCGTGGGGTAACTTAAAGTTTACAGACATCCCGAGGTAAATATCCAGTGCGAATAGCGCTTTTTGACTTCCCATTTCTCCTGTTACAATACTATTCTTCCGCTCATTACTCCTTCACTACTTAATCATTCCTGCCTAAGTTTGCAGAACCCAGCAGCCTCCCCATGTTTTGCTCCACACGCAGCAGTACAGAACAGCCTGCCTCACAGAGCAGGTGTACTGAGCTGAGGAGTTTGGCAGGCTCCAGAGTCATGCTGTTCTCTTTGGCAAAGCACACTTGTAGCTCATCTGCTCCTGACCACTTCATCCTGCTTCCACTCAGCCTAAAATATCATCTGCTCTATTATTTATCTGAGGGGCCGTACTCTTAAAAGGCCATCAGATATTAATGTTCGCCTGATGTCTAATGAATATTTCTCTGAGGACATTGGAGTGGCATTAAAATGGGAACATGGCACTATAATTTCCATAATGAAAGTACTTCTGTGGATCAGTGGTTCTAATCAACATGAACAAGAACGTAACATACATGACATGTTTGAACCTATAGAAGTCCTTTGCCCTGTTTATTCTTTCTTGAATTTGTAAACAGAAATATTTTTTGCAAACTTCCTACATCAGTCTACATTTTTTGCTCACTTAAGGCTCGTGATCAAACATGGCGGGCCCGTTTGTTTGCATTTTGGCTTTATAGGCTATTGAACACATGTTTACCCCATGATTCTTTGCTCAACAAGTGAGACAAGCTCGAGTCGAGTGGAGCCAAAAGCTCAGACCTGAAAGTTCTGACAAATCAGAGCCGGAAAGCAAGAATTGCCACAAGATAAGACAGTTCTTAATGTTGTAAATGCTGTTTCTGCTGAAAACTAAGAGTTTGGAAAAACAATGTTTTCTAGCCTGGAGATTGATTTTTTCGGAGTTTGACGAACAAACAGGACATTATTAGACGTAGACAGGACATTGCAACCTATTTACCTGAACAGATAACATTAAACTATACTTATATTAATGTATTTATTTACAATAAAATAACTTAAAGGTGCATTGTGTAACTTTCTGGAGATGAAAAGCCAACTATGCAAATCTGTAAAACTAAAAAATCAAATCCATATTCTAGATGAGGACAAATTGACGCCATAATGTGAAAAAGTACAGCTAAAGAAACCACTTTTCTTTGGAAACATGCAAGAAGAGGCCCTTATCTAGGTAAAAAAACAAAAAACAGTTTTGTGGTCATGCAACCCTGTAAAACCACAGATTTTATTATGGTTTTAAACCAATAACAAAATAGAAATGACAAAAACATGTTTTTATTTAAGTCTATTTTTGGTCAAAAAGTTACACAGTCCGCCTTTAAAAGACATTTTCCCTCTAACATTGATCATTTCTGTGGAATAGTCAAATATGTCTTTAAATTCAGGTCCTCTTGCTGGGTGTGTGGAATAAACTGATGCATTCATCACACTAGACACAAGCTTCATTAAACAACTGATCATCACATTCCTTCCATTTTTTTCCTTTTCAAAAACATACCTAAAGAAGCATGTTGTTGTAGTCACACTTTTTAACAGAAACATCTTGATTGCTTAGATCAGGGTTATTTAAATATATTTAGGCCATATGGGTCAGAGAGTTGGGGTCTAGGGCCTGGACTACAGAAGTGCATCCACAAACAACAACTCACAGTGGTACCATTTAGTAAAAATCTACTATTTTCACAGAAAAACAGGGCAAAGCCAATACAAACCCAGGGTAACAATCAGCAACCATAGTTGGATCAGAGCAGTAATGTAAGTCTACTGTACATTTGGATTCCATGAATTAAACTTCATCTTGAATAAACCAAGGAATCTAAAGACAGACTAAATCAGGAAATAATGGTTATATAAAATCTGGGTCAAATGATGTATTCAGTCAGATTCTGTAAGCTAACATAGTACTCTAAGAACCACACTGTTTCAAGCCAAATAAATACTGCTTAGTGAGCACCATTTGGACCCCGGGCCACCATTTGAATAGCTCTGGCTTAGACTGTGTTCTTCTTAAACTGAAAATACCCTGTTCCATCTTGCGATGTCATCAAGTAGTTATGCAGGAAGTGCTTCATTGTGTTTTTAATCTATACACCTTCACTAGAATTGTAAGAATAATCCAACCGTGTATTTACTGAATATATTTGCTTTATTTAAACTTTTTCACTTCTCATTTCATTCAGAAATGCAACAAGATGTTTTTGACAATGGCACCAACAGTCTAACGTGGCTAAATTTAGCAAAATACAGGAACTCCAGTGTTATTCTTCTTTCTTCCTTGAACTCGTGTTACCCACCGTAGGCATTGTGATTGAAACCCTGGGATAAGAGCTATAGAAGGTCGGTGAAAGTCATGAGCAGCTGGAGAGGGCGCTGTGGGGGGGTACACGTTACTCCCCTCGCTCTCACACAGACGTATACTGTACACACACATACACGCACATACAGCTGTGGAGGAACGGCCGACTTCAGAGGACAGCAGCAGCGAAAGGCACAGGGACCTATAGAGACTGTATAGAGTCAACTGATGGTGTGCGAGGCAAAGGATGGGCCAGTTAACGAGGGACACTGTATCAGCATGTGCATATATTAACATACACAGCACTTTCATATGAACGAGAGGAGGGAGACTGGGACATGAATGTGTGTGTGGAGCAAAAGAAGTGTATAAAAATCACACATCAGAGCACACAGCTGCAGAAACAGGGCTTACAAAATGAGTATTCATATATTCCAAACTATTGTATGAGGTTTCTTCAAATGTTTTTTTATTTGTTTTTCTCTGTATTCTCATAAAGAAAAGAAGCATTTATATTATATATTCATACACAATATTGCATGCTACCAGAGGGTGTGGCTCTGAACCCAACAGGTAATAGGTTAGAGCAATTATGACCACCAGGGGCCCACAGAGAGCAGACAATAAACTACTCACGACACCAGTTGAATTTAAATGAAAGAGAGACCTCTTTTCTTTCAAATGAAATCTTGCTGAAAGTTCATTCCAATGGAAACACCTCCACAAGCAGCGTCAGACAGAGCTTCTCTCACTCCAGGTTCATCCAATTAAAGGTCCTATTCACATTATTTCACCCCGCCTATTTTTCCTGGCACTGCATTTCCTGTTTAGCTGCATTTAGCCTGTATATTTCAGTCACTGGGTTTATTTTACCGGTCATTATATCTATTTGAGATTGTCCAGTCAGAAAGATAAGCTAACATGTTGTTTCCTTAACAAAGCTAAACAGGAAGTGGGCAGAGAAAAGAAAAGGAAAATAATGAGTTGTTCGCTTCCTTAAACATGTAAGCACTTCCTACATCAGTCACATGTTTTGATCACTTAACTAATGCATTCTGAGCCCCTGAATTGTTCATCACAATGTGTTTTAAGCTTTTTTCAGTGATGTTAGGAGGGAGACTTGCCGGTATGCTAATGGCAACAAACAAACCTAGTGGTTTGGTAAACAAATGGGTCATTTTCTGAAAGCTTTAATTCTAAATATAAGATTGATCATTTAGATCATCATTCAATCTGAATAAAATGTTTTCTGCTTTTAAAAGAGCATGTAATGATTAAATGATTATTCAGATTAAGTTTAATTCCAAAGTAAGAGGTTAGTTTATTTCGTTTCTAAAGCCAGTGCTGCTCACACTGCACATGTTCTGTGTGTTGCCTTTCTGACCTGGTGACGCACTGCAAGATGGCATCCCCGACCTGAAATCTAATTGTATTACACAAGTGTACTACAAGAGCTACAAATAATGACGAAAAAATACAAAACACTAACCTTTTCAAAGAGGCAGCGAAAGTTTTGAACAAGGAGAGGAACAAGGACAACAAATTCTCCTCAGCTCACAAAACATTACGTGGATGTGATTCTCCTGCTGCTGCATAAAGACTTTCAACAACTCCTAAAAAAGTTAGTGTCATGTTTACATCCAAGGTGTTACAACAATCCCAGGTGGTGAAAAAAAGCCAGTATCCAGCTGATGTTGCTGTAATTAGGTAATGAAGTATCGTGTTCTCTTCGACCAATCAAAACTCTTCCCTCAGACGTTAAGCCGTTTTAAATAAAGCCAATTTAGCATGTTTTCCATGTAAACCTTTATTTAGAATGATTACTTCCATGTAAAATTGATGAAAAATATTTAAAATCCAAACTAATTAATTCGGAAGAATTCATTTGGAATGAAGAAACATCATGTAAACGTGGTAACTATTAGACGTAGTCAGGACATTGCGGACTTATTTCCAATACAATAACAACTAACATAACCGTGTTAGAGAGAAATTGATTTTAAGTATTGTAAAAATGGGGTATAGTCCTTTTAAGCTCTGATGCAGTTCCTTCTAACCAAAGAATCCAGAGATCTCAGCCCTTTCCGATTCACAAATAAACAATTCTGCGAGTGCCAGAATCAAAATACTGTGACAACAGCAGCACCAGAGGAGCACCAGGCTGAACGTGAGCCATGGTTCAAGAGAGACTGCACTAACATGTGAGCTTATTTTATCTCAATATTGAGGTTTATGGTTAACAAAATGTAAAATTATGTGGAAAAACGACCTACAAATGTAATCACTGTCTCTCACTGTTAAACATTGGATTCACTGAGAATAAACTGAGAAAGCCAAGTAAGCACACAGACCCAAATGATTCATTTTTCTACATCCGACACATCCCCCAAATTTAACCAAACCCATAAAATTGCCCAGTGTTGACGTAAGCCTTGATTTCTGGCCCGTCCCCGTGGAAAACTCTTGTCCTTTTAGGTTCATGTTTCGATTGGTACTAGCGTTGTGTTGTTAGATGAAAGCTCTCCTCAGTATAAATGTTTAATCAGCCGCTGCCACAGATCCCAGCCAGTGTGGGAATCCTGACATAGATCGAGATGACTTTGTTTTTAGCCGAGCTGCTTCGCCCGCGTAACCATAACGACGGACTCGGGTCTATTTTTAGTCCAGCTGCTTTTAGCCCTGACTTTAACATGCAGACACTTCTCATTAGCTCCCACTTAAAAGTTAACGACTTCTCCGGTGTTGCCTGTTCTATCAAGAATATATTTTTAGTCATCGGTCTGATTGTTTAGAAACGCCACCTGACTTGTCAAAATGTAGGTTCGTTGTTTGATGACAGAGGTGAGGTTTAAGTTGACATATGATAACATTTGTTCAAGTTAGCATTGAATATTTTGTTTTGTAATCATGTTTTTTTTTACTTTGCTGTAACACAATTTTAATTCCACATAAAAATAAGGTTGTCGATTAATTTAATTTTTAATTGACCTTTATTTAACCAGGGAAGTCCCACTGAGATTCAGAATCTCTTTTGCAGGGTAGCCCTGGGTAAAGGGTTAGAGGAGGCATTAATGGACATGTAGTTGTAGAAGGAAACCAAAGTACACGGAGGAAACCTACGCAGACACGGGGAAACATGCAAACTCCACATTGAAAGGACCACAGAGGGCCCGGGAGTCGAACCCAGGACCTTCTTGCTATGAGGCCAGGGCGCTAACCGCTGCGCCACCGTGTCTTCCATTATTGTTAGGTGTGTGCTGTGGAGCAGAGGGGAGGTCAGGAGGACCATGTATTAACCATGTTGTAAAACCATGCATGTACTGGAGAAGGACATGTATGGAAAGTGGAGTAGGGAATAGCAGAAAATTCAAAGCGCAATTCTTAACCACTCAACTATCGGGTAAGACTCATGTATAGAGAAACAAATGGGCCAATCTAAAGCCTTCATTTCCCGGACAGAAAAATTATTCTAGCACGCCACTGCTAGAATTGTGCGACTCTTGAACGCGCGCTCTCACTGCACAGAGGCGAATCCTCCTCGCACCGAACTCTCTTTAATGAATAACATTAAAGTCATATTTTTCTAGTTCATTCTGGTTCATTCTTCTTTATTATTCTTGGATTCCTTTTCTTAGGTGCAAATCCATGGCTTCAGACAAGTGCTCTCTCTCCATATCGATATCTTGTTTCTATGTCTTGTTTCTTTGTCTTGTTTCTTTGTTTGTTTAATAAAATATTTAACAATTTTATGATTTTTTTAATAAAATGTGTGTACCAGGGTAGATTTCCTAATATTGCAGCATAATATACTTGTGCAAGTGTGTCTTAATGTCATGCTGTTTAATACCGTCAGGTGACATTGGCGATATATTGTGACAATGTTGGTATGGCAATATCACAATATCATTAGAATTGTTACATTCGACTTGATCTGACTTGTGTCTTTACCTTTGTGTGACCTGAGACCTACAGACAAATTACTTGATAAAACTTGAAATTTTCTTTGATGAATTTACCATCGACTTTCGCTTTGCCATGCCACCTTATAATGATGTAGACCTGCTGCAGTCCTGATCCCAATCTTTCCTGTAGAACTGAGTATAAAGAAAGTTTCCGGCTGATCTCTCTCTCTCTCACATAGGTAGATTTGCCATTCTCCGGTCCTGCAGCGTGTGACCTGAGTCTGTTCCCTCTGCTGAGCACTGTCAGTAAAGGGGTCAGGTTTGGTGCAGTAATACCCCGTGTATTTTTGGAAAGACTTCTATGAATTAAACATACGCGGTAAGAAACAAAGTGACAGTGCAGTTTGAGTGGAGCGTAACAGAGAAACCACAAGGTTAAAGAGAACATGGAGCTTACTTTAAAGGACTATACTACACTCACTTTTTATTCATGTTTTAATGTTGTTTCCTCATCAACAATTGAAGAGGAGTTTTGTTTGGTTTCATTCACACTTATTTAACCCTCCAATCCTTCTTTTGAATGAAAAACACATTGCGATGTCAAGTGGTAAGACATATTTCCATTTTGGTTTTGTAGGTTAACTGATAAAACAAAACTAATAATAAACAACACAAAAACAAGCTTTTAGGAAACGTGATGTGTTCCAGGTCTCTGGAGCTCGGCCATATCCCATTTGAACAATACGAGTTTTCAGTTCAACTCATGTAAACAACATGGCTAATGTTTATTCTTAGGCTAAACAAAAGTAACATGTGTAAACGTTAAATAAAGTATTAATGTTGGACATAACCTGTAACCAATGTTTACATATTTTTTGAGATTCACTTTTTGTGGTGATGTTGATCTGATTTGTGAAATGAGAGTCCCTCCAGTTCACAAGTAGGATTTACCAGTGGCATTCCAGCACATTTTTTTCAAGAGGGTGGTTGGAAAAATCCCAGTTTCCCTGTCTGGAAACAGGGAAAATGGAAACTGTCTGAAAATAGGTAAAAAAGGAGGTTTTACCTCCCTTTTTTTAAAATTTACAACAACAAATACATCAGAACACACCATGTTGCTAAATTCATGGTGTCCGCTCTACAGCACATGTCGCCTGCAGATAGGAACTGTACGTCTAGTTCAGGAGTTCTTAACCTTTTTAACCTTGAGGCCAAGATATTCATGTGCAAACTAGCCTGGGGCCCAATCTCACATTAAATGTATTGTTATTTACTGATTGTGTGGCCCTCAAGGAGGTGCTCGTGGCCCAAACCCAGGTCCTGGCCCTATGGTTAAGAATCACTGGTCAAGTTGGCTGGGGAAGCTTTTTTGAGAAAAAAAACAACAAAACAGGACGAGAGTGAGCTGTTTGGATCAGGTCTGATCTGGTCTGACAGACGTCTGGCTCCTGAAGGTGAAGACAGTGTTTTTCTCTGTGTTTTTAACTCACCTAAACGTAACTTTTATGGATCGTAGGGACATTTTTTATCACAAATGTTGCAGAAGTTTTGTTTTCATATGATGATAAATTGTTGTAGTTAGCTGACAACAGCGCTGGTTAGTGTTTCTCATACAGCGTATCCCCCGTGTTGATAAACAAATAATCCCCTAAATCACATAGGCTATTAATAACAATAACAACTACAAAATAAATATAAAGTTAGAATGAGGTATTATAAAAATACATTTTAATGGGTCAGTGGGGCTTTACTTGCCAGCACATACTATTTAGGCAAGCTTTGGCGTAAAGATGGACATTGAAACAAGTCATTGATATAGTGTGTGAATATGACAAAAAAGTAGGCCTATACAATGAGAAGGAGACAATACCCAACTTAGAATAGAGACTGTCAGAAACACAATACATATGTATGGTGTTTTTTTAGGTGAACCACTAGATACAACTGGTGTTCAATAATGTGAAAACAATACTATGAGCACATAACGCAGATGGCATTTCATTGTGTGAACAACAATATGGAGAGGTCAATAAGTCCAATAATTAAGTTAAACAGAATGCATAAACTTAACTTAATTTATAGAACCAACTGAAAAACATCCCTACAATAACATTTGTTCAGTAATATTTTTTAAGTAAAGAAGTTGTGAAAGGATGAATAATGGCTTGTTCCTATTTTTCACTGTTCAATCTGGACGCTCCTTGTTGTGTGTGGAGGTGACATGTCCAGGTCACTGCCAAGAAAAGAAACCGCCTTGTGAATCCAGATGCAGCATATGTCTCCTGTAGATACCTCACCTGTCTCTCTCACTTAGCCTCGGTTGAACGCTGTTCCTGATTGGTTGCCCTCAGTAGCAGCACTGAAGAACAGGTCAAATGCCTTACAAATCCAAATGCTTTAACATAGATTGACAAAAGATCAGGTAAAAATGACTTGAGTGTGTCCAAACGCTGCTGGTTCTGTGTGTAATGGTGCTGTCTGCTGTGTGTGAGTGCATTCGAGTGTTTTCACTGCTCCACGTAATGACTGTTATTACTGTGTCCATCAGAGAAGCATCTGCACAATCCAGCTTCTCCTCAGCACAGACTAAACCACCCTGTGCTAGTCTGGAACATGATTGGAGTGCCTGGAGTAGATTTAAAGCTGGGGTATGTGACCTTTTTGTTGTAATTTATGAGTAAACAGACAAAATATCTTGTAAATGCTTTGTGATCATATCAAAATGACTGTGACTGCACGATTCTAATAATTATGTATTGTGTTTCTTATAGATAGGTGAAAATAACGCTCTGAATGGCTGTTCTTGGGTGATCCACATTTCACTCTGTGGTCTGTGAAAGCATGGGAGTAGTTGCCTGCCCTCATCATCTCCACATTGTACCAGCCAATCAGATTAGTTTATTTGAGTGACGCACATGAAACAACAAAGTTGATTGGTCATCTGTTGTTAGATCGAAATCGAAATGCACTTACCTCAAATTAAACGTTTTTTGCTTCGCTCATTGATTCTTCCTAAATGCGCAATTTGTCTTTGTTTCCACAAATATATTTTCCATATTTTTCCATGTATTATTTTCTTTGCGTCGTAAGCAGCCATGTTGGTTTTATACGGGAGACGATACTTGTCCCTGATTAGCTATTAATCTGATTAATCTGTCAATCACGCCCAGAAAAATTCTGAAGAGGAACATGGTGGCCAGACAATACATATAGGCAAAATATTACAAGCCAAGTCTGATCCAGAACCAAATAAGTTCTAAAGCAGAATTCCTATAAAACAGGACCACATCAGCAAACAGGGGAAATATTTGCAACATACAAAAGATGGGCTGATAAAGATCTGTAGATGATCAATTTCTCTTACTAGAATATGCTTGCAGTATTCTTTTTAGTCTGCATTATTTGCCTGGAGAACGTTGTGATGTCACCTGAATCCCTGTCAGACCTGAAAAGTATCGTGTAAGTGTATAAAAGTCGTGTAGGTGACTCAGCGGGCTCAGAGCTGTCTTAAACACATCTGCTCGACACTGGATTACCTCCTCCTCTCTCCTCGCAGACAACACAGGCCCGGCTGGCTCTTAGCTGGCTCCTGGCTTCAGCACAGATCTATGGGGCCCCTCAGAAGAAGTGACATGTGCTGGTAGGGGCCCGAGGCTGTCCTGAAGGCTGGTAATGACAAGAAGAACAGCGAGAGAAGAGATTTTTTAGGAATCTGAATAATAAGGTGCAGTTCAGGCAAATATGCATGATTAGGCGTCGAGCAAGTAAGGTTAAATATGCCATTTTTGTTGCTTTGTCTTTGTTTTTCTAGTTTGCTCGCACTGCATAGTAATCTGTAAATTATAAACTTTTTGTCTAATTACGGCAACATCGAAAGGCTGTAATGAGTAAAAAATAAGCAAACATTAATAATTGTTAGTAGTTTTTCAAATGAAAGCCACCGCTGTTTACAGGCCCTCCATGCAGTCATTAAAAGTCCATCATTAAACAGCAAGTGTCCTGTGAGATTTCTGCCATTTTACAATCCTTTTGACTCTTTATTCGTCTCCAAGTTTAATTTTGCTTCATTCACAAATAGGGTAATATTCTTTTTGAGGTTGTCTGCTTCTATGGTTCTAAACCTTTTCAGCCTAACCCTAGATCTGGTCCAGCAATTTACACCTATCACTGCATTTGAAAAGTGTTATACCTTGTTTTAAGATGCAGTGCGTAAGTTAAAATGATCAGAGTTGCGATATATCATATTACAGTTCATGGCAATTGCCTGGATGCGCCAGTGATGTTTTGTAAACTCTCCAAGGTTGCTTCTATATGCGCAGGCAGCCTGTTAAACGTGAGTGTCTCGGGCCAAATTCTCCTGTGTGCTTGTTCACTTTATTATTGTCATTATCCATCCAACCATTTTCTCCGCTTTTCTAAGCATGGAGGCCCAGACTTCACTTTCCACACACACTTGCTCTAACTCTTCTGGGGGAATCCTGGGCTTTCCCAGGCAATCCAGAGACAGAGTCCCCAACGTGTCTTGGGTCTTTCTTGAGGTTTCGGAACACCTCATCCGGAACAAATGCGCAATCCACCTCAGCTGGCCTTCGACTGGAGGAGCAGCGGCTCCACTCAGAGTTCCTCCCGTGTGACTGAGCTCCTCACCCCAGGGGTCCTGGTTTGATGTCCGTCATGTAGCTTGGAGTCGACAACAAAATGACTACAATGACAACAAAAAGCACATGCACTTTTTGGTAATGTGACCTTCTCTGGGTAGTGCTCACCCACATCCGTCCTCTGCTGGTGAATCTCTGAAACTACATCATGTATTTGACTATAGGCAAAGTCAGCTTGTGCATTAGAGAGCTCATCACCGCATATAATACAAGTTTAAAGAAGGAAAATTTCTGTCCTGGGCAGGGAAAGAGCTAATAATGTAGCACCTACGTACAAAATATACCCTCATGTTAACAAAGTAACTTTTTACGCAATCTTTTAATATGTCTGAATCATTACGATAGTGGCTTGTTGAAAACTTACACCATGGCAAGTGATTTTTAAGGAACCTTAAACTAACTTATAGACCCACAGTGGGGGAAAAAAAAGAAATACGATTCCAGTGTACCGGAAGCAGGAAGACATGGATGCACTGTTTTCTCTCTAAGCAAATAATCCTTGGAGCATTTGCAACTCAGAATCACTATTAATAATTAATCTAATCGATTAGTCCTATTACAGAGCCATGTGTTTTCCACTAAAGAGCAGATGGAACTAAATAACTACTACACCCCACCCATATCAATAATTTACACCAGATGACCTGCCATTTTAATCAGCATAACTACGAACAGCTCACCTCACGGCTCAGACATTACACTTGTGTCAGGTGATTTATGAGTTCTGGAGACGAATGTGGGCCATCATCTTTTCTTATGACTCTGGATGTCAGCTGGAGACAAACACAGCAGACAAATACAGACCATAACTCACACGCACACCGGAGCTGTCACACTGAGCAGCGCTGCACTTTCACAACTGCTCACTTTCATTACGAGGATTTCTTCATTAGATTATAGACTCATAAAGAGCCATCAGTCATCATAAGAACACTATCAGACTGCAGCTACATTATTCATGAACAACTGTCACATGTACAGGGCTGGGGCTAGATTGTGTTACAGTGGATTGTAACATGGTTTAGTTGTGGTAATCGTATCACAGTGTTGTAATAGCGTCTTGTAATAAAATTGAAGAGATGGTCCGCTTTCAATAGAAAAATGGAATGTCTGACTTTATGTGGTTTTATCATGTTTGTTGATTAAGTTATAGAAAAAGCAGCTGTTGCATCAGTGCTGCTAAAACCTGCTCTGGTGTTGTTAGAAATAAGAGAAATCATAGCCATTTCTTTGCATTTGCACTTTCACAATTTTATAGATATTACTTATTTTTGTAAGCTTGACTGGTGAATCTATTTGTATTCACTTTGCTTTGCACTAGTAGGTGACTATGTTCCTTTTTTGTAGTTAAAAAAGATTTTATGGGCAAAGTATTGCAATGCTAAATCATATCAAATCAATCAAGTCCTGCTGCATTGAGAATGGTCGACACTTTGAGTCAATGGTGGTGCTCCTACATGGCTGTAAAAAGTTTTATTGATCTTTACTTAATGCCGTTATACCATGACCTTACTCAAAGCTCTAATCTTAACCAAACTACTGTATCCAAGCCTAATCATGACCCTAACCCAGATTTCTGAAGTACATATTATGAAATGTAAACATTTAACTATTATAGCCACGAATACAAAGTGATGTTGTGTGGCAACACTTAGTTGGGAAGAAAAATGGAGGAGGAGCCGATTATAGATGGTTAATGTTAAGGTACACTTTATTGTCCTTGCAGGGAAATGTTTCTAGTTCTAGCCACTAGAAAACCTTGCAGACGTGGGGAGAACCTTCAAACTCTGCACAGAAAAACAGAACCTTCTTGCTATGAAGCCAGACTTCTAACTGCTGTTTGTTTACATTCTGAAAACTGCTTAAAACTATGTACATTAGCACTACTTTTGTATCAGAATATACTAAAATTCCCCTAGCTTCATACCTCATACTATTTTGTTAGTTTGAAGCTTTGGTGCTGCAAATTATCCCAACAATGAGCAGTAGTCTGAAGCAAGCAGCTGACATATTATAAGTGGTTTATAATCTGACTGAAAACCTTTGTGTTTGTCTGTTGCTTGACTCCTACTTCCTGGTACTTTAGACGTGTTTCTCTGTTTGTGCAGGTAGAATGATTGGAGAAACAATGTGACCTTTCCAGCCTCGTGCCCTTTAAAGGCCATCACACTGTTTGGATATGGAAACTTACACAAATCAACATTTACAAAGCCGACTCCAAAGAGATCAGCGGATAGAGCGTCAGTCTTCTGGAGGTGTGTAGAGCCATTCGGAAGTGTATGGATGTCAATGAGCTGCTGACACAAAATGTGATTCTGTCTCATGTGTTTTTGTCTAAGTTCTGACAATTGATTTCAGACCTCTTCAAGGGCATATCTGAGAATTTTGGAGGTCCAACCACAGCTGTAAATTCTTTGTAGATCATGTGAAGGACTGGTTCTTTATTGTGTCATTGGTGTTTCTGGAAAAAAACTAACTCTAACTAAACTTTGGGTTCAGCGCCACGTCCACAGTAGGTTTTGACTGATCCAAACAGCTAGCTCTTGTTCCATTTCGTTGTTTTATTCAAATAAGTTAAGCAGATGGAGAGCGGCTCTTTCTGCATAACACATGCGCAGGGTGGAAAGTGACTGGCTGAAAATCCCTCTATATACAGTATATGCTTTCTTGTTTTGTTGGTTGAGTCTGTAATAAGCAATGTAGGTCTGCAAACAGATACAAATGCACAGTGGGACTTATTATAAGACTTATTGGCGTGGCAGATTAGACCAGTGGATTTCAATCTGGGGGTTGATGTAGAACAGGGATTCAACATCGACCTCACCCTAGTCTGGTCCCCAGTTACTCCAAACATTGAAAAACATATGGTTTCTCTCTTACTTTCAATTACATTGGCATTTTAGATTTGGTGTGTCCCTGGTCTTTGTTTGATGTTACTTGAGACCTTGTTTTGTCCTGGTTAAAATCTGGTTTGAATCGGGGTAATCTTTGTTCAGACCTTGCTAATGTCAATGCAGATAAATGTTGTACAGCGCTACAACATATTAATAATGTGTTTTGCAAACCAAATTGTACCTAATGTGGTGGTCCACTTAAACCTACAAAAAATATAGCGCTTGCATCTAAATCTGACCCTCGGTAAAATAAAGTTGAATAGCCCTGTTGTAAAATTTTAAAACTACAAACAAACTGCCCTTCCCTTTCTCAGTCAGATGCTGGAAAACTCCTTGTTCCATGCTTAGCTTAGTGAGCACTTCAGACTGCTGCCTTCTGTCGGTGGAATGCCCACCCAGAGTCTCTGAGGGAAGCCCAAAGTGTGAAGGCAATGTGCTTGATTAAAAATACCTACTAGCATACAGATTTTATTGTTTTATTTCTCCTCCCTGTAGCACTTTGAGAAAAGATACTTCTTTCCTCTGATCTTAGTTCTTAATTGATCGGACATATCAGCTAAGAAATAATGTGAAAGGAGACGTAAAACATTGCTAAATGCCAATTTGGGGTGTAGTAGTGATCCATTGTTCACAGACCATAAGACGTTTTTAGGTTTTGAGTCATTTGGGTTTTTCTGTCACAGATTATTTAACAACCATGTATTCCAGATTATGACACTGATAAAAGCAGCATTTAGTTTTAATGCACTGTATTTCAAGCATTATGTAAACGTAGATAATACTCCATAACCCATGTATAATTAATGCAAGTGTCTTTATGACTTCTGCATTTGAATCATTTATAACCATAATCGTCTTACTCTTTCGTTGTCACATCCTTTTGTTACCAAAGCAGAACGAAACACACATCACAAAGATTATTGAAAACTTTGAACTTATGTTTGATATTTAAATGCCTGAAGCTGTTAGGCATGATTGACTGACATTTGGATGATATAAGAAGGCTCTTAAGAACAAATGTGTATGAATGAGGCCATGAAATAGGTCAAAAATGTCTTTTTACACATTAACAACAGTTTGCATAACCCATAACATGCATTTAATTCACTGTAAAAAGTCATAAGGCCAGTAAGGTAAATGAACTTAAATCTTTGTGTTGAGAGAACTTGACAATGTGAGTCAAAGATTTTCAATTTAAGAGAGAGAGAGACACACACATAGAGAGACAGAAAGAGAGAGGGAGAGAGAGAGACAGAAAGAGCGAGAAGAGAGAGAGAAAGAGAGAGACAGGAAAGAGAGAGAAGGAGTGAGAGTGAGGGAGAACTGGGAGAGAGAGAAAGAGAGGATATATGTATATATATATATATAGAGAGAGAAGGAGAGAGAGACAGAAAAAGAGAGAGAAAAAGAGAGAGGAGAGAGAGAAGGTGAGGGGGAGAAGAGAGAGAAGGAGAGAGAGAGAAAAAAAGAATGTAAAAAGAGAAAGAGAGGAGAGAAAGATAGGAACGAGAGAGAGAAAGACAGTGTAGAGAGGGAAAACGAGAGGAGACAGGGGAGAGAGACGGAGAGAAGAGAGTGGAGAGAAAAGAGGAGAAAGAGAGAGGGGGAAATAGAGAGAGGGAGACAGAAAGAGAGAGAGGAGAGAGAGAGAGAAGGTGAGAGAGAGAGAGAGAGGGGAGAAAGTAGAGAAAAAGAGAGTAAAAAACAGAAAGAGAGGAGAGAACAATAGGCAGAGAGAAAGAGAGAGAAAGACAGTGTAGAGCAGGGGTGCCCAAACTTTTTCCTTGGTGGGCCAAATTTGCCAGTTTTGTCTTCGCGGGCCAAAATGTATTGCATTGAAGAGTGCCAAGGGCCAAACATAATTTTGTTCGGCATTTAAAAAACATTTGAGAAGAGATAAAGATTAAAATACCTTTTACTAACACGTTTTAAGAGACTGCACTCATTTGACAGTCTTTTCAACACAAAATTTAATCAAACAGTTAGTCCTAACAAACCTGAACACCCTTCGCGGGCCAAATTGAACCATCTGGCGGGCCGAATTTGGCCCCGGCCCACTTGGGCACCCTGGTGTAGAGAGAGGGGAAAGAGAGGGGAGAGGGACGGAGAGAAAGAGAGTGGAGAGAGAGAGAGAGGAGAGAAAGAGAGAAGGGGAAATAGAGAGAGGGAGAAAGAGAAAGACAGAGGGAGAGAGAGGGGGCAGAGAGACAGGAGGAGAGAAAAAAGAGAGTGTGTGAGAAAGGGCAGCAGAGAGAGTGTGAGAGGAGAAAGAGAGAGAAAGAGGTAAGTGAGTAGAATGAGGGGAAACAAGAAATAGAGAGAATCACACACAACTCAATTGAAACAAGTTGAATTGACATACAACTTTAAGGCAGAAATTATATTGACATTTTTACACTAAACTGTCCTAATATTTCTGTATTAAACACAAACACTGTCCAATGCTATGATCTCCCTTAAGCCTCCTCATAACCCTGACCTCAGCTCACCAACAATCCCAATACTCCACCATTTCACAAGCCCTTTCACTCCTCACTCGTCTCAGCCTCCCAGCTATGGAAGCAATCACAAAAAAATCAATTATGCACTACCAATAATTCCCTCCGTGCGCCTTTTCTGTCGCTGGAGAACGCTCGTCTCTGGGGCTAGCATTAAATTAGGTCTGACTGAGCGTTGGGAGAGCAGACTTTCTCTTCAAATGTAAGAAAATGATTCAATTATCAGAGGCGTTCTTTAATACCGGCCGCGTTGCGTAATACGATGGATACGTTATTGATCGGTAATGTTCCGTAGAGAAGGAGGGGGAGGAGCTCTGTTTGGCAGAGTTAATGGGATTTCAGACGACAAGGCGAGAGCTTATGTTCGCGAATGATTTGTTACTTCGGTGCGTCCGTAGGTAATCTCGGTACATAAGAAAGAGAAAATGATGAGAGCTGTTGTATGTGGAGGGATCTGGGAGGAATAATTGCTGTATGTGCAGATTGTAGTGTTTTGGGAGACTTTGAAGGGACTTTTGTCATGCAGAACTGTCTTTTTAGTTTGAAGTCAAGTTAAAAGATTATTCAAAATGGACCTTTGAGTTTTCAGCCCTACAGAGCATTCCGTTGAGGAGAATTTTGAAGCAGAATATTCTCGAAAATGACGCCGTACCAGACACCCTAAATGCCCCACCCGCGTCAGGGGACAAAGACACTTCTAACGCCCAGACGAGCTTCTTTGCATTACCGTTTTTATTGCAAAAGGCATTGTTTTGCACGTAGACAGATCACGCTGAGAGAGAGAAGGTGTTAGAGGGAAAGATAGAGGCTTGCTTGATTTACAAAACATAGCTTACCCAATCGCACAACTTTCTCCTCCTCCAGGCAGTTGCAGTCTCTGTCCTTGTTCATTGTCGTACTGCAGTTGTTTAAACACGACAATAGATCCATGTGAGCGCATTGTCAGGCCAGATCATGTCCCGTATTGTTTGTTTTGCCGTGTCACAAACGAATGACCAAGCCGTTGAAAAAAGCACCAAAACAATCGACCTTTTGTTAATACAATTTTTAAAAATACAGTCCTTTCCCCTTGAAGTGAGAGCAGAGCAGCACGTAACTAGGTCACAAGAGAGTAGTGTCTGATTGGTGGACGTGAGCGTTTGATGCTTGAAAGTTCAGCAGAGCCCAACTTGGGCTGATCAGAAAGCCAAAACGTCCACTGCAGGTTTGAGCGACCACTTTGCAAGACGTGGCATCAGCAGGCGCCCAAATGAGACAAGACTCTGGGGTGGTGATGTCATCAGGAAAAAAAAAGTTGCAGACACAGCCTAACTGTGAAGACGCTAAATCAGAGTTTTGAAATATTTTTACTCTGGGACATGGTTTCTAAAAGATTCATGTGTCCTGAAACTCCGGCTCCGTGTGGATAATGTGTGGTGTAGGACAAGTATTTGTTCTGAAACAAATGAGCTTGAGTTTTTGTGGACATGGCATTAGTCTTTCTCCTTTCTGCGCTCCAGATCCTGTCCACATGGAGCTGAGTTCAGGCGTATCCACAAAGAAATCCACAAGAAGATCACATTTCAGATGCTTGACACATTTTGATTACAATAAACACTACACTTTTTTAGTTGATGACATTACAGCCAAAATGGTTCATCTAATCTGCTTAAACCTTTAGATCCTATGTGTTTTTACTGCAGAATTCTGCTCCTCACTTGCCTGGTACACCAGCTGACCAAAGTCTCCATTCTTTCCAATGGAAATATACAAGAAGGAAATCATTCTTGATGGCCAGGCAAGCTCCTCACTGCACCACGAGCCACATACAGAAAATCAATCAAATCAGTTAAATCCGACCCAGAACCCATTTTTCTTTGTTTAATTTGTTTAATTTAGCAAGTCAAATGGCCGTGGTTGAAATCGGGTTTGAATCTGGATTAACCTTTGCTCAGACCTTGCTTGTGTCTTGTCCTGCTCACATGTGTAGTTTTCCAATCCAGATTTTTTAATAGATCCATAGCTAAAACTCAGAATGCCAAAGGAAAGGTAAGCGCAGGTTTAGCATTTGTCTTTAAAGTTCAGTTTGTCTCGAGGGTTGTTTGTCTCTTTGAGGCCCTGTGTAAGAAGTAGTTGGTTTATTAAGTCAAACACATAAGTCACACATTCTTGACACTTGAACTGATTTGAGATTTGTATTCTTACAGTTCAGAGCTCTTTTCTCTTGACTGAAATAGCTGCATAAGATGAATATTTCATCTGAGGTCTGTCTGTCTGTGTACTCGCTGTCAGCCAAAACCAGCTCTGCAAATACTGAAGTTTGTATCTGTTTGCACCACAGAAAAAAAAAGTGCAGCCATCTGGAGAAGAACTGGCATTTCTCTGACTATTTGATGACCTCGGATTCAATATGAGAAGACAGACTGAAGAGGTGGATTGTTCTGCTACTGCGGTGGAGATTAAGTCATACATTGAGGTAACAGGTAGTTGTTATTGTAAATGAAGCTGATGAAGGACTATAACTGCTGATAATACTTCTATAACCACTAACTATAATGCTTTTTTTAAACTGATTATTTTTTACAAATATCAAGTATTTACATGCTTCAGTCTTTTCCTGGTGGGAGGGGAGTGAAGCTTGTATCGGAGCTCGTGTTGTTTTCAGAGAGTGACGTCATCAGAGTGTAATGAAGCACCGTTTGGCTGAAGTGGTTCAGAAAGGGTTTCATTTCGACCAAGTTGTGTTGAAGCAAAGCAATAGAATAGAGAGCTGAACAAGAACAACTCAAATCTGCAATATCTGACCACTGCAAAAGAGAAACCATGTTATGGACTGGGATAGGGCCAGAGTCATTGGGATCGAGAACAACAAACACCAACGCTGGATAAAAGAGGCAATAGAAATCCGGAAGCGTGCCCCTGCTGCACTAAATAGAGATGTGGGGGCTTTTTACTTTCTCATACTTGGAATACTGTTCTAAAGAAGTCGGACAACAGAGGGTGTAAGACACGTCACAGTAACATCAAGTGACACTTCTGAAGATGACTGCAGTCAAGCAGTCGAAACATGTAAAGGTATGACAAATAAACAACCACTGGTCTGACATAGGAATTTGAAATGTAATCTAGAAAAGGCTTTCAAATGAACTATTTTGGAATCATGTTTCAGTACACTTGACAAATGGTTCGACACTGAAGCTTCATTTGCCCATCACTACCTCTGGTTACCACAAGGTTATACAAAGCTGTATTTTAAAGCCTGGATTTAGTGTTAGTTTGTCCTTGTGTTGACGTGGATCCAAAGTCAGGTAGGTTAAGACAAAAGTATGTTATGGCTAAGGTTAGGCAAAGGGCTTGGGATGGCCCAGGGACGGCCCTGGGCATAGGTAAGCTAGGCAGTTGCCAAGGGCACATCTTGTGGGGAGGACGAAATTACAGCCCTAAAAAGAAAATATAGTTCTTCTACTCATAAGCTATTTGCCAGTTTTTCTTTTGCGTCAATAGGACACATATTCACTGAGTTACGAGCACAAATAGCTAGTGAACTTATATGACTGCAGATTTAATCATGCAAAAGTAGTAAAAACATGAGGCTACTTGTCTTGACAAAAACAAAAAAACAACAAAAAAAAACAACAGGCTTTACAAAATCCAACACGAAGAGGAAAACTTGCCCAGGGTGCCAAACAAGCTGGTCCTAGGATTACTTGTAAGTAATCATATCATCATAGACGTGGAAAAACTGTACTTTAAACATGGACTGTGCATGTGTGCAAGCAGTCGTATCAAAATCCACAACAGGTGTTGATTGGGCTAAAGTAGAAGTGTTTTAGTCATGAATCTACTCTAAATGGATATGTGGGTAGTCACGTTATGAGGGACCTGCTGGCGCTGGTCTGCGAGAGTGGGTTCTCTGTGCCCACACTCCTCTCAAATAATCTGCCTCCTCTTGATTACAACAGCGATCAACTAAGGAATCGTGCGAGCCATTGCGGATTATTTTTTTAACAGACGACTTATTGCGTTTTTTCTATGTATTTAGGAATATCTGACATTTTGTTTATTGCAAAACACAGAATTGAGCTCACTCGCAGAAGAATACGTTTCTAGACTCGCTGCATGTGCCGTTCTCCTCAGAGTCCCTAGTCCAGTAGCATTGTCTTTTTCTTCATTTTAAAGATCAAATATCTGCTCTAAACTTACTCAACACTGTTTTTAGTCCAAGATATTTTGTCTGGAATCCGTTTGAAAAAAAAGACAACCTCCAGAAGCAGCTGATCATGTAAACACAGCCGACTGCGCTCCCTGAAAGTCAATAAAAGAGCACATATTTCCCGGACCTGTGACTTCCTCTGGGTCCTTGTGCTAACATTATTCCCCCCTCTGCTCTTGACTTTGTGCATTATTTGACTGTAGACAAAGTCAGCACGTGCATCAGAGAGCCCAACATCGCCGTATATAATAAAAGGATTGGAATAATTGGAATGTTACCCAGTGCACCTCTAATCCCTTGCAAATAGGGTTCACTTTACTGTCTTGTTGGGAAATGTGTCCTCTGCATTTGACCTTAGACACATTATTTTCTACCAAAAAATGCATCCAGTTCCTTACAGTACCTTCTTATAAATTCCTATTCCTTATTAGCTTGTGTCCCACGTCCTTGCCGTGCGTACATGACAGTAAACAAACCCCGCTCGCCCTCTTTTACCCCCAAACAGGAGATTTCTTATAAGCTTATCGAGTTATGTAATAATCCGAAAGAGCTGCAGTGGCATTTTTCATTGGGAGCTTGTGTTTTATATTCTGATCCGACTCCGTTTCCTTCTCCAGCGTCTGACAAAGTGTGCAAGATATCAGTAACACGAGGCGATGCAAAAACACACTCGCGTTATACAGTCGTCATGGCGATGAATAGAAAATACCAGCAAGGGTAGTGAAGTTTTTTAGACGATTCACGGAAGGCAGATTATAATTTATTTGTTGATGTTTGTGGTTAAGAATTGAGCTCAACAGCTGTGTTTTCTGAAAATATGTTTTATAATGAGGCAAAACAATTAACATTCTGCCGGAAGAATAAAGTGACAGCTGTGGTTTATTATGTTTAAGTGAGCAGAAAGAGAAACCAACATGACTGTGCACATTATAATCAAAGAAAAGCAAAAAATGTGAACAGATTGAACCAAAAACATACACTGTAAAAAAAATTATGAGGCAGTTTGACTTGCAGGTACAATTGCTGGCCTCTCTCTCTCTCTCTCTCTCTCTCTCTCTCTCTCTCTCTCTCTCTCTCTCTCTCTCTCTCTCTCTCTCTCTCTAACTCTCATTGTCAAGTTATATTAATACAAAGATTGAAGTAATATAACATATCGGCTTTTTGACATTTTACAGTGTATGGATGTTGTTTTCATTTTGTCACCAATTTTGAAACCAGTGAAATTTACAAAATTACATAAGCAAAAAAAAATCTCATGCAGGTAAACAGCTCAAATCTGGATTAAAATTCTGATTCTAAGTCATTTTAAGTAAGTCTAGACATATATTTTTTGCAGTGTAGGGCTCTACCAAAAATCGCAAGATTGTGAGATCTCAACATTGTTCGATCTCCATGACATTTACAATGTAGTAAATGCACGCAGCGTATAGGGTAGTTTTAGCCAAACATGGTAAATGCATGAGGTACAGAGTGAAAGTAGTCGCCCACTACAGTCTTTACTTTAAAGATAAAAATGGTCATTGTTAGTGAAAATGCCTTTAACCTTTACTTATCATAATTACGAGCAGCACATTTTATTCGCCCCACATGTGCGTGCGTGTACACGACACAGTCTCACTAGATAGCGTACTTTTACCACGACTTCACAGCTATTTTTAGTACTTATGTCATGCCGTGCATTAAGCACGATATGAAAAAGCGTAAAAATGACACGAGATTTCACAGCATCAAAATAGGACGAGTTGTGGTTGAAGCCACGTGGGGACGTTTTCTTCAGGTGAAACGGGTAAGTTTAGGCATAAAGTTACTAAAATGGGTAAGATTAGGTCTGGGGCTGGGGCAGGTTAAGATTAGAATCAGGATTTCATTAATATTCATAAATAAGAACACGTCTTAACAACCACCATTGAAATGAATGGGGACTGTGACGCGTACTATAATTACGCGAAACAGCTGTAAACTTGTGCTAATCATACCTCATTTACATGTTGTGTAATGTGTGGTAAATGTACGCTTTCTTGTGAGATCGGCTCACGTACATGGATCAGTATCCAGGTTTGAGGCTGGACCCGGAAGCGCCGCACGCACTGACCGGTCAAGCCGTGTCTGAGATGAAGCCTGGTGAATTTTTATTTTCTTGTTAGGCTTATTCTGTTTTCCGTCAATTGATAGCGTGCATAGACTTCAATGACAAAAAGAAGTACTCTGTTCCTTAGTGACTTTTTTAAAGCATTTTTCGCGATTCTCTAGATGAGCAAAGGGGTTTACTATGCAGGGAGGATTTATCAAAACATTAAAAACGCAACGGAGGGGACATAATCCTATGGAGGCTAATGCACTGGTCTCAAGCTACATCAGAGAAACCCATGACTTTAACGTTGCCTCAATGCAACAAGCACAGCCTTGTCTCTCTTGCCTGCGGGTAGTTCGCTTTATATTTTAGTCTTTTTTCTGTTGCAAGAATATGTTCATTTAGAGGCTATGTTAGCGAGCTAAACCTACCGTGTTGGCTAAAGCTAAGGGCTCGCTAACGTAGCAGTTAGAGGTACTTTGCAATTATATCCTGTCGTGTATAACTTGGTTAGTTTGTGTTTTGCCTCTAGATCTAACAACAGCATGTCATAGCTATAGTAAACATTGTTTTACTTTGAGCAACATTTGTTCGATATATGTAGCTGGTAGAGGAGCTGTCCGAGCCGCCGTATGTTTTCCATTGTAGACTGCTCGTTTTCGGCTTTGGAATGGAAAGAACAACTCCTCCGTCAATATTTGGGGTATCTGCGGTCCAGTTTACAAAAACCGTAGCGCATGGCTTCACCATCTTGCTTGGAGCTCAAGATTTGACGGACCTTATTTACATAGCACTGTGCTACGAGGTTTGATTGGACATAGCCGTTTTGGGGGGGTCGGCGAAAGATTGGCTTTGTTTATTTTCAAAAATGCTAAATCTTGCTGGCAGGTTCATTTCTTGTTTAGTTTATTCATATTAGGTTTTCACTACCTCGCCTAAATGAAAATTACTAAAGATCAGGCAGTGAACAGTAAGCAGTTGGTGATTTTTTTTCTGAAAACATGTTAAATACCTTAAAGAAGAACAGATTTCACTAAAGGACCAAAGTGGGTTTATAAAACGATGTGTTTGTCTGTCAATGCTAACGCTAAAGTCTGACAATTTGAAAATAAACTACTTCTATGCACACTCATCTGCCTGATTTTTCCACAAGGGCTGCATTCACAGTATGGTTTTTAGTGGAAAAGACTAAGTGTACTCAATTACTACTATAAAAGTTAGGTACCCCAACTTTCAAATGAAAAAAAAAAAAGAAAAACAGGAATCGCTCCTTTATAGTGACTTCCGGTTTCCTTGTAATATCCAACATTGTTCTTCTTTAAAGTAATACAGCAGCTTGCGAAGTTCAAACATCAAACCTATTTTGTCTTAGCATATTATAAATGCCTGAAAACAGCTTTGAAAAAAGTCAATGAAGACCTAGTCAGATGAGTGTTTGTGTTGTAAATAGCTGTGATGTGTCTGAGTCACTGCTCCACAAACAGACTGGAGTAGGAGGCTGTGTTCTCACCTTCACTATTCTACTTAACCTTGGACTATTTTAGATTCTGTCTCTCATTCTCTGTTACATAACACTCTGGGAAGCCTGGTCTTAGGGCATTTTGGGAGTTTTTGGTTGTGTGGTGTCTGGTTAAGGGCATTCCAAAGTAATTGGGCCAAAAGAATATAAATTGTTGTTAGATTTTCTTTTATTCTAATTAGTGACAATAACTTTCTGAGGGTTGATGTATTAGTTGTATGATATTGGATAATTACTAACACTCGTAAGGGTTACTGTTATCAATACTTCCGACTGACGAGTACAACACAAAACCTACGCCTACGAATCTTCGCCTAATAAGATGCTTTTTTTTTGTTTACTCAGGTGAAAGTGGTCTGCAAGCACGACTTAAACTGTGAGTGATAAACGGCAGAAATAGATGATTTGGCAGAAATGTTGGCTTTTGTTAGATTAAACTGTGACAGCTTGATAAATAAAATGATGTGCCACAGTGACAGCACACTAGGGATTGCAGGACTACTAAATTTTAGTTTTCAATCTGTGAACGGTTTATAAATAAACTAATAATGACTCTGCAGCTTATTTTACCTTCAGATTTGAACAAAATTATTCCCCACCGGATCATTCTCAAATGAAATTATGTTTTTTTCTATAATTAAAAAAAACTATGATGAAAAATCTGTGACCCAGAAGTACAACAACCCTTTTGTCGTAGCAACGGAAAGTTAAGAAGATGGATCTTTGGGAAAAGCTTGGACAGGGCTGCAAAGTTTGAATGGAGGGACTTTATCATCGTCAGTGGATTAAAAGAGAGGCCACGACAGTTTCATAGGAAATCTGATGTGTGGATGTGATTCTGAACGACGGACAATGTGATGAGGAGCCACATTCGCTGTCACCGCTCAGCTAAAATTCACATTAAACAAACCGGAAACACAAGGTTGTTGCCAATGAGTAATTATAATGACTAGAGAGAGCAAAGAGGCGGCCATCTCTAATTCATAGATTAAAGGAATTATATGTTTTTGATCCAAATAAAGGAGTTATTTGGTTATCTGTTTCTGTCTGTCTGGTTATTTTTTGTCTGAATTGTGAATATAAATATTCAGCCTAAAAACACTGCACTAGTCTTGTGTTTAATTGAACCACAATTAAACACAAACATCCATCATTTTTGTGTTTCCTTGACTACAACTAATCAATTATTTAAATAATGTCAACTAATTTAGTAATCGAATAATCGTCAACTGTTTTTTATAAATGTTCCAAACACAGAGGAGCTGTGAAAAAGCCTCAAACTGAACAGAAACAGCATAAAAATTGTATACATTTTGCGTGAGCCTGATGTTGTCAAAATAATAACATTTTAGGATAAATTTGAATACTGAAACACAACTTGGATGACATGACAATTAATTTTTTTTCGTCTGATTTTTCTACATTTTCAACACAAAGTACCAGAACTGTCATTACGAAACATTTTGTTTTACACTAATTTTAGTTTTGATAAAACTCAAAGTCAATCTAAATCTTCAGAAAATATACATTTTTGACCTATTAATGTTTTTTTAAGTATCGATACTTTTTCATATGTTTTAATACCAGTTTAGTATCTGAATTTTTATATTTTTGACAACTTTAAAATCTACATCTCCAGAATGTTCATTAAGCGACCTTTCCTCAGCTCAAATTTGGCAAAAGTCTAGTGTTTATGTGATTCTGCACTCTAAACCAGTGGTTCTCAACCTTTTTCAGCCGCGACCCCCAAAATAACAACAGTAGCCATTCGCGACCCCAAACACAAAATGTAGGCTACTTGCAAAGTGATAAATAGTTGTTAGTCTTATGATTGATTTTAATTTGAAGACATACACCTAGATAAATTCATATTGTAGACCAGCAAATAAGAATAGACACCTATCACTGTATTTGAAACTGTCAAACCTTGTTTAGGATCTTAATGGTCAATTTTCCACATGATAAGGGACCCCCAGAAATCATTTGTGACCCCCATGGGGGTCCCGACCCCCAGGTTGAGAACCACTGCTCTAAACTGATTATACTATGGCCGGTTTAGGGAAGAGTGCAATATTAACTGACTTTAGCATGGAACCAATATTACTAAGCAGTTTAAATAATTTTTGACTTTAGATTATGCATCTGGTTACTAGGTTTTTAGGCCATGGGGCAGAGTGCAATGAAAAATGCACTCTAAGGCCATATGGATTGTGCAATGTTGTTTGTACACTGTGAATATGAATTTTGTTCCTTTTTCCTGTGGACTGTGTCACTCTTGATTGAACATTATTTGTTGTGGATACTGTATGTTTGCAATGTATGTTTTTGCCCTGATGTCCAAGACAAATTTCTCCTGTGAGGAGACAATAAAGGCGAATCGAATCGAATTGAATCAACTAAACAAATAATCGCCCTACTAATCGATTACCAAAATAATCATTAGCTGCAGCCCTAGTTTACAGACGTCCTTAGGTAAATATTATGCCATGCGAATAGGACATACAGGATCCTAAATTGCTTCTTACCACTCAAAAACTTTCTCCAGCTTTTGCAAACTACATTTTGGAGGTTCCACCTTCTTCAGAACAGCCTTTGACCCACAGCTTGAGAAACAGTCACATAATATGTGCGTTTTCTGCTTTTCTAAAACCAACTCCAGCTCCTGCGGCTCGCTCTGGCATCCGCTGATAAACCGCTGAAAAGAATGTATCAAGCCCGCGGCGCTCACGTCTCGCTTTGAAAAGGGCAAACCTGTCTGGAGAATAGTTTCCCTCTATGTTTTTTTGTTTCTACCTGACACTTCCCCAACCCACCAAAAGAAAGAAAGAAAACCACGACAGACTGAATTCATTGTGACGGCGTTTTTTATTACAAAAACAGAACATCTCAAGGCGGAAATCTCCAACAGAAAAGAGAAAAATTGTCACTTACAGACAGTTCAAACAGCTGGAGCAAGTGACCCACAGCCACGACGAGAAAGGGAGAAAGCTCTGGTGTGTCGTTTTTGGCACCAGTTTGGACCATGCACAGAGAGAGGGGAGCATGCGGGAGACCGAAGCACACCACTGCAGCACGACATCGCGACATCGGCGACAGGAGAAAGGCAGAGAGGTGGGAGAAAAGCCTGGGCATCGCCGTGGTAACCTACAGTAACACGCTGACATGTTTGGACTGTAGGTAATGTGTAATGTAGACTGGGCTGTTTTAAAAGTTTGTCAAGTGAGTGTTTTAATTCAGAAATACGAGGAAAAAAGTGAAGTTAAATGTTGTCATAGGTTCTGTGTATAATGACATACCAGCTAGCTTATTGTGTCTCAAAGCTAATGCTAACAATTAATAAAATAGACAATTTCTTTCAGCTTTTTGTTATAGTTTGTGAATCAGTCGGGAAATTAACGTTAGCATTATGGCAGAAAGGTGTCCCATTGGTGAGATTGTTTTGACAGACTCAAAACCCAGACAGAATTAAACAGGAAGTAACCTACCGATGCTAATGCTATCGCTAATGCTATCGCTAATGCTAAAACTGCGATCAATCCGATATCACAAAATATGGACAATACATCCGTTTTAACAAAGCAAGACCACTCAAAAACTTAAAATAATGTTTGTCCTTATCTTATTTCCTTTCAACCCAACAACATCTACATAGTGTAGATTAGGGTTGAGTGATTTGTAAAGAAATAAAATCACATTTTTATTCCTCATATAGGTTGATTTTGATTTTTGATCCAATTTCAATTAGCCTTTTCAAGTAGAATTTTATAAACATTTAAACAAAACAGACGTTTAATATGTTCCATTTCACAAAAAAAATATTATATTATGCATCGATAATCTGCCTTAAAGTTTGGATTTAGCTCCAAACAAAGTGGTTTTACTGACAAAGGATTGGTTATTGATGACCAAATCTTTATCTCTCAATTTTATTTTTCAAAGCTTAACTTCCTGCTGGCATGTTCATTTCCTGTTAATTATTTCTATGGGGTTTCATATTTCTGTCTAAAATTAAAAAAAAAAAAAAAAAAAAAAAAAAAACACTGACACAATATTTCACCAAAGTGTGTTCATAAAATAGATGTGTTTGTCTGACAATGCTAACGCTAAAGTCTGACCATTTGAAAATAAATAGTTTCTATGCGCAGGGTCAATTCCCGGCCCTAGTGCATGTTAGAAACGTACAAAAATGTTGATCCCAGAATATGTTTCATCTACAAACTCATTAAAAATGATCCGTTTTTTTTTTTCATTAAATATTATTTTTAATCTTGGAATGGACCTCAAAAAGTAAACAAATTGAAATTGCCCTACAGATTAAAAATGGTTGGAGTCTTAAACAATTAACACCTACAGCTCTGATGTTGATTTTGAATCTTTACAAATACAGTATGTCATGTGTACTTCACTTTGCCTCATGTCCATTATAGAATTTTAACATTCTGAATATATAAATGTCTTGTTAGTTTGACTTAATGTATTTGTGCTTTTAGATATATTCCCTGTATGAAAATATAATCTGAAAACTATGACCAAATATTCATCTTTGCTAAAACACTGCATGAATACAAAATGTTTTCACTAACAATTTGTTTCCCATAAGCAACAACAAACTGTGAGCTAAATAAATGGGACAACACTACATTATTAATGCTCTAATTATACTGTCAATCTCTCATTGAAGTGCTGGGAACAAAAGAAAGCTTGTTACAGCTTGAAGCTAAAATGTCACTGTATAGTTGCTATGAGATTATTAGATGACACATGGCAATGAGAACTGATGACTGAAGAAAGCACAAGAGGTAGGCTAGAAAGAAGAAGAACAAAAACAGAGAAGCACTTGTGTTGGCAGAGCATTATGGTAATAGAATCGTTAGCAGATAGCAGAGGAGCTGTACATGCATTTCTCTTTTTAATACGTATGAGAGATGTTTTATGGTTAACAGTCTACATACAGTGAATGAGTGAAATGTTGCATAGGCTCAGTTCACGTTCAACTTTAGATTTTTGAAGGCCAATAAGATTCATACACACGGGCAGCAAAAGTTAATATTGTTAATGGATCATTTGTGAAACAATCAACGTAACCTGTTTATTCTGTCGTTATCCTGAAGTATGACTCAAGAAAATTCTCTTATTTGAAAGTGAATTCTTGCTTTTGTTGTCATTAGCTCCAAATAGCCGTTAGCAGCATTAGTGTAACTGTGCATATAACTGCAGAGGCTCAAGAACAGCACAAAAGCAGGCTCACAGTGAAGATAGTTAAAGGGAAAATAACACATGTACTACTTTTATTTATTTTAGCTCAGCCATGTGGAATTGTTTAACGGAGTTAAACGGAATACTGACAACTAGAACGCACCCAAATACTATTTGTTGTGTGAACCACAATGTAAAACGGCAATACAGATGTTGGTGCCACTTATAAGAAGTACACCTTAATTTGCCTTACTAAAGCATGCATAAAGGTTTATTAAGGCTAAGTAAGAACTTAATTAAAGAGCTAAGCTTAGAATTTAAGGTTGTAGATGGTGTTAGTAATAGTAAGTAAGTAAGTTAAGTAGTTACTAAGCCTTAATGAACTTTTTCATGTATTAATTAATCGTTTGTTCATGAAGAACTAAGGTTCTATTAAGGGTTCACTAATGCTGATTAAGACGTAGTTAATATAAAGTATTAGGCACCACTTTATAATAACTGCATCTTAATTTGCCTTGGTAAAGCATGAATAAAGCATGAACAAAGCCTTAATTATTCGCAAACAAATGATAAGGCTTAGTAGCTACTTAATTAGAGTCAAGCTTAGGATTTGTGTTGTGGATAGGGTTAGTTGTAGTGAAGTAATTACTAAGCCTTAATAAATATTTTCATCAGTTATTATTCTGTTCATAATGAATTAAGGCTTTCCTAAGGCTGACTAAGGTGTAGTTATCATAAATTGTTACCCAGATGTTTGCTAGCTAAAATATTGCATACATTACATTTTTTTGTTGTAATAAGAAATGTGTCTTGTGGCATTATCTTATTCAAGAATGTGAACCCAACCTTTCCCGTATTTTTCTTTTGTTTTTCCATTCTATTACCAAGTGCTTCTCAATTTGGAATTGTGCAGAGACATAAAATATACTGCATAGCTCAAGTATTAAGAACAAACAGTTGAATGGTACAAGAAGATGGCTCTCCTCAGGGAGTATGAATGGACCTTTGCTATTCATTGGCATTTTCTATTGAATGTACATCTTGGATTTCAAAACTTTCTTAGCATCTTGATGTATCAAGCCTTCAACTTTCAAGAGTTAGAGTGAACCTTACCCAACTGTCATTGGTCACGCAGCGATTGTTTTATCCCACCTCTCTGGGAGAAAAAGGCCTCAAAGATCACAAGAACACTGAATGTCGTCACAGAAACGTCTTGGGACCATCCAAACCCATTTATATATTTTTTTCTTTTACTTTTTAGTGATAATATGACATCTCTGTGAAAGTGCCAAGACACCTGCAGTTCATCAGTCCATTCCGGTGTCTCGACCACCTACGATACTGTAAACAATCTACACTATAAGGCGCACAGTTGAAGAGTTGCCCAAAAGAAGAGCCACAACGGTCGGTTCATAAAGGGCTTCGATGAGAAAGAAAATTATCTTGGTCATCATCAACGCTGCGGAACTGGTATACCAACTGTCAATACACCAGTGCAGGCAGTAAAATGCTGTTCAGGGCAGGACCAGGCATGGGGCATAAGAAGGTTCTGTGGACTTTGTGTAAGCATAGGTTAAATACAGTATGTTGAAAGAATTCTTCACACTAGAGGATTTTAGGCCTTTTGCTTCTTCACCACTTCAGCAAGGTCAAGTCTGTGACTGAATGAATTGAGTGCAGACATGTCCGCTACCCACTAATCTACTAAAATCTTGTAATCAAAATGTACCAGATTTAATAGTCATTATGAAACTTTGAGGGGTTTGGACACAAAATCCTTTAGTGTGCAGCAAGATTAAACATTTTTCTTGCCTGGAAAACCTTCCATAAATTGGGTAACATGGCTTGTCACAATTTCTTATTTTTCTTATTTTGTGGTGCTATGTTTGGGTGATTCGTTGGCACGCTAAGATGTAGTTTGATGCCACGAAATTGACCTGAGATTCTCAGAATTCTTTTTTTCCAGAAATAAGTTCCAATTTGGGTTTCTTGAACTCAGGTTTTTGTCTTAAGAAATTGCGCAAAATCAGTTCACAAAGCACAAAATCAAACAACATAGATCTCAAAAATAGTCTAAACTGTTAACATAGATTTGTTGTTTGTCCCATGCCTTGTCCTGTTCAGAAAATGGGCAGCACACAGTAAAAGAAGAAACATCCAGACATACAGACAGAATTTGAACCCATTTGTGTCCTTTTCCACAGACATACACACACGAGGCACACGGTACAGCACAGTCTCCTCTTTTGGTCGTTGACATCTAGGACAGTGGACACTCGAGAGCGCCTTAACACTCAAGGACAAGAGGACGTACGACAAGGAATTCAACTCACAACTCGCTGGCTGGCCTGGATGACTGCTGTCCCAACACCGAGAAAGGAGAGAGTCTAGTGAACATTTGTATTCCCTATACTTTTCGCTAAAGTATGTTTGGAAATGTGATGGTATGTTGTGCTAAAAGGATGGATGATTTTGGAATCTGGGTAGGTTACAAACAACAATAAAAGCAACGTCTCATACGGCCATTTCCTCTGAAGTCAATAGCATGAGCAATTCTTGTTTCTCCAAAGTGCTTTGCAAAGTTGGTTAGGCCAAAATACACAAAAGAGAATTAGGTGTGAGTTGTCTGATTAATTTTTTTTTTTTTTTTTTTTTTTTTTACATCCATTGTCCTGCTAGAACAACTGTGGATGGTTCACTATTTGTATCCAGCCAAAGAGCATCCAGATGCAGTTATTGTGTAGGAGATTTGCCATTATTTTCTGTTGAGTCACATCTGCTAAAAACTATATAGGCCCTCAGATCAGTTTTTATTGGCCCTCAACCATCCATAAAAAGCAATAAGCATTTTATAGTGAGTTTTGAAAAGTTACTTTTTTTAAAAGTCAATATTATTTTTTTGTGGTTTTAGGCCTGAATAAATGTTTTGTAGCTTTGTAGATTATTGAAGTACATCCATTAAAATTTTTGACAATATGTGCGGGGGCAGCAGAGTGGTTACACCTCTGACTTCCCAATTAGGAGATTGTGGGTTCGACTTCTGACTTAGACCATATCAACATCACACGATGTCTCTGGGTTTAGTTTGCATGTTCTTCCCGTGTCATAGTGTGTCTTCTCCGGGTACTCTGGTTTCCTCGCACCTCTAAAAAGATTTAGGTTAATTGGACATCACTGTAAATTTCCCCTGTAAATGCACGAGTGAATGTTGTGTTAACCCTGTGACGAGTTGGCCACTGTCCAGGGTGATCTGCCGCCTAAAGCCCAAAGTCATTGTGATAGGCATAGGAATAAGCGGTAGAAAAGAGTGATTGATGAATCTGCATTTTAATACGGCTTTGTTTGGCCCTCCCATTGTCGTGTTTTTACAAGTGGGCTTGATGGAAAAAGTTTCACCCTTAGTTTGAGGGCTGATAATGGCGTGTTAAGCCAAAACCAGATGTAAATCTAGAAAAATGTATATAAAGTCAGGAAAGGACTGTATGAGACATTTTGATCTTGAGGAAACTTATGGATTACAATGCATTATGGACCAATAGAATTTTTTTCTCTTTGCGACTAGGATTTCAGCTTTTAGAAAGATGAGAAACAGCAACTGACTATTTGATTTAACAACTCTACCCTGTATCTATTATTTATCAAGTAATAAAAATGTACATAAATATTTCTTGATTCCCTTTGTTCAATTCAAAATCTAGCTACAAAAAATACATGCAAGACAAATCCAATCCCGCATGTAAAATACTCCCACTCTCACTCCTCTCATTTCCAGTCTGTTCACTTTCGTCTGTCTCCATGGTAACGCCATTGTCGAAAAAGGGCAGTTTCTTAAAATTAATACAAAAACAAATGTGCTCAATAACCCGTGCAAACACGCCTATGTTATATCTAAGATTAAGTGCCACATTTTACAGGCTTATGTGCTATTAAGGTTTGAACATAATAGATGGATTTAGCTACAGCAAATGCAGTGTTGGGACAGCAGTTTAAGAATAAGCATTTGTCAAACATTTCCCAATTCCCAAACTTTAAAGGGTACCTCTTCCAAACCCATTTCTGTGGATCTAAATTTACTTTGCACACAACTACTGATAGTCAACTGTACATATGGATCTGAAAGATGGCTACATATTTGACAAAGACATAAGGCAATAGATTTCTTCCCACGTGGATCATAATCAGAATTTTGACCCCTGTGCACATATTAAACAACAATTTTTTTTCTTCTTTTTTAGCAAATATTCAAATAGTATTCTCTAACACTGATTGTCTACAATATCCTTACAAAACCAAGGTGTAAAAAGAACATGTAAACAGTGTGTTTATCCAAGTGGCTTGGAGCGTTGGACCCTGTGACGATAGAGAACATGAACATGGAGAATGAGGTAGTCCACAGCACAATTCGTATGGCGCACGCACACGGGGTCACATCAGTATGGCATAGTTCAGTCCAGCCTTGTTTCCACCACAAGCACGATTTGGATCAGCCGTCATCTCGGTTTGTTCATCGTTGAAAATGGGTTATTTGTTGCAATCTAAAGTGTGAAGTTTAGAAAATACCTATGGGGAGTACTTTCCAGTGAAATGAATATCTAATGATTTTTGGTCATATCTCGATAACGATATATTTGGACAATATTTTGTCAGTCCAGCATAAATGTGTTGAAACAACAAATTTGAAAATATACTGTTCTATACAGAAATCACACTTTGTTTTTAAGCTTTATTGACTCAAATATTATTTAAACTTTCATTTTCCAGTGTATGTGGGTATTTTCCCGCCTATACTTTTATATATAAATTCTACTAAGCAAATTAACATTCTGCATTTTTGTTTTTTTTTGCATATTTTCAAAATAACTTTCACAATAATATCACAATTTGATGAGCAGATGTTAGTATGTTCAGACCTTCACGTACGAGATAAATACTTCATAAGGAAAACACCAATGCTAATCTAGATTAATTTACTTTACCTACTCTAAAACTATGTGTTAGCATTTAGCTTTGGCATTTTTGAAGTATTTACCTGTGTGTGAAGCTCTGAACTCACTGTCAGTGATTTTCTAATTGAAATCCATTGTCTGCTTTGTGATTTTTCAATATCTTAATTTAGGTCCTCATGGCCCAACATTGGACCGTCAGGACCTCCTCAGGGCCCTAAAATACAGTCGGCTTACATTTAATTTGTGATTGGGCCCCAGGGTACTTTGTTCATGAATATCTGGGTCTAATGGTCAAAAAGGTTAAGAACCTCTGTTTTAGTGGATATTAGCAAATTCCCCATAAAGAACAAATGAAAGAAGAACTATCTGCAGGTACAAACCAGAGCTAGCCCAGCCTCAGCAGTGTGAAAAGAGCCCTTTCATTGCCCACTTTGTACTGGAAACACACTTTCTACTTTAGATTTACTTTTCTGAATGTTATTTTATACTATGAAACACAAAACCGCCTCGAAGATTTCAACAAAGCAAATGGTGAGATTATTTCCATTTCAGAGCCGTAAGTGCCTGATTAAGCTAGTTCCGGCTGCTAAAGTTATCTTAAAATGGCGACAAATGTGTGGCGTTTTAGGCTTTCTATTGGCAAACGTTTGTAAGATACATTCATAAATATCAATATGAATGAATAATAATTACTGTACACTTACATATTGGTTTTAAAAGAGGTGATTTGTTGCGCTAAAAGGTAAAAAGTGGCAGAGGTACAAATTAGGCAATGACAAGCCCATTAGCCTCTAGCTAAAGTGGAGTCTGAGCCTGATATTAGCATACGCTGATGTCAACAACTCGAGTGTTGAGTGTCATTGAATAGACTCCAAATGAAAGTGATTCTGTGCTATGAAATTATCTTGAAATGTTCTTTTTGTTTACCTAGCAATTTGGCTAATTGGGCTTTTACCAGGATTTGACATGAATAGGACACTTCAGTCATCAAATTTAACACTGAGAGACAAATCCTTGGAAATTACAAATATACTGGAGCTCTGACACGACTTATTTGGATTTGTCTGAGAGTCATTGGAATGTAAAAGCAATGTACAATATGACACCATTAAGTAGAGTTTTGGCAGTAAATCTATGAGCTGTAGTGAACAAATGTGTGTGAACTGACCAGACCAGAGCTTGTGGAGAAAACAAGGCTTCAGGCTCTCAGGAGTTCAGATTGGCAGGGAGAAGCTGGATAATTGTCCATATTAGATTGATTAGATTGAGAAGATTTTTCCCGGTGAATGGCCTGGAATATTGTAGAGCCAAAGTGCTGATGGTGGCACTGCCCTCCTCACACTATGCGGTAGTCGAAGGTGTCTTTCTCTGTGTGGTCTGTCCAGTTGGAGGAGGGCATGCTGCGGTAGGGGTCCAGCAGGATCCGGAAACACCTGACGATGAGGAGGGCCAGGAAGATGAAGAGCAGCAGCACGAAGACGAACGCCGCCTTCTGCTCCAGGGTCAGGTAGGAGGGCACATGGTGTCCTCCTGATGCCCCTGAGAGCGTGCTGCTGAACAGGCCCTCAGCCATCCGCGGCACATCCATACTCGAGCGTCTGGGCTCCAGCGCTCCAGCTGTGTGGGGGTCTCAGTAGGAGAAAGGTTTCAGGATACACACCTGTGGGAGACACACAAAGGGTGAGGCAAGGGTAGATCAATGATGTTTTTTTTCTGCCGGTGTCTGCGAAATCCCTTTGTTGTCTAGATAGTAAATCCCTATCTTATATCAGTCTGAAGAAAGAAGCTAAAACCAACAAACCCTGAGTGTTAGGTGTAGTTTAGGGTCAGCTCTTAATAGCATACTTTTCTAGTCTTTTTAATGTCGTAGCAGAGGTGAATCAAGTCACTATTTTACAAGAATCAAGTAAGTCTCAAATCTTTTGCCTCAAGTTCCGAGTCAGAGCTCCACAAATCTAAGTCGAGTCCAAGTCCTCTGCTTTTAGTTTCAAGTTGCTTCGAGTCTTTAAGTCAAACTACCAAACACGTCTTATATTTCTACCATCTCATTGATTTTTATAATTCATCCTATTTAAAATACATTTCTGGCCACAAAAAAAATATATCTGAATTGAATAATAAAGACTTTTGCTTCTAATCAGGGCCTGAATGCAGCTCTCTGATTGGCTAAGCTTGGGGCGGTCACTCCAATTTCACTTTGTTGTTTGTAAAAAGAGGTTTATAAGCTATAAGTGCAACCAAAATGAATACATGTCTATATTAACCATGTGTCGGAGGATTTATGAGAGGAAGTTGTAAGAATTAAAACCTAAATTGTGTTTGCAGTGTGAAAATCAGCTACCCCACCTTAAGTAACATTTTGACTTTGTTAAATGCCTTTGTTGCCTACATACCTTGACATTATTTTATTGGAAAATTTCTCATTCATTTAACATTGTGCTGGTCCACAAGGTAAATATCCCGGGCGGAAAAGGGATCCCACCACGCCACCGCCTCTGGAACATGTTTTGGGTTTGGAATATGATATTGTCTACATAGACTAAACTACTTGCAAATTGCCAATGAACCATAGAATAAAACACAAACATGCAGAAATATCACATTCAATCAATTATCAACAACAGAAAATTACAATGTCCTCATATTATTAAAATGTGAACCGTCATCTCCACCTTTCAGAATCTAATTGCCAAAGTCGATCCACTGAATAAACTTTGCGCACAGCTCATTTGCTTGCCTTTTGTGGTTGAAGTACACAGAGAACGACAAATCAATCTCCGTCGCTCTGAGGGAAACGACAAAAGCCTGGTTGGAAATCTGAGGAGGGTTAGTGGGTTTGCAAACTCACACAATCTGCCACCTGCTGTGCAAATTCATTACAGTCATTTGAGCTGCGAGCGACGTTTTCACAGATGTCACTTCTACACAGAACAGTTGGGACAAACAGCACACAGGAGTCATCACAGTTTGGAGATTCAGACAACGATTTTTCCTCCAAAACAGCAGAGACAAAGTGGCTTTTTAGAGTTAGTTTTTTCTTTTTTTTTTTTGCTTAATTTAGCCTTTAGCCTAAAGAAAATTAGGTTTTGTTTTTCAGATGCACTTGACAGACAGTGCTTGCTAATGATGATCTCTTTTATGGCTCTTTAGATTGTGTCAGTTGCCCAATTTTGCTCAAATGTGCTTTACATAGCACAAAAAAGATTGCTTAGAGAAGTTATCTGAGCTCAGAGGTAGGTTTATTTACAAGTATGTATTATTGTGCATTAAGGATGAGATCTAATTGTCCCGATACTGTGCGCAAACGTAAAGAACAGTCTTGCATAAAGGGTTCAGTTGCGTATCTTTGAGCAGCTGTAGTAAAAAGGTTCCTCCACATATAGACTTGTAGAGTACATAGTCTAAGTCTAAGTTGTCTTAGTTTTTATTTCGTATTGATAGGACAAATATTGACGGCGATAATTAGTCCTAAAATGTGTGTGAAAAAATAGTCAAATATATGCGGGCCACAGACATCGCAAGAACAGTGCAATGTTTTTACCACTTAAACATAAAATAGATCCACAAAGAGTTATTTGACCACATTGCATCTACAACCTGGTAAAAAGTAGGACAGACGTGCTCCTTCTTCTCTGTGTGCATCTGTCTGCAGCAGCAGAGGGGGAAGAGAAAGGGGCAAGCCTGAGCAACAGTTCAGTCAAAGTCATAAGAATCCTGTTGTAGACATGATGAAATGTAAATCAAATAGACAAAATAATCACTCAATTTTGCAATATTGAAACAATTAAAGAAATTATTTAAATCTTGTCCTGATCTCGTATACCCAATCTCGCAGCCTGGCTCGCCTTGTGAAAATTCTGTCTCGTTCCATCTATATTATGCATGATTGAAAGTCCTAAGTCCTTAGTCCATAGTCCGTCTTATCTGGTCTCATCTCCAGGTGGTTCAGTCTCTGGTTCTCAGTTCCACAGTCACCCCAAGTCACTCAAAGCAGTGTTTTTTGTTACTAAATCACAGACTCTTCATTAGATGGAGGAGACAGAGCTTCCTGCAGTTTGAAAACAGAAAGATATAGCATCTTAAAAGTTTGTCCCCAACACCTGTTTTATCTGGAGTGACTTCTACATCAAAAGGTTAAAGTGACACAAAGGGTGAATTCAAATTAGAATCATTCGAAGATTGTATAACAGAAGTACTTCTAAATTCAAATACTTTAGTTGTGCTGCTATAAAGGTTCTTTTGGAATCTATTGTTTGTCAGATGTTTGCAGTTGTGCAAATCAAGCAGCATGTTTGAGCTGGGTTTGTGATGACTCACTGTTCATTTGGAGAAAATATTCAATCTTTCATATTTTGAGGATGGTTCTTATTATTTGGACAAAGCCGATCATTATTCAGGAAGTGTGCGTCGCTTTGACAGGAAGCTGATAGAGGAGGGTTTGTTTGCTGAAGCTGACAGTAATGGGCGTCCATTTTAGCCTGAGAGGCAGAGAGAAAGAGAGAACGGGAGAGAAAGGGAGGGAGAGAGAGAGAGAGAGAGAAGGAGAGAGAGAAGAGAAAGAGAGAGAAAAAGAGAGAGCGCAGAGACAGAGAGACAGAAGACAGAGAGAGAGAGAGAGAGAGAGGGAGAAAGAGCAGAGGACAAAGAGAGAAAGGAGAGAGAGAAAGAGAAAAAATTAATTTAATTGACCTTTATTTAACCAGGGAAGTCCCACTGAGATTCAGAATCTCTTTTGCCTGGGGAAGGGTCAGTGGAGCATTAATGGACATGTTTTTAGTTGTAGGAGGAAACCGGAGTACACGGAGAAAACCTACACAGACACGGGGAGAACATGCAAACTCCACATAGAAAGGCCCCGGGCGACCCGGGAGTCAAACCCAGGACCTTCTTGCTATGAGGCCAGAGCGCCATCGCCCAGAAAGAGAGAAAGAGAGAGAGAGGGGGGGGGGGGGCAGAGGACAGAGAGAGAGACAGAAGACAGAGAGAGAGAGAGAGGGAGAGAGAGACAGAAGACAGAGAGACAGAAGATAGAGAGAGAAAGAGGGGAAGCAGAGAGAGCGGAGGACAGAGTAACAGAGCAGAAGACACAGAGAGAGAAAGGTCAGCCAGGGCAGCACAAAACTACTACAGGGCAGATGTGAACTCTTTAATTCCAGTAGATAGAACATATTCTTTCTCCACTTGTGTAGTTTTTACTTTCTCTTGAAGTGACACCACTTCAGGACTGTTAAAGGTCACCTGCAAAACTCTGAAGCACACGTACAAGAAACTGTGAAAAACAATAGACAAACAGCAATTAAGAAAAAGAGACTTTGCACGTCATGTTGAGGGAGACAAGAAAATAAAAATGTGTTTTTTATTGTGTGCACAGTGACAATGTGTCCACTGACTGTGAGGCGGGTTCAGTTCAGGTTTCTGCCTGTTACACCAACTCCATCCACTGGCTCCAAAACCGCATGGATTCACATGAATTACTGCAAGAACACTCATATAATGACACATCAATCCAATACCAACTCTGGGTTCAGATATCGGTGTTGATACAGGAAATTTTGCTGACTCGGGTAAGAGCTCCATCATATCGATTCAGCTGTTGTTGTTCCTTTAATTGAACTTAATGATTTATAATTTAGTGGGTGGTGTTGATTCAGAACATCTAATAATGTTTGATATTTTATTCAGATTAAGTTGTTGTGACTTGCACTATAAATAAAGGTTGCATCACACTATATGACCGACATCTTATCTTTGACATCTTTGATTTTGTACTTCCATTTCTAAAATGCACAAATCTTTTTTTGTGAGGACATTTTTAAAATGGTCTGTAACTCTTGTAAAGATTTCTACCAACCCTTCAGTCTGAACCACAACGCTGCACTGTGATTGGTCCTCTGCTGTGCTGTGATTAGATCATTAAATCGAGAGGCACAGGTCTCTCCAGATGGATTCTCAAGCTTTTATAAGTGACAAATATTGTGAGAATCTGGTAGCGATGAAAACAATACAGTAATTTAAATTCTATGAACTGCACAGCAATTGCAACACTAGGACAAACAGTTACTTAGTGCAGTTTAAAACAAAAACAAATTCTGTTTTGTGAATGTATCTTTTGAATGTCTTTTCATAATTCACTCTCAAACTTCTGCAGATGCCTGGCCAAACTACAAAGTGAGCAGACTGTTGCCATCGACTTTCCGCTAACTACCTGCACAGCTCATTCTCATAATCCTACGCGCTAATTAGATTTCAGGGTTTCCTCTTCTCTGTCAGTGTAGTTCCGTTGTAAACATTCTTCTGTGTTTGAACCTTGAAGCAGCTGCTGTGCTTCTCGTACTCGAGTCACTGAGCTAGTGTCGTCCTGTTAAGTGTCTTACATAATCCACTGAAAGGCCAGACTGATTTATGAGACGTTTGAAGCTGTTTGCAGGAGGACGACAGTATAATGAGCAACCAGACAGAAGATAGGCACATTTTAACTGCAAGGTTATGTTTTTATGTGAAGATGTGTGTTCAATCTGACGTGCAGTAGGCTTCATTGAAAAAGATTTTTACACAGTGTGTTTATATCTTAAAGTAACACTGTCGAACTTTCAGAAGTCGAAATGACAAATGCACAATAAAGATAAGAAAAAAAATCCTTCTCTTAAATATTGTTATTCAGGATAAATATTTTTATGCCCTAATGTCAAAATGATAGCTACAGGGACATCTTTTCAATGAAAACATACAAGAGGCCAAATAATACTTAATTTTGGGTCAATAAGACAGATTGTCAGTCAACGTCACATTCTGTTCCACTGAGGAGAGAGACGCTGACTGTCTAGTTGGCTGAGGAAACTTTTTTGATAAACCAACAAAATGGGTCTGATGAATGTCTGGCTCCTGAAGCTTTTTTTCTCTGTTTTTTCACTCATCTGAATGCAGTGTGTATAAGTCGTAAAGAAAAACTGCATTCACAAATGTTGATTTAGCAGCATAACTTTTGTTTTTCCATAGTGTTAAAAACCCCGTGTCAAGAAACAAATAACCTCTCTATACAGCTTACTCAGTTTAGTAGGGACTGTTTCAAGTATTTTCATTTAGCGCAACCATTTTATTCAGATTTGTTTTTTTGTCTGCAAGTTACATGGTGTACCTTTAAGGTAGTTTCAGGAAATAACTTGATTATGTCTGAATTCTACCTCATTTTGTTCCAAATGTTTTATGTTAGCATGATTCCAATTCAACAGGTTGATCCCAGATCCATCCATCCCAGTAACCTTCTCCTGCACTAAAGCTTTTCTCACACTTGCATTCTGTGTTTGTCAAGGTTTAGGGCGTATTCACATTTGCACAGCTTTTGTCTCTATGATTAAATTTTGAGCTGAATAGAATGTCAAAGTAGACCAATTATATTCTTCTAAAGAATGTTATTAAAATGCATTTTAATTATAATCTTGTTGTAAATAAAGAGGTTTGGCCCAAGACATACTGGAAAATCATTCACATTGCCATTTTAGCCCGCTGAAAAATAAAGTTTGGCTCCTGGTCTAGAGTTTCCCCAGAAAGTTCAAACTTTTTTCAGGTGTGTAGATAAAAACAAGAGAACTCTGATCCGAATCACAATCAGACCAAGAAAACCTGTTCACATTATTCTCTGGTACAGATCTGAATACGCCCTCGGATGATATATGAACAGAACGTACTGTGTTGTCCTTTTTGAGACACTGCAGGCTTTTGTTTAGTTTGTTGTTTGTTCAGTTTATACTGGCTTCCACATGGAAACGGCAAAGTTATCCAATCTGTTCCAAAAGACGTTTCATTATTTACCATAATCCACTTCCTCCACAGAGCACAGAGTTCAATAAAACAATGTAACTTCAAGGGTTGTTTCCTCAAACTGCATTTTCCCTCACAAGGACATAAATATGAGCCTTTAAAGCAGCTCCTACACAGAACCGCACAAGATTCTGAAGCTTTGAAAGAAGGATTTGTTAACACATTTTAAGCCTGATTGGTGGAAGTTTAAAGTCTAAATTGTGTCATAAATGTGAGTTTTTAAGTACATTTTCAGTCAAATCACTTAAGCTAAAAAAATAAGTGAGCTATCAAAAAAAAAAAACTAGATAAAAAATGAATCAATAAGTTTAAACTTGGCTCTATCAATTTTGTTGCTGACTCTGATATGTGCCATTTTAACCATTTTTACACACAAAAAGTCTCATTTCTACATGAACATGATAACAAACGTGTGATTTTTCTTACATTTATGTGAGTAAACTACAGCACGTTTCATATTCACCTGCATTCATGAAGTCAAATGTGTGGTTTTCAAAGTAGCAGCAGTTCTATGAAAAGTCTAAATCTCATCAGCCTGATCAGATATTTGGTGAAATATTCCAGACAAAGTTAAAGCCCTGATGATAAAAGATGTCCGCCGTTTGTGTCAGTGGCTGCGCTAGCTCAGACGCAGCTAACCTCCGTCCACCGAACACTTCAAACAGTTCGTTCTCCCACGGGGTCGTGCTCCAGTAGCTTGAGTAACACATGACTGGCGCAGACCAATCAGATCAAATTTGCTAAGCACAAAAACGAAACTGAACTTTTTTGAACCAGGAAAAAGTTCATGATGAAACTCAGTAAGATTTGTCACAAAGTCCAACTTTTTTGAGATGTGTAGGTCTGTGAGCGGTTTGTGATTACATAGATACAGTTGGCATCAAAGGCCACGCCCACTAACCGACCTCCGAGGGGGAAAGCTAACATGGGGAGTGAATCAGAACAGCAGCTTTATCACTCACTGCTCAAAAACTACAACAGCAAACGTAGACTTTAGGAGATATATTGTGTCAAGACACAAAGACATGGAGATGAATAAAGTGATTCAACCTTCAAAGTATGTAAATATATCTAGCAATGCTAACGGTAGCTGCGAGCTAAATGCTTACGTGATGCTAGCGGCGCCTGGCGTCTTTTAGCATCTTTTTTGACTTTGATTGTTTACTTTTCTGACGCAACAACATCTCAGTAACCTTCATTTAAACCAGGTTGTAACTCGACTTGAATTAGTTGTGCTAAAAATACATTTAATTCGCCAGAAAATGTCTTAAAAGAGGTAAACAGTCTAGCTTCCCATTCTTTATTATGGTGAGGCAGTAGATGTTTTCCCCCTCAGCAGGCCACGCCCCCAACTGTGACACATTGCCAACTGTATCTATTGTGCTCTATGGAGAAATGCTTTCTGGACTGACGGAAAAATTGAGCAGCCACTACTATAACTCCAGGCGGTATTAGGTTAGCGATGTATTATTCAGATTTTTTTTTAGATCCGTGGTAACAACACAGTCATGGAGACAAGAGCATGACTGACCCTTCATTAAAGTTGCACAGTAAACTTTTAAAGCAGGGTTATTCAACTTTGTTTTCTTGAGGGACACATTTTTCAGCCGGAGATACACAACAAGCCACATTTTAGAGCTGCAACAATAAAATTAAAAAATTGTATAAAATAACAAGACTACTTTTTATAACAAAGACAACTCAATTACTAGATTAAAACATGATTTGTAAATATTCTTGAACTATAAGTCTTGTGTCACATGTTTCAACCTCTATTTGACTAAAATAATATTGTAAAAGTCACACAATAGAAATGATCACGTTTTATTTGACGTTGCATGAAATATTCAGTATTCAACATCTGTGTCAGCACTGACAAATCATTACTGGACACTGAACTACAAGACTAGACGCTAAGACTGATCCATACTTACTGTAAATACTCTATATTTTCAGGTATTTGGGAGATGAGATGTGGGCCAGATTTCCCAGATTGGAGGGCCTGATTTGGCCCCTGGGCCTTATGTTGAAGAGCTCTGCTTTAAAGTAATCAAAAGTATTAAAGACTTCACACAATTCTTGAGGTTGAGCCGCAATTTTTCATTTCTAGCTCTGATTTGCAAACAGAGCAAGAATTTAGCAACAATTCAGCAGCAGATTGCAAATTTCAGCAACATTTGTCAAGCTTGAGCCACGTTTTGCAAACACTAACAGCAATTTACAAAACGGAGTACAGTTCATAAACTAGAGCAAAAATTTACAAATTTCAGCCACAATTTGCACAATTTAACAGTTTGTGAAGTTCAGCAACAAATTGTGAATTTCTACTTTAATCATTCTTGAACATTCAGCAGCAGCTTGCAAACTTCAACAACAATTTATGATTTTCACCAACAATTTCCAAACTTGAGCAGTCATTTTAAGAATTGCTCTGTATTCTATTTGTGCATATCTTCAAGACAACAATCACAATATTATCTAAAATGCGATATATAGCCGTGCCATTTGCAAAGTAAAATGAAACCGACTGATGCATGAGGCTACGACCAAACCACACCCACCTCTAAAGCCAAATGTGAGGCGGAATAAAAAAGTGGTCTTTCCTCTGTTGTGTTTCCTATCAAGGTCACAGAGAAAGGCTGTGATGTTCCGTTGTAAGTGTGATGGATGTCTCGGGGGTGTATGATTCTACAGGGAGACAGAGCCGGAGCGGGCCCTTGTTTAGCATGCACAGGCTGGGCACACAGAGGAGACTGAGGGGCTCTTCACGCTCGCACAAGCAGAACCAAAGGACGAGCCTGGAGACAGGAACACTGCTCTCACACAAAACAGCTACTCGCGCTGCCGGAAAATGGATTTGGCTAAGTATGCAAAGTAACAGAGGTAAAGATAAATGGACTTTTCAATATATTTGGCTCTTTTTGCGTTATTCAGTTGAGTGAATCTGTCAGAGTAAACTGCATTTCAGTGTAGACAACTTAAAGAAGTAACAGTGTATTATCTACATTCTTTAAATTGAGGCAGCAATGATCCGCTCAAAGGCTTGTCAAGGGATTTTAACGGAAATAGAAGAATGTCTACAACTCTGTTTGCCTCTTTGTAATAATGCAATGAATATTGCACCAGGAAATGAACATTAGAGCCACACCACAACAGTGCTAGTGTCAATATTTGGGCATGTATTAGCATGTTGTAGCAATGTGCTAGATCTTTGCAAGTAACAAGTAACTTTCCATGTTAGCTTTTCCCTCCCAGTAAATCAAGTACTTGGTCTCTTCAGATGTGGGCGTATCTCTTTAAATGTGGGCGTGTTTCTTCAGTTGTGGGCATGTCTCTTCAGATGTGGGTGTGTCTCTTCAGATGTGGGCGTGTCTCTGCAGTTCTTTGCGTGTCTCTTCAGGTGTGGGCGTGTCTCTTCAATTGTGGGCGTGTCTCTTCAGATGCAGGTGTGTCTTTTCAGATGTGGGCGTGTCTCTTCAGTTGTGGGCGTGTCTCTTCAGATGCAGGTGTGTCTCTTCAGATGTGGGGTGTCTCTTCAGGTGTGGGCGTGTTCTTCAGATGTGGGCATGTCTTCAGTTGTGGGTGTGTCTCTTCAGATGCAGGCGTGTCTCTTCAGTTGTGGGCGTGTATCATCAGGTGTGGGCGTGTCTGTTTAGTCCAAACAACTGTAAAGAGTCAAAGCTGTGGTGATGGGACTTTCCATTCTTTGAAAAGATTCAAATCATTATGATTTGTTTGTCCCAAAGAGTCGTTCAGAAATCTGACTCTTTTGTGTTTTGTCTAGTTTTTGAACACACTTCACACTTCAGTCCACCCTACATATATTAGAAGAGCCTATTGAAATACACCAGAGAACAAACACTCTCTATCTTCGCAGAATCATGTTTGCTGTATGCTAAAGTTTAAAATGGAGTGTGACTTATTTCAACATGACTCATATTCATGGAGAAATTAGCTAAATACGGACATTAACTTGTGTCTAAATGTCATGCTAAAATCTGTGGTTCTGGCCTGCAAGTCAAAAGACAACTGCGACACAGGTGTGCACTTGCTTCACTTGCTTAGACAGTAGAAACAGCGATGCTTTGCGTTCACTGGGCATGCATATTTGAATTAAAAAAGGCTCATTTATGTGCCTGTATTTGCATTTGTGTCTTCCACAATGTACGAAAAAAAGCAAATGAATTGTTTACCACTGTGATTTGATTCTCATCATTCACAGTGAGGAGACTTTCAAAAGAACCAAATCGTTAGCAAATGACACATCACTATGTGATGGAAACACGCTCTACTGTGAGGGAGTCTTCAGTGTCGTCCAGGAGAATTCCATCACTTTTGCAGACATGCCCCCACATGGACCAGGTTTTCCACGTCAAGGAAAAACGTCTGACTACACAGACGGTTTTGTACCTAAATCAGTAGGATTTTATGCAGTTTTCTATTACCCTACGTGTAGTTGCCTGAAACACACAGACACTATTGTCAGTATCTGCTCTGTTTCAGTCCGTCCGTCTAATATCTGTGGGGAATTTTAACACAATCTCACAGAAATACATATCTTTACTCCTACATGTTAAAAGTGTGTCATGAGCATGCTTCTACCCCTTTTTTGTGTGTCCACTATATGATACCTCTTTTTCACGCTGTGGAAAGAGTCAAATAAAAATGCTTTTTTTCTTGGCGTCTTGAAGACAAGTGTTTGGGTTGATGCCAGATGGAGACATTTTCTTAACGACTAAGTTTAGGTCTGAAGTTACAAAAATGGAGAAGATTTTGTCTGGGGCTATGAGTTGGTTAAGATTAGGATTTAGTTAATATTCATAAACAATAACACCCTTTTATATCCACTATAGAAATTAACTGGGGCAGCAAAGCATATCATAGACACACATAAAAGTATATATATAGTATTAAATTCACTTTTTTTTATAAGACTTATTCTCTACAATGCAAATAAACATTGCACATCCCATCTTTACTTCCTCTTCTAAATCAGATCTGTGAACAACTTATTTTTCCTGTACAACACAACATCCATAATGATGTAAAAGTAGTATTTCAGACTCATTAGAGATGTATAATTTCCTTTCCGAGAGCGTGTTCCTAAACTCCACTGTTCTTTTGTCAGTTATGTCACAGTCTTCTCTTCTGGGAGTTCACAATGTTCTTTTACAAACTTAAAAACGTCGCGGCTGAAAATTCTCTCCTTTTCTGCTCTTTATAAGTCGTTTTGTTGGAATGTTCTCTGATTGATGCTGCTCCTGACTTGGCCTTGCGCTCCATTCATTCTGAAGATAGCCCACAGTTATTCAAGGTAAGCTTTTGTACGTTGCTTTTTCTTTCTGAATGAATTCTGCAACAAAGTGGGAAAGTATGTCTAATCTAGTAGCACTGTTTACAAATGCTTATATAACATTTTGTGTACGAGAGCTAAAGTTAGCTGAAGTGAGAGAGAGGATGTAGAAAGTTTACTATAGTTTCTATGAAGATGTATTTTTGCAAGGTTCCACAATAGAGGGTAAGGTTGTAAGTTTTTAATATTTAGTCAGTTAATCAGACAATATTTTATTAGTTGACCAAAAAATATTAGACATGCTATTCTGAGTTTGTTCTGAGTGTAATTTATGTACTTTGTTCTGCGTAAATAGTTATGCTGGATGAAATATAATAAGTTTGTGATCTTATTTTCTATAATTGTCTACAAATCTTTCAAGAACAAGGGGGTCCATGTATGTCGCGACCATTTAATTTTTGATTTGAAATATGAAAGTGGGGTGCATGGTAGTGGTTAAAGCTCTGGCTTTCCAATAAGGAAGTCGTGGGTTCGACTCCCGGGTCAAACATATCAACATCTCACAATCTGTCTGGGTGGAGTTTGCATGTTCTCCCTGTGTCTTCGGTTTCCTCCATCCCCAAAAACATGCATGTTTAGGTTAATTGGGCATCACTGTAAATTTCCCCTGTGAGTGAATGAGAGGTAAATGTTGTCTGTCCAACCCTGCGACGAGTTGACCACTGTTCAGAGTGTTTCCCCGATAGGCTCCAGTCACTGCGACCATCAGGAACAAGCGGTAGAAAATTAGTGAATGAAATAAGAAAGTCAAAATTGAAAAACAACCGTATTCTCATTTTCCAATATCAAATTTAAGTAAGGAATCGGGACATTGTCAATATTGACTAAAACAACAATCAGATTTGGTTTTAAATTTGCAAGCTTCAAGAATTGCCAGGCTTGCTCTCTTCCTGGAAGGTGCTGTGATCTGGAGGAACAGAGGCAATCTACGGCCCCATTCTCCAGGTAAAATGCCCGAGGTTTGATCTCTCACTTTCTGGTAAAGGGGCGTTGTGAATGCGGAAGAGCAGTGCAATCTACCATTCGGAGCTTCAGGGAACAAACCTGAGGAAAAGTCTATCGCTTCCCCTGTGGATGGAGCACTGTGGCCCATGTACAGGCAGAGCACGTCTACCCCCTCCGGAAGTGGAAGTGTTCATCCAGCTTCTCGCTTGTGCTTGTGGGAAATGAGAGATCACACCTCGGGCACTTTACCCGGAGCATGGGGCCCTAGATTGGCTCTGTTCCTTTCCGAATCATAGCACCTTTTTCCCAGGGAAGGGAGGGACCAAGCCCGGTCCATTTCCTGGAACTTGCAAAATTCAAAACCCAAATAAACATAACATCTGTTTTAAACAACTAATATGTTCAGACTTTTTACTTAATTATGACACTGGAAAATGGGAAACAGCCATTTTTTATTTTGAATTTCTTTTTCAAATCAAAAATTAAATGGCCATGATGTACACAGACCCAGGGGAACCAAAATATGCCCTGCAAGCTGATGCTGCGCAAACATAGCAAAGATTTTCCTAAATCCAAGGTTGTGTCCAAATGTCCACAACACTAAATGAAATGAACCATTTAAGTACACTGTTGAGCCAGAGTAATAGGACTTGTACATGAAGATTGTAACTGTTAAGATGCGAACATTACCTTAGTTTGAGCTGTTGACATGAAAGATAAATTACCCGGTTCATTTGATGTTTTACGTGGGATTAAGTTAAGCTAAACTTGTATGATTGGTAGCCTAAAAATAAATGTGTGCATGTCAGACCGAAGTGAGCACTAAGATAAAATATGTTAAGATGAGATCCACCTTTATTATCTGTTGTAGGAGATATTTGTCTTGGGGACAGGGGGGGAAATAATTAAATAAATCTGCTTAATTTACAATTTGGAGCTCTGTATCTTCTCCTTGATGGCATCATCTCAAACTGACTGTGGAGAGACTTTCCTGGCGGTCTCTTCAAAGATCTGCTCTTTTGGTCAGTATTTCTTACAGAAGTTCATTTTTTATCAGACTTTGTTTCATACAAGCAGCAGAGACACACGAGCTGTGTGTCCAAATGACCATATGAATGAGTGTACTGAATAGTCCACTGAGCAGGGCAGGACTGTGTGGTGATTGAGTGGTTTGGGAACGAGTGTGGACGTTCAGGCACAGCCCAAGTCTTAAATCTAATTTGTATCTGAAGGACACTTTTGAATTTTTGAAACTAAATAAAAATGAATTTTGTAATGATGTCTGGAACATAAAGTACACAGACTTTAAATCTCTACCATTTATTGTAACAAAAAAAAACATCAGATTTCTTCTTCCAAAGTCTGGCTTCTGCTCCAAACTCCATGTTTTTGCTGACAGAATTAGCTGTGGAGGCACATTATAATAATTGGTGATTTGACAAGTCTGGATCGCAATCTCTTGAAGTTTCGAATAATTGCTTAGCCTTATTTTCAATCATCTGCAGTTCACATTTTGAGTTTGTGGCCCTGTGCGATGTATAACAGATTATAATGATTCTGCACTATAGTCCATTTGTCTTTCACTCCACACTCGGAGGTGGTAAGCTGCTATTATAGCCGCAGGGCAGGCTGATCTAAAGCACCTCTGACCACCTACGTGTAACACACACCACAGGCACTTCCATGTTATGCAATATGAGTGCTCTGCCTCAGGACACGGTCACAGAACTTAGTTCTCTTGGGTTCTGAATTCTGAACCTCTGAACTTTAGGTTGATGGGTGAGCGCTCTAACCACTGAGCCATAGGTCCCAGTATGGAAACTTCTTTGCAATTAGTTCACATGTCTGCACCTGTACACTATGTTTAAAGTTTAAGATCTCTATGTAGAGTGCTGGGTTGAGAGAATGGTTCAAATGTCAGATCTTAATGTTGGTGGGTTTGTGCTGAATATTAGTATTTGGAAGCCCGTGTCATTGGGGTTTGTATTTTGATTTAACCAATCACTGCTTTCACAAAGTAGAGCATAAACATTTGTGTCAGTGATTTTTGCAGTCTCTACGTGGTAAACTTGCAAATTTAGGTTCTTATTTGACACAAGGTCAAAAGAGGAGAACACATACAGTCTGCTATCTCAACTCTGGTTACATCTGGCCAAAACACCACTCCACTCCTGTTTGTTGATAGAATGACAGCACTTCCTGCTCTTTGGGAACCATCTGCAGTCCTGTGATACCTGACCTAGTAGCTGGAGTGAAATGAAATTGAGGCACTAGGTGGCGCCAACCTGGCTACAAACTTGGCTCTCCAGATGATGTAATTTGGCTCACAAAGGGGTCTGAGGGTTATTAGGAAGATCTATTTGATTCAATTTTGTTTTGAAAAGAACAATGCACAATCTCTTACAACATGGCAAAATAACCCTCGCCAGACCCAACACTACAGCATAAACTTTTAGTTAAGATCATTGGACATAGGTTGTGTTCACATTCTTGAATGTGATGATGTTATAAAGTCGGATGGTGGGCAAGAGACATTTTCATTATTAAAAGACACATTATATACATAATCACCTTTTTGGAGTTTTTAATATTCTAAAAGTGCTTCCTCATCAAAAAGAATGCTGAAGTTTTGTTTGAGAGATGTCTTTCATTTTCCCAAAAACACTGTTCTGAAAGCCCCTGATCTTTGATGTCAGATAGATCTCTGAGATCTTCTGCTCTGTTTTTAAGTTTATAAATCATCCAGACTCATTGTTAGCATTTCTGAAGCTACAGCGTATCAGGCAAGATTAGTTTTATTGTTTACACTGTGTGATTTCCTTTGCAACCAGTAGCTGGAGCTCCAACTCAATTCTTAATGAAGGAAACACATGGCTGCCATGTGTGCTTTACTGGATAGTTTTTCTTGGTTTTGTGCATGGGATTCCAAAGTGGAAAAGCTCAGGATCATGTTTGAAGAAAAAGAACAACAACACCACACAAAAATGCATCATATTTGTCTTTTAACAGTTCTTTTCAACAATATTTGTTAAATGATAAATGGTTAATGGTCTATTTATATCGCACTTTTCTACCTTTCAAGGCACTCAAAGTGCTTTATAATCACTCATCCAGTGTACGCAGACACTGTGGCAATGTAGGTTAAGTGTCTTGCCCAAGGGCACAACAATCCACTCTGGTCGTCCCACTATGGCACTTGGTGTTCCAACGGTCTCTCATTGAACCAGGCCCTAACTGCTTAGCTTCTGAGATCTGACGGGATCAGGGTTTGACAAACATTGTGATGCCACGTGAAAACAACTGTCGCTAGATCAAGTCAGCGTTTAGTGAGTGGCTTTTTACCATCTTGTTTTCACAGAATTAGAATCAGAAAAAGTTGTGTCAAAAAACAAACTGGGAACTTGCATCAGTGTAACATGAATAAAATAGGCTCTGATAAGATAAGAGACTTTATTATTATTCTGCTCACTAATACACATTCATTTTGAGCAGTCAGGCTGTACCAGCACATTTCTTACATTCTCCAAACCAGAAAGTAGAACATGCATAGATTTCCTCAAACCAATCATATATAAAACATATAAGCCCATATTAAAACCCTCTCTCTCTCTTAATATTTAAACCACGCCCTAGGCCACGTGTCATTCCTCCTGCACCGATCTCTCATTAGATAGTACTTCCTCTCTCCGACTATTTAAAACCAGTGATTAAAACATAAAGCGCTTCATCACAGCCTACAATCTGTGTAATTACAAAGTCCTCGCAGACGCCCCAAAACACACTCAGAAGAATTATGATTGTATCGGCCGTTCTTTGCGTCGAAATAATGAGCAGAAACCAAAGCGGAGCGAGAGCAGAAGGTCGGACGCTAACTAGGAAGCTTGTGTCCGAGTGTCCTTGAGAACGCGTCCAAATTGTTCCCTCGACAGACTGGAAAAGGGAAGTTAAAACGTCGGGGTAATTGGTTGCAGTGTTTCCAGGTAACGCCATAGACAGTGGTTGTTACAGAGTTGACAGAGGGGACATTTAGGCAAAGTCAAAGTCATAACTGCTTTTCTATGAGTACAAAATGTGTGTGTTGTTTAAATTTTCCTTAGCAAAGAGAATAACTATCTACTACTTCCATCTGAGCATTTCTAGGTGTTGGTTACTATGGCTACCTGACAGTTTTAAGTAGAGTATATTATAGTAAAGCAAGCATTCCCAAACTTTTCACACCAGGACCCCCAAAATAGTAGGGCTGTAGTCCAAAGAAATTCTTGGTCGACTAAAGGCTTGTTCCATCGACCGATTAATCGGGCTAGGCAAATAATCTGAAAAGTAACAGCCATTTATACAACTCAAACAGTGCTTGAAAAAAAACTAAGGTTGCAATAGAATCTATGATAAAGCAAATGAATAGAAAACTGTGTATTTATAACTAAAAAGGCAAATTACACAATGCTCCGTCCCAGATCTCCAGGTATTCAATGTAAACCATAATAATCTAAATAAAATAACTAGTCCACTAACACAAATTTTGGTCGACCAAGACTCCATCGAATCGACTAAGAGACTAAAGAACTATAGCTCTACAAAATAGCTTGTTATAATTGCCAAATTTGTTTGACATGTTTACTTTAGTAGTTTCTTGCTTTCGATTACTAAAGTTCACTCTTTCACTCTTTTCAGTTACAAAAATCTTACTAATAAGTCATAAATTTGTAAAATTACATCTTGAAATCATCCCCCAGAATTTGCTTTGCAACCCCTCAGGAGGTCATGACCCCCAATCTGGGAGCCACAGTAGCCTACATAAGGTCTTTTTGCACTGTCGAAACTTTTTTCAGTTCCTGGTACTTTTTTAGTTCCAGACCTCATTTTGAGTGTGTTCACACAGAGCAGGAACTATGCTCTAGACACACATTAGGCCTTTTTTGAGCTCCTACTCTGGGGTAGATACTTTCCAGTCAGACCAGGAACGTTTTGGTGACACGAGCTCATTTACAATGTTTACATTGTTGGAAACGTGTTTTATATGTTCTCACATTTAGACAAACTTTCCTTTTATCTTTAGGAAAAATTATTTAATAGCTATAAAACTCCTAAAATATAGTGTTTTAATATATAAATAGTAGCTTAACTAATGTATATAGGAAATAACTTAGTTTTATTATTAATTTAAGTGGTCTTTTTAAGTGTTGTCAATCATAGTTTTATTTGGAATTGAAAAAGACACACATCACTTAATGACTTTTAACTGTTCCAGATTTTACAAATACTAATGCTAAAGATAGTTAAAGCCACTTTCAGAAACTGGAACAGGGTAGTTCTTCTGACTAAACAGGGACTGGAGGAGTATTGGGACTAGTTGTTGGTACTTTCCTGTGCGAAAAGGAAAGGTCTTTTCACACTGTAGAGACACATTTTAGGGACTTTTAGGGACTCAAATATTGTTTATCTTAATGATCTTAACATCCTTAGTAGGAAGTAACTGACCTCCCAGTAGTTGCATGTCTTCTTGTGCGCTGTAGACTTTCAGATCTGCCCTTCTCACACACAGCTGTTTATCTGACGTCTCATCTGCTCCGCTCACACCTTAAATCTGCATAAGTCACACAGTCTGAAGTCTCTTAAACACAGATCTGAGCCAGGATCATGTGCACAGAAGTGACTCACTGCCTTTAACTGTCATCCACCGACTCAAACTTCACTCATCTCCCCTGGCACTTTAAAGAAGACATGATATTTTAAGGTGGTATGGAGGATTATCCATGGTTTTGGTTGTCAGTCTCAGATAAAAATAGATTGATGAACATCTAAAGGCCATGGTCGTACGTACTGAGTTTGGAGATAAAGATTGTACATTCATTTTCCTGTTTGAGGCTGCCGGTCACTGTACTGACTTTGGGCCTTGGGTGGGGAACACTTTGGACAGTATCCAACTAATCGAAGGGTTAACATATAGAGACAGACACAACAATCATTCACTCTCTCATTCATTCATCAGGGAGTTTACAGTGTTGCCAGTTGACCTAAACATGCATGTTTTTTGAGGTGGGAGGAAGTCGGAGATAACCCATAGTAACACAGAGAGAACGTGCAAACTCCACCCAGACAGATCATGAAATGTTGACTTTGTCCATCCATGATTGAATCAAACACATGTCCTCCTTATTGTGAAGCCAGAGCTCTAACCACTTGGCTTGGCAACTTGTATAATGATGATGTTTATTTATATAGCACATTTACACAGCCAGATGTCTTCCATAATGCTTTGCACAGCAACCAACCCCTCCCAAAATGAATCGTCTAAACACCTGGCGCCTCAACCTACGACCAACACCAAGCCCACTAAAGTCAGCTGCACTAGAAGTCAAGACGTTGCAATTTAGAGATAAAAGTAAAAAACCCACAGACGAAGACATACAAAGATATGTCCACAGCTGCATCAGTGCAGGAAAAAACACAGACTTGGAGCAGGAGTGCAGAACAGTGTGTGTGTCATGTGATCGAGCGCAGAGTGTTTTCTTTCATGTGAGCGGTTATAAAAGTGAACAACAACAATGATGAAACACAAACCAGGTTTATAAAAGTCACATAAGACAGACGGTCATTAGAGGTAAGGAGCTGTTATACTGATGCATTGTAGGCGTGAAATGAAAAAGTCCCGCACTTTGACTATGTGCATAAAGCCTGACATTTATTTACAGATGATGCGGCAATGTTTCTTCTTTATTTGACATTTTAAGAGGCGTCGTCACAAAGCAGATGCACCAGATGTTCTGTTGATTCTCGCGCTTGTGAACATGGAACTAGACCTGCACGGGACAAATTTTCATGACCGCTCACGCCCGATCCCGAAGCATCCGTAACCATTCCCCCCGATCCCGACGCCCCTGTGTGCCTGCCCGCCCGAGAAACCCCGCTCTGGGGTCCCGACTTTTTTTTTTTTGGTGACACGGCGATTGCGTGGTGGCCCCAGGGTATAACAAAATGGACACAAATGACTAAACTCTGCATAACTCTCTGCATCTAGACTTAAAATGATTAGGCACCCGCTTAAATAATCTGCAACAATTAGACAATTACTGCGATGATGTCTGTGTATTTCTTACCTGAAATACAAAGCTCCTCACACCTCCAGTTTCTGATAAACAAACACGTACTTGCCCAAACTCCATGTGTTTATCTCCATCTCCCCGTGCTTAAAAGCCAGTCCTTCATTCATTCCTCTGGGAAAGTTTCGCCCGTGCTGCAGCTGCTGCTGGCGAGAGGACTCCCAGATGACAGCAGCGCGCACAAAGCGGTATTTCTTTCTTACTATGTAATTTTTTAAGACAGCGGAGAGAGCCCGAGTCCGGTCGGACCCGAAGTGTTTGGCCTGACCGCCGTTCCCGCCCAAAGCAACGTTAAAACCGATCTCGAGGGTTTGCTCACGGGTCCTGCGGGTCCCACGGGAATTCCCGCTCAATGCAGTCTCTAATGTGAACCTCACCATTACAAATGTGTAACACACACACATTAGGAGTGAAACCACAAAAAATCTATTATATTAAAAATCCTTACTCTGGCCACGCCTTCATGAACACGTAGAGGAGAACATTGTGGTGTGTAGAAGCCTTAACCTGCATATTATTGGTTGGTGGGGAAACTGGAGTGTTTGGAGGAAGCTCACCCAGACATGGGGAGGAACATGCAAACTCCACACAGATCACTGCCACCATGCTGCCACATAATACTTATAAATAATCATAACCAACAATCTAATTTTGTCAGTGTACCAGTTTTGGCCAAGATTTTTTGATAACTGTTGTGACTCATTTGATCCAATATGGCCGACTTCCTGTTGCATATAGGGAGGGGCCAACATCATTTTCTCATGTCCTGACATGAACTGGTTTTACGCCTCTTCCACATGGCCTCTCATGAGCCTCGTGTTGACTGATTTCACGACAAGTACAATGTTATGAAAAAGTGTTTCTTACCCACCATTTAAACTCATAACATCATCGCAGTCTAGACACAAGCTTTAATCTGAGTCCCAGGTAAAACTAATGCTGAGTGAATGTGACAGAGCATCGTATGTGTGCAGAAGTTCCATTCAGACTCACACACTCGGGACAAGCTGGTTTCTGGAGGTATATTTTGGTGGTTTGGACTGAGCACAGATGAAAACTACAGCTCACAGTGGATTCAGAGCAAAGTCACAGAGCAAGGACATCAGCAGCAGCAAAATACACGAGCGAGCCAAGCCGAGCCAACAACAGCACAAACAGCACAAGATATACACCACATTTAGTCAGTCAAATGGTTTATTAGTCAACTGTTGTTAAGATTAAAGCTGCATGTTTTTTTTAGATTTTTGTTTGCTCTTTACACTATAAAAACAACATTTTATTTTAGCTTATTCATCTTATTTCTAGTAGTAAATCTACTTAGACTTAATAGTAAAATGGAAAGGAAATTATATTTTCTCAACACATATCAACAGTTTATATAATGAAGCAAACTATTTACTTCAATCAGTGTGGATTTCAGGACTAAACCAAGACTAAAACTGGTCTAGACCAGGACCAGACCAGAACTAAACCAGGACTAACCCAAGACTAAAACTGGTCTAAACTAGGACCAGACCAGAATTAAAACTGGACTAGCAGGACAAAACTAGGTCTAAAACAAGACTAAACCAGAACTACAACTAGACTGAACCAGGACTAGACAGAAAACTGGTCTAAACAGGGACTAAACAAGCACTAAAACTTGACTAAACCAGAACTACAACTAGACTAAACCAGGACTAGAATAGGACTTAACTGGACTAAACAAGAACTAAAACTTGACTAACTTAGGATAGAAACACTAGATGGGAGTGTTTTTGTCCAAAAGTCAAATGTGTTTAGACAAAATAGACTCTGCAGATTTTTGCCGCACACCTGCGCAAGTTAAAATCATAGTTTGGAACATGTTGGTGCTATATTTTGGGAAAGATACAGCTAAAAAGCAGTTTTTTTTATGGCACACAATAGATCCCCAGGACAGACACTTGAAATGTGCAAATGCGAGACCATTTACCACTAGAGTATTTTGTCATTATGCAAACACACTCAAGGTAAAGACCCAGATTTTATTATGTTTTTAGTAGAAAAAGTGTATTCCAAATAAGCAAGTAAGTTGTGTTCTTTGTCCTTCAGCTCACTTTAGTGCAGTTCTATAGGCACAGAAAATACACTTTTTTCCTAATTGGTGCTACACTGGCTTTGGCACAAGCAGAAATATGCTGGTTTGCTAAAGTAAATAAAGGAATAAATCCATTTTAAATACTAAGTCCCAAGTCAAAAAGAGACAAGTCCAAGTCTGGTCCAACTGTTTTCAATTCTCTAAATAATATTCTGATAACAGCATGTATTTATTTATTTTTTTTCCCGATTTTTAGCTAAGAGAAGCATCGAGTCTTTTCAAATAACAGCTTCAAGTCCAAGTCAATTCCCACATCTTAGTCCATTTCATCAATTGACTAAGATTGGACTTGTCAAGTCTTAAATCACCAAAACAGTGACTTAATTCTGATTCGAGTCTAAGTCACAACATGCAAGTCCACGCCTCTGCAGTGTGGACTTTTCACACTATAAAACTGGCAGATATTTCTGGTAAGTCTGTCCAACTCATCTCTCGCTCTCACAAATCCTTTGGCACATGATTAATATCCACATGTATTTGTTTTTTTGCTACAATCACTGATTTACTGTGACAGTAAAGTGAAACCACCTAAACACAGCTAATTACAATCCTGGTTTGAGGTCTTGAAGAAAACTAAAACAGGTTATTGTTAGATTCAGACCATGCACAACATCATAGAAACATAGATGATACCGATAGATGCAAATCAAATTAGACATGTCTGTTACAAGGATAGTTATTCGAAAAAAAAATCTAAACTCTGCACAGGTTAATATGGATTCAATCTGTTCTTTCCTGGTGCTAAATATAGATCCTCTGTGGCCTGTCATTTCTGACTCATATCTGTGAAGATATGCAACAGTACACACATTGTTCATTTTACTCTGGTTTTATCTAAATTAGGAGGTAAAGCTAAACCTACCCAAGACCCAATCCTAAACTTACCCATTTTAGTCACTTGAAGCCTAAACTTTCCTGTTAAAGGTACCTAAAGAATGTTGCCACATGGCTTAAACTAAAATACGTTTTTTTACATTTTCTGTTGAGACTCTGTTGCGGAAAACAGATTTGTCATGTGTGCTTAATTACACTTTTACATAAAAATGCTAGCAAACGGATCTCATGAATGTGTTTAAAAGACAAAAGCAATATTATGTCATATTACGATGAAACTCCAAATTCCAAGCTAATTCACTCATGAAGTGGCAGGTGACTGGAGCTTATGCCAGTGTAGCCCAGTCTCTGGACAAAATGTAGATATACAGAGACATGTAAAAAACAAAGCATATTTTACACCTTTATTGTACGTCAATATGTTACTCAAAGCCAAAACAAAAAATAACCACAGATTTTGGTTGAAGCAACTTCGTGACATTTTCTCTGGGTTTTATCTACCCCAAACCCCATTTTAGTAAGTTGAAGCTCAAATGTACCTGTTAAACCCAAAGAAAATGTCGCCGTCTGACTTCAACCAAAATTCGTGTTAATTTACGTTTTGGCTTTTCGTTACTTATTTACCTAAAAAACATATGTCTATGTTTTCTGCAGAGACTGTGTTGCCCAGTAACTTTGGGCTTTAGTGGGGAACACATTGGACAGTGACCAACTTGTCACAGGGTTAACACATTTCATTCATTCACTTAGGGAATTGAGAGAACCCACAGTAACACTGAGAGAACATGCAAACTCCACAGAGATCATGTGATGTTGATATGATGTTTATTCAAACCCACAGTCTGCTATTGAAAAGCTAACCACTCTGCTACTGTGCAGCTCATGACAATGACAAATCACAATCTGACATGTTCATGATGATTTTTGTCCTGATTCAGCCCAGCTCTGCACTGTCTGACCCTGCGTCTGTGATGTGACCAGAGCTAGTATTGATCTGTGAGCAGGAGCACAACCAGACCAGGAGTCGCTCAGAATAACTTCTGCTGTGTTCGATTTTTGTGGAAAAATAAAATACAAAAGATACAGAAACAACTATAACAAGACATGAGACCCAGGATCAGACCAGTGTGAACATGTTTTTAATTCTTGAAGAAGGCTTATGTTGAAGAGAGTTGTTTTGATCGTATAAGAAATTATGTTTCTATTTGTTGTTGTTGTTGTTGTTGTTTATTTTTTCCCACTGTTAGACCCTTTTTATTAATTTTGTTTGTCCACCATTCAATAAAAACAACTATCAGGCTCCCTGACATGCTAAAAATAGAAATAAATTGGGAACCCTTTTATTTTCTAATAAATCAATCATTCTGTGATGGATCAGAATCAGTTTTTACTCTAAACTTACAAAAAAAAAAAATCTGAAATTTGAAATTACTTTTTTTTTTTTTAGCTCCGACTAAACTTTTTTTAAGTAATTATAGATTCCTAAAACTAATTTTAATGAAGATAGCTTCAACTTTTGAAGGGGAATTGTCAAAACAAAAAATCTACTGTCATTAAGACCCAGACTAGTGACACTGCTTCATATATTTATCTCAAAAAATAACTAACTAACTAACTAACTAACTAAAACCCTGACGTTTTTTTGTGCAGAGCTTCTTCTCACTTAAAACTAGAGTCTGTCAGATTACAGAGCCTCAGCTTCTCAAAGAGTCCAGCCACTTGTTTGTGCTCCAAAGGATCACAAACGGTTTCAGTTTGAGTTTTAGATGATTTAAGTCAGACGTAACAAAAATGTTCCCCCCTGCTGCTTAACACTCATGATTTTGAAGTTATCACTGTTTGTCTGAGTCATAAAACTTTGGATTCTATGTACTAAGTGGATGATAAGTTGATCATTATTGCATTTATATAAATTGTAACCTTTAGGTGTAACTACAGAGTACAACATCTGTATAACTAGAATTTGACAGATTAGCCCCAAAGCAGCGGTTGTCTCCACATGAGTGCACAGTGTGAGGATATATAATGTGACGTGTGCAGAGAGCTGGCCTTGCATAAAACACATCATCAACTATTGATCGGAATTACAGCCTTGAATTAATGATGTACTATTAAAGGTTTATATACATTCAGCTCTGACAGAGAAAAGATCAATTAGATTCAGGCTAATCAAGAAAAACTCCCAAAGCACCTAAACTGATGTGGTGTATCTTTTAAAAGGGCAGCGCAATTCATCAGAATCAAATTGAAAATGTGTTTTTAAGGAGCATGGTTAGCAGATCGCTAAAGAGACCATTTTTGAAGTAGTTTTATTCACAAACTACAAAATACTAGAGCATGTTCAAACCAAAATGAACAAAGCGACGCCAACCAACGTATTTTGGCCAATTTTGCACAAAAAAGTGACTTCTCGGCTACGTCTGTGTTCAGATGGTTCGACCAATCACGTTCAAATATTGACATAAAGTTTCCCAATGGATTTCAGTGGCTTCAGTCATTCCAGAGTGAAAATGTGTTAAACTCACTTCAGTCTTATGTCCTGTTGCCTCACGACCTCATGTAAATTGGAATAATTGACCTTTCGCCGAGCCCCGCCCCCTTTAGTTACTGTTGCTACGCCCGTCAAATATGATAGTGTGCCATAGACTTCAATGACAAAAAGAAGTACACCTGTTAGCGTTGGTGACTTTTTTAAAGCAATTTTTCCACAACATCCTCTAGATCGAGGCAAAAGGGTTTCACTATGCAGCGGAGGGATTTATTCAAAACATTAAAATACACAACAGAGGGGACAAAACTACTATGCAGGCTAATGCTACTGGTCTCATGCTAAATCAGAGAAACCCATGATCTTTAACGTTATCTCAAATACAACAAGCCCAGCCTTGTCCTGCTCTTGCACTGCCGGGTAAGTTCGCTTTCACATGTTAAGGTCTATTATTGTCTACTGCAAGAATATTGTTCATTTACGACGTATGTTACTTCTGCAGTTATATCCCTGTCGTGGTATAACTTTGATCTAGTTTGTGTTTTTGCCTCTAGATCTAACAACAGTAAGTCCATAGTTAAACATTAGTTTTACCTTTGAGCAGACATTTGTTCGATATATTTAGCTGGTAGAGGAGCTGCCCGAAGCGCCCATACTGTTTAATCCATTGTAGGCACTGCTCCAGTTGTTTTGGGTTTTGGAAATGGAAAGAACACATCTCCTTCGGTCAATATTTCGGGGTATCTGTGGTCTGATTTACGAAACCATAGGCGCATCGCTTTACCATCTCGCTTGGAGCTCAAGATTTGACTGGCCCTATTTACATAGCAACGGTTGCTACGATGTTTGATTGGACAATTTTGGGGCAGGGCTCGGTGAAAGGTCAATTACAAATGTCGTCTTTGTTTCTAATCCTGTGTAAATCATTCATGTTTGTAAAAATGTTTGTAAAGTTTTTTCTTCTCCCTACTTTTCAAAAACATGTTACTTTACAAGCCCATAAACATGTTTTCACATTCTTCTTAGAACTTGTGCAGTGAAAACCGCCCAAAACTTTATAATTACTAACAATTCCATTTATCACATGATAAATGTCAAAATAATTATAATAAATTCACTGTTTATATCACGGTTTTCTTGGAGCCAGATTACGATTTCCATTTGATCACGATTCTTGTAGACTTGCTTTTTAGGTGAATACAATCTGCTTTTTCAGAATGTTCCTTCCCTGTTAGTAACTAAATCTAGCTGTCCAGGGCTGACCAATGTTGCCAGATTTTTAGAGAGAAACAAGCGACCATGCCTTTGAAAAGAATTCCCAAAACAAGTGATCTCAGCTCTGCAACAAACGTTCTTTAAAAAAAATAATTAATTAGAATATTGTGTCACCGCAAAACAAGTTTTTAACAATTTCTAACATTGAAAATGACTTTTAGACATGAAAATATGCTATAAATCCATGTTTCAGACAGGACATGGACAGTTTTTGTAAATCTAACCTGAAAAACTTGCAAAATGTCACTTTTTTATGACTTGAAAGTTCAGTTCATAAAAGCACAACTTTCCAAATGATTGATTATTGATCATTATAGTGAAGCAGACCTGGCAACTCTGAGGCTAAGAGAGGTAGGTTGGGAAAATAGCAAACAGATGCATTCAATAGAAAAATGAGAAATCACGATTTGAGGATTTCACCAAAAAAGCAGATTGTCACAACAGTGAGCTCACGATTCGATTTTTATCACAATATTGCCCAGCCCTAATCGTAAACCAGCAAGGCCGTGGGAAGGGGGGGTGCGCAGGGTGCGTCAGCACCCCCTTCTGGATTGATAAAAAAATATATAAAATCTTACCATAATTTAAGAAATATATATTTCATTTGTTTTGTATAAAAACCGTTACATTTTTGAATAAAAGTCTAAATTTTCACATTTTAACTTTAAATCTCTCTCTCTCTCTCTATTTGTTTGGGGAAGAGAGAGACAGAGAAGAGGTGCTGATTGGCTTAAAATTGCAGTAGTAACCAATCAGAAGCAGAGCTGGGCGGGTGCAGTGACTTTCCCCACATCGTTGATTGGTTGAGCTTGACGCAAGTCTTCCGTGCTCCTTTTCCAAAACACGTCAAGGAAATATTCTCAGTTCATTTTACGGTATTATACCGTTATTTTGCCGTTTTATTACTTGAAAGTTAAAACAGACGACGGCGTGAATGCCACGTGCGTTTGGAGTTTACAGATCGGCTCGCGTGTTCGGAGTTTACGTCTTGTGTTTGGAGCTACAGATCACAGCCACAGTAAGTTATTCTACAGCAGTCGTCGTCTCTTTTCTATCATAATTACCGCATTTTTATTGTCTATTTGTCTGGGGTTCTCCTCTGTTTTAAGCGTGCAGATGTTTATTATCTTCTGTTGTCCACGGGTGTTTGGTTCTTGTGCTGTTTGGTTCTTGTGCTGTTTGGTCCAGAGGTTGGCCTGTGTTGTTGTGACTGTGCTGGAGGTGAAGAGCGAAAAATAACGCTGCTGGTGGTTGAGTTTGGTTGTTTGCAGTAAATTTGGACAATCGGAAGGTCAGACTTGTTTAATTATTATTATTGTTTAAGCTATTTCTGGGATTGGTGTGTAATTTAATAGTTACTTTCATTACTCAGTAACGCAGTTACTAACTCAGTTACTTTTTTGGAAAGTACTGAGTTACTAGTTACTTTTTGGAAAAGTAACTAGTAACTATAACTAATTACTGTTTTGAAGTAACTTGCCCAACACTGAACACATGTACACATATTATAGGCTAATTGATGCACCCGCTAGGATCAAGTCTGTAACTCAATGTTCAGCACCCCCTGGGCAAAATATGTTCCCACGGCTATGTAAAGCAGTGGCAAATTTCATTCAAGCTCAAGTCTAAAATATTGTATATTTAGCTATTTTATTCAAATCTGATTAAATCAACTAAAATGAATATGAACATTCTGAATTCTTGTAGCTTTAACTGAAACAAGATAATTGCTTTTGGCAGTGTGGTTGTACTTTTTACTTATACACAAGTGTTCTGTGTTCCGAGTTTCAGTCATTTTTTACTCAAGAAACTGTACGTTTACAGAGTAGTAAGCTTCAATACTTATGCCATCTCTGCTACTTAAAGGTGCACTGCGCAAGTGTCAAAGTTTAAGAACTAGGGCGCCATCTTTGGCATTTAGTGGCACTGCACTATTCTTTATTACTCAACAGAAGATGAATCTTATGGCTTAAAAGTCTCTAACGTTAGTTTGTGCAACATGTTTTCTTAGATGAGAAAACATGAAAATTACATTTTATTATATGAAAATGTACCTTCTAATCCAGGGGTCTCCAATGTGTAGCTCGGGAGCTACCAGTAGCTCGCCACCACCTTCCAAGTAGCTCGCCAAAGGATTTTAGAATTGTACAAATTCTGCTTTATTACTCAAATTTTATTTATTACATGCCTATTTCTACTGTAAATGTATCTTTAGATGCCTAATTGTGTCCACTTCTAAATAGATATTGGCTAAATGTTCATATAGACCTTTTATCTATGCCACAGTTACTTAAATTTTTGGTCATTGCTACAAGTAGTAGCTCACCACCAGCTTTCTTTTGCAAAAGTAGCTCTCCTGGCGAAAAAGGTTGGAGACCCCTGTTCTAATCTATATACCGTAATTTCTGGATTATAAGCCGCTACTTTTTCATGAGCTTTGAACTCTGCGGCTTATAAGCAATGCAGCAAAATTATAGATTCTCATAACTTACTATTAACAAGTGCGGCCTGTATAAGTACTTTTTCATTTTTCTTACTTAAATCTAGTGGGTGCGGCTTATATTCAGGTGCGCTTAATAGGGCAGAAATTACAGTAATCACCAAATGAGTGTCGCAGTGACCTCTATGCAGTGCAGTTCAGAGATTCCTCCATTTCTCAAAAACATGTCAGAGTTCCTTGCACTTAGTCATTTTAGCAGCAGGTCTTTATGAGTCGTCTTCTGTGTGTTGCCCCACTAGATGGCGGTGTTGTGACAGTAGATGGTGGTATTTTCTCGGTAATGACTGCAAATTTTTGTTGTTGTTGTTTTGTATCTCAATGTACAACATTCGTCTGAGGTAAAACTGCAAAACAAAGAGTTTATGCGAAATAAATACAAATAATTATAAAAAGTCACTTCCGCCAAACCAGCCGAACCACTCACATTTATTAGGCTGTCTGAGCTTATAGAGGCAAACTATAGGTTACAAAACATTATGGCGAACATTCAGGCAAGTGCAAACGAACTGTATTTTATATATCGCAACTCTGAGCATTTTAACTTACACAGTGCACCTTTAAAAATGACTACGCGGCCTATTTTACCTTCAGATTTGAACTAAATTATTATTACTATTCGGTATTCTCTATATTCGAAGATAGATGTTCAGGACAGACCTTTTGGACAGACTTCAGTGACGTAAATGGATTAAAGGAGAGAGATATCGGCTGCTTCATGAGAAATTTCATCGTGTGGATGTGATTCTGATCGACAGACGCAACAACACGACGAGGAGCCACATTTACACGGACACAGCTCGGATCATTCACCATAAAACAAAACCAAAATCATGAGTAAAGCAGAAGGTTGTCATAAATTAGAATGTATCTGTCGCCTTTTCTGGAATAAAGTCTGTAAAAATTACAGGTCTCCAATGTCTACATGCAAAACTCATTAAAAAAGACATCATGGAGTGTTCTGACTTTTGCAAATGTACAAGGTAAATATTACGCCACACAAACAAGATATTATCAGTCGACCATGAGTCAGGTTAAGTCAATGAAATTTGACCAGTAAAGCAAAAGAAAATATTGTTTAGACTTTAAGCTAAAGATGATTTTTACTTGAATTCTAACATTATCTTGGTTTGTGCAGAATGATTTTTTTGTTTTTGTTTGTTTGATGCAAGTGATATATTTATCAGCACACAAATTATTTTATAAAGTTAAAATGAATATTTTTAAGAACAAGATGCATCATTATTATTATTGTTATTATTATTATTAGTATTATTATTATTATTAATAATATTAATGATTTGGCCTTTTGGAAAAAATTGATTTGTTGCGATAAATTGATAAACTTGTTGCAGTTCTATTTAGATCTGTTCAAATACAGTATGTTCTCTTGGACGTGTTTAAAGAACACTGCAAAAAGAAAAATCTAACTTATTAACATATTTAATGTTTCACGTAATAAGACCAAGTATTACTAAGAATATTTGACTTGTTTGAAGAAATTCTATCCTTATTTACCTTATCTAGATTTTAAGCATTTTTTAAATTTGTTTTAAGCCATAATTGCTTCAAGAATAATTTGCTTAACAATCTTGTTAGAGTACTTGAAACTAGCATTTTCTGCTCAAATGTTCTTACTGCACTGGCAGATTATTTCACTCATAATAAGACATTTTACCTCAAAATATGAGCAAAATTTTCTTATTTTTTGAAAGGCCTTTTTTGCAGTGAATGCACTGATTTCTAAATCGTGCAGATGTACTTTTGATCACATATTACATCTAATATTGATCATTTAAATTTATAGTATTTGAGTGAAATTTTCAACAAAGATTTGCTACATTTATAATAAAGTATCATTTATTATAAAACGTAGCATATCCCAGACTTAAACCAATATCATTCTACTGAAATGACATCAGCAGCAGGTCCCCCTCGGAGCTCCTGCACCCAGCCATAACCACGTTCACCCGGGCTCAGTCACAACCATCCTCCGGTGTCCATAACAAAGCACGCTCCGGTAAACGTTACGCACGGAGACACAACACAGCCTTATTTCACTGCTTTAGATTCCTGCTCATTCCAGTCCTTTTCAGTCCCGGTTCTCTTGTTACATTTCGGACCTGTGCCAGCTCTCCCGTGCCGTGCGTAACGCCACGAACCACGTCTGTAAACACTAACCTGTTGTTGCGCGCGGCTCTCCTCCCGGGTTCGATCTCCCGTCAGTCAGCGCTGTGTCTCCATGGCGCTGGCGGGAGAAAGCTCACTGATGTCCGGGTAGAAGCAGAGGGACGTATCGGTGTGGTAAAGCCCGTGCTCGCTTCTGTTCTTGCCGCTGCTGGCGGTGCTGCTGGTGGTGGTGTTGGTGGTGTGGTGCTCCGGTAATGGTGATGCTCTTCTTGTGCTGCTCGGTTCATCCCCGTAGACTCACACGCGCGCGCACGCTCGGGATGTGGCGCCCCGTCGCTCCTGGCAACCTGTTGCTATAGCGATGCGAGGGCCAGGTAAAGCTACAGAACTGTGATAAAAGCGGGAGATCGAGGTGTGGCCGCGTGCGTCGTAGTGTGTGAGGCTGGCGCGTGCACGAGGCTATACGTGAGACATGTTACGTATTTATGTTAAGAGAGAATCCCCAACATTGTCATGACAACAGGAATTCATCGTGGCTCATGTAGTTCAGTTTTTCACCGTGTTTTAATGCAGCTTATATGTTGGAACGTAAAAGTGATTATTATTAATACTACTACAACTACTACTACAACTACTACTACTACAACTACTACACTACTACAACTACTACTACTACTTCTACTACTACTACTACTACTACTACTACTACTAATAATAATAATAATAATAATAATAATAATAATAATAATAATCACAATACAGTAATAGGCCTAATAAGAGGAAGAAGAAAAAGAAGACATAGAAGAAGACGAAGAAGAAGAAAACGAAGAAGAAGAAGACAAAGAAGAAAAAGACAAAGAAGAAGAAGAAGAATGCATTAGATGTACAAAGACCTAGAGCAGGCCTATTAGTTCTGGTTTAATCCTGCTTTAGACCTTGTTTGATCTTAGTTTAGTCCTGGTCTAATGCTGAGATTTTCTCAGTACAGATCTGGTCCTCGTTTAATTTATGTTCAGCACTGAATTAGAAGTTCTTCAAATTCAAACATAGACAATAGCAGTGCTCTTCTCCTCACTGAAACAGATATAGTGCTGTGGATAGTTGGCAGAACCGTGAATTTGGTTAAAAAAAAATGCTGACGTTTTGTGTAACTACCCGGCTCTTTGGAAAATCTGGCTCTGGAGAAAAATGAGTTGCAAAGCCGTGGCTAGCTCTTTTCATAGATAGATGATAGATAGATAGATAGATTGATTTTTGTCATTTCCGTATAACCTCGTACACAGAAACGAAACACTGTAACCCAGGTCAAGGTTGTCAGCAGCTTAAAAACATTTAAAAAGAACGTCTGTTTAAAAATATTAATAAATACATAAATAAATAAAGTGCCTTGATATTGTCATCATAGTTCACATGACAGAGTTAATCTGTCTCACAACTTCAGGATAGAAGCTGTTCTTCAATCTGGAGGTCCTGGCCTGTAGGTGGCGCAGCCTTCTGCTGATGGAAGCAGTGTAAAAAGTGCAAAAATGACACCCAAAGATATTTCCCATAATGCATTATTTATTCATTCAACACTATATAGTGATAAGATATTTTTGCACCACCAACCATTCATACACTCAACAGATCCTTATGTGGGTAAAGTGTCTTGAGTTAGGGTTAGGTTTAGGTTTTTTCTCTGTTCGTCCCACTCTGGCACCTGAGGTTTTTATAGCAGTCTCCCATCCAAGTACTGTCCTGGTCCATCATGCTTAGCTGCTGAGTTCTAGTGGGATCTGGCTTTGGCAACCTATCACTACCTAAGTGTGGGAAATTAAATTAGCTCTAAAGTGAAACTAAACACAGAATCAACTTTTTTTTCACTGTTAAACTGTGTATTTGGGGTCAAAAGTGAATTATCTACAGTTTCCACACCTTTTTAGGACATTTTTGCCCCAACTTGCTCATTTTGCAGTTATGTGTGCAAAAAAGGTGACTGTGCTGCTGCGGTGGTCAAAGGCTGCTGTACATTTTCAGTTCATGGCGACGTCACGCTCAGAAAGATTAAAGGATGAAGCAATGTACAAAGGATCGCTGGTTCGACTTTCGTGAGTAAGTCTCTGACAGCGTGTTTAGCCCCACTTTAAGATTATACATAGTATTAATCATTTATCGACTATTTCTTTCAATTAATTGATTCGTTGTTTATGTCCCAAAAGTACAGTCAATGTGAAAAATACATACAATTTGACCAACAAAAAAAAAAATGTTTAGGAAAGTTCAGATTCATTCACATTATGATGGTTTTGAGCAGATTTTTCTTGTCAAGTAAAATGATCTGCCAGTGGATAAGCCAAAGATATGTGCTCTTGATAATGCACAATTAAAGAAGAACAAGATGTGCTTTTCTTATTTTGTAGCACAAAAAGTCCTGCACGTCATTTTAATTATATGAATCCTGCTAACTAAAGATATGTCTTCATAAACTACTCATTAAAACAACTTTCTTCTATTAAAAGTAGTTTTTCATGTGTAATTTTGAAATACCTTTAGTCTGATTCCTAACTCATCTTCTCTCAGGCAGCACTTGACAGAGTTTGGAGTCTCTTGGATTATTAGAACAATGGATTATGTTGTTACAGCCACATGCCTACTTCATATCAACGTTATTAACAGGAAAGCAAAGTCGTGCCCAACTTTATTACATCACAGTTTACAACGAGGCTGGCCAGTATTTTTTCTGTGGGTCATATTCGAATGCGGACAAATGGTGTTGACCATTTATTATGATAAATATGTGTGAAGAACAAGCTTTAATAAATGTCAATATGAGTGTTTTTCATGACGCTTTGAACATTGTTTCTTGGACCAAAATACAATTGACCGTCTTTACGTGGTGTGAAAAAGTACTGTGGTCAATAATAGAGGTTATGCACTGACATCATTTTATTCCAAAAATGCTTAGCAATGTCTGTGATAAATGTGAGGAGCTAAAGTCTTGTTATTTATCTGCTTTGCTACAACTGTTTACTTGATTTTCTCTTTTTACATGTCAGTTACAAACCCAGTGCTCAGTAGACTTGTTGTGGGTTGAATTTGTATCAAACTGTAGTTTATTTTTTTGGTTTTAGCTGTTTATTGAACTCTTACAAGAGAAAATGTCCTTTCTCTCCATTAACTCTGCATTGTTTCCACTCAGCATGAACATTTAGAATGCTGTGATGTCACCTGCATAAAATCTATACATTCACCCCAGCTATGCTTTAAAAACTAAAATAAGAAAATCGGCCTCAGAAACAGCCTTGAAATTTGGTCACTGATAACGGCATCGACTGGGAACATTTTTATAAAAACAGTATCTACCAAAGAAAACCCTATATCAGTCAATTTCTAAAACACAACATATACTAAAGCTTGTAAAAGAACGTCAGCTGAATGGAACACTATGCAGTTACAAGCTTAAGAAATCAGCCTTGGAAATTGACCATTGATATTCATTAAATGAACGATTGAATGGTTTATTTCTATAGCACATTTACACAGACAGATGTCCTCCAAAGTGCTTCACACAGCAGCCACCTCCCTCCAATCACTCAGAGATGAAAAACATTGCTGAAGCAGCTCAGCAGAAGTGATTCACCTCAACCACCAATCACCACCATTCATTCAATTCTTTCAATCAAATGTTTTTAGCAGTCAGTCAAATTAAAACACCATACATCTGAAAATCATTGGCATGGGCTGACAAAATTCAGAAATATTGGTTTCGATACGTGCCAAAAAACAAACAAAAAACCCCAAACATATCGGTCACTCTAAAATGCAACATATAATAAAACTTATAAAAGAACGTCTGCAACCTTTGCCAACAAAAGAGCCACATTAGTTCAATTCTAAACAAATTAAAGTTTTTTAATTGACCTTTATTTAACCAGGGAAGTCCCACTGAGATTCAGAATCTCTTTTGCAGGGGAGCCCTGGGGAAGGGTCAGGGGAGGCATTATGGACATGTTTTTAGTTGTAGAAGGAAACCGGAGTACCCGGAGGAAACCTACGCAGACACGGGGAGAACATGCAAACTCCACATAGAAAGGCCCCGGGCGGCCTGGGAGTCGAACCCAAGACCTTCTTGCTATGAGGCCAGAGCGCTAACCGCTGCGCCACCGTGTCGCCCAAAGTAAAAAAAGTGTCATAACAGTATTTACTATTACAACATAAATTAAGACAAATTCAGTAGCAAGGACCACAAACCACAAATAGATATTAATAATAATTATTGAAGGAATGAATAATGATGATATTGTGAATTTTGATGACAATTAGATGTATGATTTGGCTTCAATGAGGCCTAGGCTCCCAGGCCTCGTATCCCCCCGTACCTGAAAGAAGAAGCAGAGAGTAGGATTGGTGGTTCACAAAGACAGTGGACAAAGGTAGTATGTGAACAAGTGGTTTATATAGTGAATCAACCAGAAGGGGCGTGGATGTGGATGTCCTAAACTTAAGATAACATATCTTCATAGTGTGAACAACTTATCTTCATAGTGTGAATAACTTATCTTCATAGTGTGAATTTGCACGCATTTTACAAAATGTGGACTTTTTAAGACAAATTTAAAAGTACATTTAAATCACCTCAAAAATAACTTTAATTGGATCTTTTCATTCAAAAGAGAGAGTCATGTGATTCGTAGTCAGCTGATAGTAGTGCGCTTCATGTCTGAATGATTGCCCAGAGGCCAGTGCATAACAGCGGACTCACACCAGAAGCGACTCAAGCGACTTGAGAGAGCAGTTCTCATTCATTTCCTCTGCAGGCTGGAGCAAAAAGGAGACATGAGGAAGTGACGAGGCGAAGAGCTCAGCAAAGTTGAAATGAAGTTAACTTTATGCAAATTCAGAGCGACATTCACAAGGCGACAGCCACTCAGTGAACACCTTTTCACAAACACAAACATGACATTGGTCGAAGCTCTCAAAGCGCTCCCAACTACCCCCTCTCTCTGAAAACTTCCGGTAGAGAGCTGGAGACAGCACCACAGAGAGCAGGGTTTATCTGTTCTGGTGTGAGTAGGTTTGTTTAAGCTGAGCGAGGCGGTGAAGGCGGACATGGTGGACATTTTAAATGTGCAATTTTAAGGTAAATGTGAGCTTAACATTTGTGAAAACACAACATTAAACTGTTAATAAACTTAAGCAAACAACTCAGAACAGTGAAACTTTGAGGTCATCAACGTTAGTTGAGTTTTTTAATGAGTGTACAAAGTACGGGATTTCACATGACTTTATCAAAAATAAAAGTTATTAAACTTTCTTAACAGACTTTTTTATAGCATGTTATTGATAAAGCTACACTAAAGCTACAACATTTTTAGTCGTTTCTGGCCGTTTAAGTAGTGAAAATATATTCAAGCTAACAATTAGCACAGTTATCTCAGTCGCTGTGTCCGAATGTCCACACTCGTTCTCTATCTACTCTGTTACTATATAGTCCTGCCCTGTTCAGTGGACTGGTCAATGACTCATTTATCTGTCTTTCGGACACAGAGCGCACTATTTTCAGCTGACCGCGGGTCACGTGACTCTCCTCGGGAAAAAAGTCCAATAAAAATAAACTTTTGTAATAAATACCGACCAATTCCGCCTGACACGCACATATTTATGGTTTAACTTGGACAAAACATTTAACCACAAACAGACTGGACAATTCCTCTTTTACAGCCCCAACTAAGGTAAGCAGCTTTCAGTTACGAGTTTTATGTTTATTCTACAGCTCAAGAAAGTGTGTAGTTAAAGTGTGGAAATTACATTGGTTCTGACACTATTCGCGTTGTTTTGCCCGATTCTCGCAAAGAATTGTGGTCCATATTGATCGTTCTAGTGACCATCGATGTTCACTACTTTTCCAGATGCATTGTGTCAAATCTTGAGTGCACTACTTTTTGACCTGCTGGACATTCGGACAACACTACAAAATGGCGTGACCCCTGAATAGTGCACTATATACATTCGGACACAGCCAATTTCAGCAAGTGACTTAGTTTGTGGAATGACCACCCCTCTGACCCGCTAACCTCTGTGCTGCTGCTGTCACCATGGCGACTGGACAGAGCTTGTCGCAGAAACAGGCAGTGAGCTAACCATTGCCTTTGTGTTACATGGCTACCACTTAAAAACTTCCTGAACATCGGACGCACAGTTAGGTCATTGGTTTTTAAGACATTTACAACATGTCTCTGCCATAAACAACACAATCTGATCTCCTGGGCTGAAATATTCTAAATGTCAATCATAAATCCAGGTTTATTATGACAATTATTACATTTGTCAGTGATGTGGAGCGTATATAATCCTGTAATACGATTAGCCCGGCCCCTGCTTTATGCCACAATTAGATTCAACCGAAAGCCTGTGTGGTAATTTGAAATATATCATTATTCAAGCAGACAGACTCAATTGTTCACGTAATGTTTTTGTGCTCATGTTTGGAATATAAATTAGAGAACACTTTCTGCTATCAACTTTAAACATGCACATTAAGGTGGTTCTCTGGCTATAGACACTCCAAATGTACTGATGTGGAAGAATGGGTTGAACGTTCACATCCACGTTTAGGAACACGTTATGCTAAATCAATCAATCAATGCATTTTGTAGAGTCCAAAATCAAAACAGCCATCACGAGGGCTTCACAGAATTGTTGATTTGGCAAACAGAAATGTCAATTGGTCAATAGCAAACAGAAACATTAAAAAGTCAGAGACAGTCGTTGACATTCACGACAAAAAGGCAAATGGAATTATTGTCCCAGAGCATCTCCTGTCCTTAGACTGTCCTTCTCTGCAAGGACAAACTCCAAAAACTCAGAAATCTGCAGGAAAAGCCCATGGATGGACAGGCTATTTACTTTTCGTGGTAATGCACTTCCTTGTTAGCTTCTTTTTGAGATTGATCCACAAAACAGACAAGCTAACATGTTAATTACCTAAACAGAGCTAAACAGGAAGTGTGTTGCCAAGAAAAGTGGGCGTGGCAACACACTTCCTGTTTAGTATAAGGCAGCAGTATAAGGCGAATAGATGTGATAAGGACTGACGCTGACAGTTTTTTTAAAGATCTGGGACCCCCAGGGTCCCAGAGGGTTGTTAATGGACTGTATGTATGTATATTTATTATTATTAAACTGATTTCAACTCTGGCCCTTCAAGAGCTGTGCTGTGAAGCACTTATCTCAAAGCAAAAGGCTGTTTTACTGGGTCATACCTAAGATTGGTGCATCAGGTGCTGGTCCTCCTGACAGGTTAGTAATAATTTAGTAATAAACCTAATATTTTCAAATCTGGCTAGGGATTAAGAAAATAATTATACTATAACATTATTTGTAGCTGCCTATTCAACTTCTAGTTAAAATTTATCAAAATATCAGAAATCATACAAAATGTAGTTTTCTTGGGGGAAAACCCCAAATCTCATCATTTATGTGCATTATTTTAAAATGAAATAATGTTCAAAATGTGCCTCACTTTGCTCACAACCAAACTTGGGCCACCAAAATCCAGAATTGACCCTGACTGTATTTGTATTTGTAATGTTTATTATTGATTTATTTGTATGTTGTAACATTGATATTTGATTGTAATTATATTATTGATTTATTTGTATGTGTGATAACATTGACTGTATTTGTATTTGTATTTTATTATTTTTTGATGTAGTTGTATTTGGAATGTAATATCATTGAAACAAATACAGCTAAAGCTAAGCTTCACTATCTGATCTTTTCTTTTCTTCTTCCATCTTTCCTCAAAGTGGATGTGGACAAGATTTGTTTATTTGTGTGACACATAAAACAAAGGGGCTGTCATCATCCATATCTTTTAAGAACAAAAAAACAAACTTTTCATATCTCACATTACAAAAGTTTGGTGCTTTGCTCAGTGATTCACAGACAATTGTGTTGTTTTCAGTCTCCTTAAGCACATTGTGGGATGTTATAAATGACTAAAGGACTGACTGATTCTTTTGGGTATTTGAAGGATAATCATATCACAGTGTGTCTTCAAATATTAGCATTTATTTTGTCTCTGTCTAACAAGCATATTAATTTAACATCCCCCAGATATAGAAACTTTTACTTTTGGAATATTCACTCCCAGAACTATGACAAGTTATACGTTTGTTGTTGAAAGATGTCATTGCTAGAGTGGATAATCCATCTTTAAGTCCTGACATCCTTGACTGTCCTCTATCTTGTGTAATCCTGATCAGAAACACCTCATGTGGTTTGGGAAAGCTTCAAACCCCCACAGCCAGTCTACAGCTACATTTACCATCATTTATTGTCCTGACTTTTCACTTTTTTTTACCTAAGGAGATAAATTGTCGAGGCGTGGCAGAGCTCATCTATTCTGAGCTGACAGCGGGGTGTGTGCGTGACGAGGAGGGGGGGGGGGGGCGTTGCCACGGGGACACACTGTTATCTGTCAGGAGGAAGAGCCAGTCACTTTGGGGTCAGTGGCTGCAGATGGATGAAACTCCTGTCGTTATGTAACTTCTGTTTTAACTGTGCTGCAGTGACTGTGGAAGGTGTCCCCCTGGTGGTCTCGAGAGGGACTGCACTGGAACGTGATAGAAAAAATGACTGTGAATATTTGTAACGCAGACGTTTTGTGTTTTGGGCAATCAGTGGTGTAGTAAATTTTGATATGTTTTTAAAAGATGAGGATGAGTAAGATGAACTTGTGTGTTACAAACTTTCAATCTAAGTAATAATCATCTATTCATTAAATAACTTCTTTGTTTAATGTGCATCCCTATATTTGAATCTTAAATAATATAAAACATTATAATAAACACTTCAGCTTTGAGGAACTACATAGTGCAGAGATGAGCAGCTTCAGCACCATGGACAGCTCCCTTTGAGTTGAATTCTTTACTGACTTGACAAAACTGTGAACATTTGCGCACATTTATTCATGTTGCAATGTGATCATGAAATTAAATCAAGAACAAATAATATTGAGTTTGAAATGGTACCAATTCATTTCTTAAATTTGCAATTCCACAATAAAACAATACCAATGACAAAGAATATTGTGTTTTTTTAAAATATGTATTTAGTTAACCTTGTCAGCCAGATGGTTTATCTCGCGATATTTGTGAATTCACTAACTTGAGATAAACCATATGGCCTTCCAGCCGCCCGATTGGTTTGAGAGTCTAAACTGCTGTGCTTTGGCCCACTCACATCACAGCAGTGTGTTTTTGAGGGCCTAAGATGAGCTGTAAGCGCCGAGTCGGATTCAAGCTAAACAAAGATGGCGGCTCCTGTGGATGTTTGTGTTTCTGCTGCTTTTGATGCAGTTTTTGCAGAAATATGGAGTAATTTCTTTTTGAAAGAAGAGCATGTGTGTGACACATCCCGCATTGATGTTGGATACACCATTATGATTTGTTGCTGTGATTGGCTAAGCACAAATAAGGTCGATCCCACACCCAATCAGCTCGAAGAATTTCACTAAACATCCCACCTTTTCCCAAATGAGTCAGGTTCCAGATGGATACTGTGGACAAACTCAAATCGGAGTTCAACACAGATCCATCTGGCGTGAGCCAGGTTAGTATTTAGTACTAAACTATCAAAATTAAATGTATTTTTAGATGCTTTTCTTGCAGTACTTTCAATGTAACACAAAGTGCTTTACAGTGCATTAAAAATACATAAGCAAAAAAAATTACCATTCAGGTACAATTTAGATTTTGTTTATTAAAGGGGACCTATTATGTTGAATCCACTTTTCTGACTTTTTATCATGTTATATCATGTTTTCTCAACATTAGTTTACCCAAAGTTAATTGCATGTTGGAGTAATCAACATGCAATTAATGCAATTGTCCCCACCCATTTGTCTGTATTTACTTGCTATTAGTCAAAACAATCAGAGTACAACATATGGGTTCAAAATTGTTGTTTGCCTACATTTCTCTGCTCCAAAAATGGTATTTCAAAACATACTCCTTTTTAAAATTAGGACTTTCATTGAAGAGTTTAGCAGTTTTGAACAGGAAGTAGATGGACCTGTTTTTATTTTTATTTTTTTATCGTTTTAGATGAGTTTTGTGTTTAACAATGAACAAAATGTATCTTATTGATCTACATGAGTTCTAGTTCAGTGGTGCAATCGACTATTCGATCTTTGAGGCAGTGAAAAGTCCATCCCAAAGCCCAGAACTTTAACCACAAGATACAGATGTAAAGCTACAAGCGCACTACACGCGCAAATTACAACCGCAATATACCATATACTAGTTGGCTTGGAAATAGATTTTAAGGCATTTTATGGTAAAAAAATAAATAAATAAATAAAAATGAGCATAGTCCTTTTAAATGTAAATGTACATTTTCCTATTGAAAACAACCTCAATAGTATGTTAGAATATTATAGCTAAAGGACAAAGATTTCCATAGAAACAAGCAGAGGGAGGCTCCTTAAGGACACTGAGGAGTCAATTTTATGGAAATGCCAGTCTGCTCAGAGTGAAAACACACATTATATAACGTCCTTACTGCCATAAAGAACATCCAAATGAAAACTAAACAATGGTTTTGTTAAGGTCTCTTTATTAACTCTTTCACTGCCGGCCCTATTCTCACTTTGACCCTCCTTCCTGTTAGGCTTAAATTAAACAATATTCACAGCTCTACAAAAAAACTTTGAAATTCCTTGTTTTCATTACAAGCAATCGAGCTGGAGAAACCAAACTTTTCTAAACCAAACCGTTTGAAAAAAAAAGCTGGCCCCCAAAAGCACCTGATCATATGTTCGGTTTTCAGTTTTCAAAGTTGTCAATTCGGTATTTTTCGATACACTTTCAGTTTGCTCAGTGCGAGATTCATCCACCGACGTTTTCAACTGATGTTGCCTAAATGAACAGTGACTCATGATGTGATGCAGTGTTGTACGCCGCTGTAACAGGAGGAGGATCAGAGAAGCAGTTTAAGTTTTTTTTTTGATCCACGCAGATCTATTGAGCGGACATGTGAATCTGGCAAAGGACTTTTACACAAGGAGTGATGTTTGTGCTTCAGGTGAATGTGACGCGGCAACAGTGGTGAGTCTAAATGTTCGTCTTTTTGATTCTGAAGTGTTTACGAGCGCAGAGTCGTGTAAGACCATCAGAAGTGTCCTCCAAAATATAGGGCTGTCTCTGGGTCCTGGTGCAAACACTATTCCCCCCTCTGGTGGTGACACTGGAAACTGCATCATGTATGTGACTGTAGACAAAGTCAGGATGTGCATGAGGCAGCTCTCTTTTGTCACACAGAATAAAAGGTCAATGACGGAATCTAACAGACTACGGTTGGCCGCGCAATGACAGATATTTCCATTCTTGGCAGGGAAAGACTTTAGATAGAGTTCCTGCAGCTGACGTCACACTACCCCAGCATGCACCGCGTATTCTCGGGCGGCAGCTACGATACCATTAGAATTCAACCCGGCGGACGGGATTATCAAACGTTATCGGAGTGCTCACTGGAACTTGTTGAAATTGTCAAAAACAGACGAAAGTTCCAATTGTACTGCGATGTCCAGGGCTTTATAGTAAATTATATTTCACACAAATGTCATCAGGGAAGCGTTTTAATGATATAGGAAGGTGAAAAGTGAATCAGATGTCCAGAATGGCAGATTCTAAACTTGTGAAAATTAAAGTTGGGCCACAAAATGGTCACTAATGTTTATATGCGTTGTGTTTTAGACTTACGGATATATACGACCTAATTTAATACCACAGATGAGCCACAAAAGCTAAATTGCTGATTTCTTCCCATAAGATTCAATAGTAGCATCACTGCCGTAATGGCGGCCGCAGCGAATTTAGTCACGATGGGTACAGAAGCTCTATGGACTAAAAAGTAACACGAACCATGTTCCTTTATATTGTGTGTTCAACAATAATTGTCGCACTTCTATTTTTTACATACAGACTTTCTCCAGATGGTGGTGTGTCTACAGTGTCCCACAGTATGACGTTAGAGTATCTCCATGGTAACAAGCAGGTTTGTTTATTTTTTTTTCCCCTCATTCTTCCTGGGCTTTCCATCTTCCTTTGGCTTTATTCCTCATATTTTGACATCCAACAAAGAGGATGGACATACAACATAAAGAATCAAAACGAATGTACAAATACCAGACCAAAGAACAGTCAGGTCTCTGTCTTTGTGAGAATAAATGTTTAATGTGATACTGTGGAACATTCCAGGTGATGAATAAAGACAAGGTCGTTCTTCCTGGAGCTGTGACATTGGCTTTGAGCTGATTTGTTGAATAAAATATAAGTGTAAGTGATGGTTCCATGTTGAATCTGGATTAAAAACAGAAGAGACCCAAACCGCCTCCAAAGTGAACCGGTCTGAGGAATCCAGACTATTTCAGACCAGGCTAGAACTCTTCTCTTAATCACATTGGATTTGGGTTGATTCATTTCATGTTTGAATAATCTTGTGTTGTCTTGTAGCTGATGCTCGAGTCTTGTTTTCACTTACCACCTATCCCCGCCCACTTTTCTGTATTTACTTGTGTACTGAACATAAGCAGAGGAGTGGCCAAACAATAACAATGGAGTATTTAATCTAACAAGGATATTTGATTAAACTGCATGAACAAAGACTTTTATCATACTGAACAAAGGTGTCTTATAAACTCTTTATTAACACTATTGTAAGTGTCATGACTGAAGAACACAAATGGATTTCTTTGTCACGTGAAACAATCTGCTCTCCAGAACATATTGTAAGGTTATGAAATCCTGCTCAGGCTGAAGCTGATTGGCGGAGATGATGGATGAGCTCTGTGATTGGTGGATGTGGGTGCTGTGTCAGTCTCTCAGCCTCACTTCACACTTCACACATGAAACACAGAGCAGAGCATCAGAGAAGAGGAGGATATATCATGATAGGCATTATGGGAAATGTTCCAAAACCTCAGTAAGAGCAATAGTGTGTCATGTGACTGCAATATAATCACTCACAATTCTGGTTAAAGGTGCACTGTATAACTTTTTTAACATATTAAGTTTATGCCATTAAAATGTTTTTGATTGACTAAAATGTAAATCTGTATCTTTACTTTGCACAAGTTTGCATGATCAAAAAACCTCTAATATTTGGCCTTTGGAAAGGCCTGCAGTGTTTTTAATAGAAAACATGTTCTTTTAGTCCATTTATATTTTTCACATTATGTGCTGTGTACTGAAGAGCACATGGATTTCGTGGTCATGTGACCTCTGGGTTCTTGTGCACACACTATTCCTCCCTCTACTGGTGAATCTGTGAAACTGCATCATACATTTGACTGTAGACAATAGTAGATTTAATAAAAGGTTTATGACAGAAATAGACGCCATCGGCAGGCAAAGTTGGTCTTGCAATGACGGATATTTTCATCATTGGCAGGGAAAGAGTTAAATGTGCTGCCACATTTGAACATGTGTTTATTAGAGCATGTAAGTACACTGTAGTGTCTACATAAGTTCTTTAATGCCTCTGGAGCAGTGAGCTCAGGGACACATCCCCAGATCTTCTTGCTAGAAACCCTGGCACCACTTATTGCTTCCGCTCTATTTCTTGTCACTTCATCTACTTGTGTGGGTACTGCAGATAGTTCCTCAAAATCATCTGCAGTACCTGACCCAAAACAAGGAAGTACAATCAGTCAAACACTGAAAAGAGATGAAGTATCTCAACTCAAATTGAGATGCGACTGAATAGAGAGATTTTTGGTCGACGTCACTTTCCGCTCTACTGTGCATGCTCCATACAGAAAGAGCCGCTCTCCATTTGCTTAGCTGGGGAAACTTCTTTGAATAAAACAACAAAATGGGATGAGAGCAGCTGTTTGGATCAGGTCTGAACCAATCTGACAGACGTCTGTCATCTGTTTTTCCCTCACCTGAATGTGACTTTTAAGGGTTGTAGACTTGAATTTCATTCACAAATGTTGATTTAGCAGCATAACTTTTGTTTTCTCACAGTAATAAACTCTTGTAGTTAGTTGACAATGATGCTTTTTCAACTTGTTTTCACTGTTTGTGTTTATGTGCAGAGGCTCTTTCTGCAGCGGTCATGGTGTTGATAAACTAAAAATCCCTTATATTGTCATCCTTTGACTGTTGGATTAGATTTTGTACCTTTTAAATTGTAAGTTTACCGTACAGAATCACTGACACACATGTTTACACTCTACTTCCTGGACTACACTGATTTGTCAGAAGAACTGAATGTTTTTTTTCTGGTGCATGTATGATCAACTTTGTTTTAAAATTTCACACACCCCAAATTTAAATGTAAACTTCTTAGTCCTACTGTAACTTCAAAAAGGTAACTGTTAAATGACCTAAGTAAACGCCAGTAATTTTTCCCTACAGAATTTTTTACATACATATTCTAAATAAACAAATCCCAAACAGGCAAGACACTTCCACATGCACATATCTGCATCTACGTACATTGACTTATCAAATAAAAACCTTAACGAGACCTGAACTTAATCCAACGGAGACACAATCTAAACTCCAAACGGCACATAGGATGGAGAAAAAACATTAAACACACCATCAAAATCAAATTAAACACGTCGTCAATCACAATTCCCTAATCACAAAACATATCCTCTACTGAGAACCAAATATCCAACCTCCACGGGAACTTTTCTAATGTTTGCTTAAGATTTATCATTCTGCTTGTAACCAGGATGTATGGAGCCGTGTTTACCGGTGAGAGACAATGTGCTGGGAGGTGTAGACAGAGCAGAGCAGATGTCAGGCTGACTGGTGCAGCAGGTGTGAGAGGGAAAAGACTGAAGCTGTTACATCACAAAAAACAAACGGGATTTTTCATGAGATTTCGACCTGCGGAGATACAATGATTGAAGCACTGTTTACTGTAGAGACTGGGGCAGGAGAGCTGAGCAGAGGGAGAAAGAAAAGGTTTGTTGGTGGTGGTGGAGAAGAGGAGAAGATGGAGAGGTTGAGGGGGTTGGTGGTTGCGCTGACTGTGTGGAATTGTTATGGAATATGGAATCTGCTCCAGTGGCGATGCCTGGACCTCGGATGCCGGAGACAGAAGAGATGGGAGAGAGAAGAGAGGGGGAGAAGAGAGAAAACGAGAGGGGGAGGGAGAGGTACAAGGGGAGAAGGAAAAAAAAAACGATGAGGGAAAGGAGAGAGCAAAGAAGAGAAGAGAGTGTGTAAAGAAAGGAGAGAAGACAGAAAGAGGAGAGGAGAGGGGAGAAAGAAGAGAGTGTAAAGAGGGGAGAGAAGAGAGAGAAAGAGGGGAAGAGATGGGAGAAGGAAGGGGGGAGAAGAGTGTAAAAAGGGGAGAGAGAAGAGAGAGAGAAAGAGAGAGGGAGAAAGAAGAGAGAGAAGGAGTGGGGAGAAAGGAGAGAGAAGAGAGAGAAAGAGGGGAAGAGATGGGAGAATGAAGGGGGGAAAAAGATGAGTGTAAAAAGGGGAGAGAGAAGAGAGAGAGAGAGAAAGAGAGAGAGAGAGAAAGAGAGAGAGAGAGAAAGAGAGAGAGGAGGACGAGAGGAGAGGGAGAAAGGAGAGAGAGGAAGAGGGAGATAGAAGAGAGATAGAGGAGAAGGAAGGGAGGGAGAGAGAGAGAGGAGAAAGAAGAGAAATTGGGAAAAGGAGCGATAGTGATAAAAGAAAGAAAAGAGAAAGAGAGATCGAGAGCGAGAAGGGGATGTGACAAGGGGAGGAAGCAGAGAGAGGGAAGAAGAGAACAGAGTCTAGAAAGAAAGGAGCAGGGAGAGAGGAGAAAGAGAGAGTATATAGAGGAGAGATCAGAGAAGAGAAAAAGGGTTAGAGTTAGAAGAGAAGAGAGGAGAGTGGGTGAGGAGATCACTCTTTTGTTCTCTGTGTCTGTCCAGAAGTGCTTGTTTAAACACGTGCTGTCTAAATGAAGAAAACATGCCTCAGGGCAGCTGTGGCACCTGAGAGTGAATGAATAATGCACTGTGCAGTCAAATGATTAGTCATGCATTATGTATGCATGTCCTGCATGTGTAAGTACGATCACATTGCATAATATATAAGACTGAGAGTGATGTCTAATAATGATAAAACTTATTATTACTCAGGTAAGCACATTTTGATTCAGATGTTATAATGTTGCAATGTTAAAGCTGATTTTCACAGGACAGTAGTTTTACATCTGTACAACCGGTCTCTCTCACAGTCTTCTTTGCTAAGGATTCATTTTCAACTACATTACAACAGCTTTACTCAGGCGTAAAAGTAAAAATGAGGTCAACCGCCTGAGTGCAGCCAATCAGAGCGCTGCTTTTGGCTCCTACAATAATAATGCACTGGATTAGTGCTCTTCAAGGCACTTCACATTCTGTATTATTCATTCATTCCACACTTGTAGTGGTAATCTATAATTGTAGCCACAGGTTGCTGTTTTGCACCTCTGACCACCTTTAACCTTTCACACTCACCTATGTCACCTGAGGTTCCAGCGATCTCCCATCCAAGTACTGCCCAGGCCTAACCTGCTTAGCTTCTGAGATCTGATATTAAGCTTTGACAAGATGGTATGACAACCAGATAAGGACTTTGTATTATTATTCTGCATTCACTATACATTTTGGATTCGGATCAAGATTCGTTTGCCTGGATAGTTTGGTGCAATTAGTTAATTGTGAACGCATAAACAAACTCTGGTCCAGTCCAAAATGTCGAAATCTGGTTCAGTTGGAGAAGTCGGTCTCAGCTCGGTTGAGTCGAGCCCTGGAGCGGTTCATTTGTTTTGTAAACGCAAACTAACCGAGAGAAAAACTAAATCAGGATCGGAACAGGGACGTGAGCCACGCTGAGACACACGTGAGGCTCAGAATCAAAACAAACAACATGTGTGAGATCGATAATGAGACAAATAATATGTAAAAACCAAACCAAACCAAAGGCAGATGTGTCTCACTGCGCTGGTTCGACTGACAAAAAAGTGTATTGTGAACACGAACCTAGCCAGTTTAGAGAAAGAGACAGCTTTGGTTCTCAATCGAGCCAAGTCCGGTTCAGTTTGTATTGTGAAAGCTAAGATCCAAACAGTTAGTCTATTTCTTCTAAATCGTTACCTTCTCACCTTCAGAAAGTTACACGGTGCACCTTTAAGCCAACGTGACTTAGTTCTACACTTGATAAGTTGGTGTTTTAATGTCATGAACTGATAACAGTCTCAATTCTCTTTCCTCATTTCCTTTCCTCTCCTGGTCTCCTCAGTTCCTTCCGTTCTTCAGCTGTCAATCAAACGCACCATATTAAGTGATGTCCCAAAGCTCAGAGGAGGAAAGAGAAGGAAACATGGAGCAGGGCCGAGGAAGAACATATAATAAATCTTTACCTGTCTGTCTCCCAGAGAGGATACTGTAAAGTTTCAAGTTGGAGCTACAGTGAAAATAAACTCTGCCCACTGCTGACTGTGAGTTATGCTGCCTCGAAGAATGTGGTTGGTCTCATTTCTTGAAACTGAAATGATTTACAACCATAAAATTAGAGTTGTCACAACATTACAGCTCACTAGTCAAAGCTCCAACAGTATCTCTCCCAAACCTGTCCTTGCACAACACCTTGCATGCGTCAGAACTAGAGTCTTTTCCCATGTAAAGAAGAAACAAAAGCATCAAAACTGCTTTGGTTCATTAAGGTAAAGGAATCAAACACACACACTGCACTCATCCATTACACGAAGCAGGGATCTCTCTGGTCTTGAGCTCGATGATCATACTCCACCTCTAAAGCCGGCTGCACACGAGAAGAGTTTAAGATTTTTACGTTTTCTAAAAAAGAACGGGCCACAGACATAAGGACATTTACAACGATTATTTGTTTCACAGTTGCAGTGGCAGGAAGAACAGATGACACAAGACTTGTGAAGCGCAACCAATGGTGGTTGTAAAGATGTGTTCTTATTTATGAATGTTAATGAAATCCTTATCCTAATCTTAATCTATTCCAATCTTTGAATATTCCCGTTACACCTAAAGAAAATGTCTCCATGTGGCTTGAACCAAAACTTGACGTTTTTACGCCGTGAAATCTCGTGTCATTTTACACTTTTTATATTGTGCTATATCTACACATAACATAAGTATGCAAAGAAGGCGTGAAATAGTGCTCATAATACACTGTTTTTGTGTCATGGTGTATGTTCGCTTTATTGTGAGACTGTGTTGGAACCTCACGTTGTTGCGCACTGACAAAATGAGAGTCGCAGTGACACACAGACATAAGGAGAGAAATAAAAAAAATCTCTGATCAAAATCTCTGGCCACGCCTCCTGAATTCATAGAGAAGCACTTTGGGCTAAAACTCGAGCCAAAACTTCTGTGGTGTGCAGAAGGGTGAAATGGCAAAAAGCTCATACGGTTTGAGGAAAGGACAGTGTGGTGTATGTAGCTCCATGAGCATTTTTGGACAGCCTGTTCTCACAGATAAGCGTGTCAATACCACAATTTGAAACAGCGATTTCTATTTTTCATGTGTATTTCACCCATTTTTGGTCCAGTTTATTTTTATGGCGAATGTAAAGACATGTTTATATTCATTAATCCTAACGCAATCCTAACGCAACACTAAGCCTCAGACCAAAGCTTACCCGTTTATACAACTTCAGACCGAAACTTAGCCGTTAACACCTCCTGCTGTCCTCAACCACATCGCTTGTCCAGACCACGAGCTGTGTGAAGCACTTTGGAAGACATCAGTCTGTATAAATGTGCTATAAATAAATCATTCATTCATTCAAGTACTTTTGTTACTGCTATTTTCATCTACTTCTGATTTCATGAATGCTGTGCAGCAGCATTAGATTGTAACACAGACAACAGTGCCCCCTGCTGAAATAAAACGGTACAACTCTGAGTCACATTTTTCCATTCTTTCACATTGACACTTTCTTTATAGTTGAGACGTTGACTTGTACAATTCCAAAAGTATGGTTATTGTTTATATTAATGTTTAAATGTATTTAACAGGTTTTTTTTTTTTTTTTCCCTAAAAATCCTAAACTTGATATTGTAGGTCTTCACAAATGTTTGCATAGGTCTGAAAGTATGTTTGGAAAAAGATATGACAGTCAATAGGCTCTGTCATTCCCCAATCATGCTAGTTGTTAGCTTGATTATATTTTCGTTATTTAAGCTCCCAGAAACAGCTAAAAAAGATCTCTGCCAACCTTAGATCACTAATCATAGAAGGTCAATAAAGTAAATTTCATAACGTTTATTTTCGAAAAAAGTAACGTGAAATCTCGTACTTTCTACACTCATAAAAAACATTAAATTTCACACAAATGTGAGTTGATCTCTAAGTTTCACTGCTGTGAGCTGTTAAGCCTGTGTCTGTGTCTAAATGCTAACACTAACAAGTACAGAAGTTAGCTACTGTGAATATAAATATTTGGTTGATATACAGTATACCTAGAAAAAAATCTACAAAAAATAAAAAGCATTCTAGTAAGCTGCATGTTGCAAATTGGGCTTGATTTCATGGATTTGTTGTTTCTCAAAACCTCTTTAAAAGTCCTAAATTGGACATGTGTTCATCTGCAGAAAGCCTGGTTTAAGAATCCCGCTCATGTGTGCAGACTGGGAGAGCTCTGGTGTGAGTTGTACAGTGTGAAATGTGATCAGAGCAGAGAGATGTGGGGAGAATAATGAAGCGTTTACTGTCTGCTGTGTTTTATAAGACTAAATCACAAAGAGAAGAGGCAGCGTGGGAATGAGGCCTATTAAAAATCTCTACATGTTCTGTTCAGGATCATCAAGACAGACAGTTTTCATGACAGATATAATGTCAGAGCAATTATTCAACTTTACTCACTAGATAAAAGATTCATTATGCTTTTGTGTCACAATATACAGTTGTTTTGCTCATGACGACGTAATCCAGTTTTCATTACATGGAGTGATGACAGACTGACAAGGAAAGAATTTAAACCCATCTTGCCTGATATGCTATCCATTTCTCTTCTGCTTTATCAGGGGTCCGGCTGCAGAGACATAGTCCCTCCAGGTTGGTCCTTCCTCAGAGTCTCCTCTCAGTGAGAGAAGTCACCTCAACTGGCTCCTTTTTATGTAGAGGAGCAGCAGCTCTACTCTGAGTTCCTCCCTAGCTTGTGACTAAGCTCCTTACTCTATCTCTGAGGGAGCACCCAGCCCCCTGCGGAAGAAACATATTTCATTATCCAAAGCTCATGACCGTAGGTGAGAGATGGAACGTAGATTGATCAGTTATTTGAGAGCTTTGTCTTTTGACTCTTAGTGTGGTGTGGTCTGATGTTACACAGATCCACCTGTCGATCCTATGCTCCATTCCTACACTGAACCACATGCCGAGATACTTGAATACCTCCACTAGGTGCAAGGACTCTCCATCATTTAAAGAGGGCAAACCAACATTTTCCGGTTGAGAACCATGGCCTCGGACTTGGAAGATCTGAATTTCATCCTGGCTCCACTTGGCTTCAAACTGAACTAGTGCATCAATGCCAATCCGGGCAACGTAGTGTTCCTTAAAATTTGTTCTGCCATTGGGTCTTAGTAAACGTTCTTTGTCCTGTCATCTGGATTAGAATTAAATAATAACAAATCCTTATGTCAAAACCTTCAAATTCATGCTGAGTCTAGGACTGCAAAGTTTGGTGTATAGGAGATTTAGAGGGGGTTTGACAACCCTGTGGAGGAAAACTGTATTTTGAAAAGAAAAAAAAAAAATACAGTCTTTGAATTTACAATGTTTTACTGAATTCTGTGGATGAAGTGTTGTCAATTCACTTTTGGGAGATGATTTGAAAATTATGTTGTTTACATAAAAGCTGAGATACAGAGAAAGCAAACTGACAAACAAAAAAAAAAAACACTTTGTGTGCAGTGCCTTGTCTTCCTTTAGATGTTTTTGTCCTCTTTTGGTAAATCATTATTAAGATTGCCCTGTGGTTAGGGGCTGACTAAAGAATACTACCATCGTATTCCCTGTGTGTCGTAAAAGGCGACTAAAAGGGACGGGGCGAGAGGACTGGGAATCCTCTCCCCCGTAACAGTTTTCCCAAAAACAGACAGGGCAGAGCAGGGAAGGGGAGGTTGACGCCTTGAATGTGCGTGGGTGTAGTACGAATGAAAGTAAAAGAGATCTGATTAGAAGGATGTTTGAAAGAAGGAGAATGAGATGAATGGAGAGCGTTTGTGTATGCGTGAAAAGGTTTGAAACCTGCTTGGAAGGGTTCGTGTATGAAGTGGCAGGGGTAAACCAGCTACTGCTGAGGCCCTGTTGCGGAGGTCTCATGTGCTGTGCTGTACAGCTGACCCCAGTGCAGTGCAGTGTGGAGAGTGAACCCAAGGAGGATTGGCACGAATGTGGAACAACACGTACACACACTTTCAGCCTTTTCATTATAGTCTGTGTTTGCCCCTTTCTACCTCTGCGGGGAGATCTGTGTTTGTGCCTGTGTTTTTCCGTTTGTCTGTCTGTGTGGGGGAGGGCTTGGGAGGGTGTGGGAGGACCTTGGTGGGGTCATTGGGACCTTGTTGGGGTGTCTGGGGGTACGGCTTGCTTGGAGTCTGAGAGTGGTCTGGGCTACCTTGTCGCTCCGGGTTGCCCCTTTTGGGTGTATCGCGGTGTCAACTGTGGTGTTCCCCGGGGTCCGCTTTGACTTGGGTACCCTTCATGATCGTTATGCAGCTGATTCAGACCTGGAAGCTCCCAGATTGTTTTAGATTGTTTTAATGCACCACTTTTAGAATCAGGGAAAGTCAAACTCTCACTCAGGCTGGCAGGACAATGTCTGCCTTCTTTTTAATGCAACTTAGACACAACGTAGCATCAAACACACAGCACACATAAGAACAGGATAAGTATAGGGACTGAAACAAATTTTGCCCTGTGGTATAACTGGGAGGGAGTCCTGAAGTTGGATGGTGGTCCGGGTCGCTCTCTGGGTCTGGTTGGTCTCCCTTGTGGCTCCTCAGACGTGTTACTGGTGGCTTTCGTTTGGGTTCTCTCGCGGCCTTTTTGAGTTCTCTTGCTCATGGGCGGGCGGTGGATAGATGCCGGGGTGCCCTGTCTAGGCTACCCCGTGTACATGGGACACAGCCTTGATATATAGATAGATAGATTATTAAGAAAAAACTAAGTCACATCTTAGTTCTGGTGCTCAGACAGACTAATCTTTGGTGGGAGTTGCTGTGCCAGACTTTGTCCAGCAGATGTCAGTGTGCAGCTGTGTATAACTCACTCTGACCACGTTGTTTCTGTATTTCTTCTAATGTGAGATGACATTACACTGTCCTGGGACTATGCAGTGTTTTCTTTGGAAATATATTCAATATAAAGTCAATTTTCTTTCTAATTGACTGACATGCATTAACATAAATAAACCTTTTTTTAATCTGTTAAAAGCCCTTGATACTGCGTAAGGTTTTCCTTTTTAATGTCTTCATCTCTGCAGAGCTCATGCAAACATGTGGTTAAAATATGTGCTGGGAAAACTCTATATCAGTTTCACGACATGTTCATAAGGAACCAAATTCCTTCTTGTCAGCCTTTACACCAAACTCCAGCTAGTGGTTACTTACATAAAAATGAGACCTGAGAAATAAAATTCTGAAACAGCAGTTTTTCCTGAGTGTTCGTAGAATTTAGAATATTTCCAAAAAAGAAGTAATGTCTTGAAATCTGTTTGAAAATTTTTAAAACAAGTGAAATGATCTTGAGCCTAAATTAGTCACAAATCCCTAGAATCAAGCCATTTTAACTTGTCTTGAAATTCACATTTGTCATTTACTTTGGCGTTGCTGACAGGATGTGCTGGCCTGTGTTTATATGCACATGAAGGACAAACACGGTGATCTAAAGGAGTCAGTGGTGGAGGAAAGTGCTTTCGTAAACCAAAGTCAAACTCATTTTCACCAAGGGCCACTATAGCCTTAGTAGCTGCAGATTGTAAAAAAAAAAAAAAAATCTTTTGGGGTCTTCAGAAGTAACGCATTGACCACCAAACCTAACCTAATATTACGTCACATAATACCCAACTGTAGACTCCACACTTCACAGTGACAACATCTCCTAACGAGCTGTTGTGTGTGTGTTTTAATCTATCAGAGTGTCTCAGAGCAGGACAAACAGGCCCGTCCTGTCAGCAGTCAGGAGAAAGTCCATAAAACACACTCCATCAGGCTGTTTACGGTGGCCTCATCACCACACGCCGTTTACAACACTGTCATCCACTCATACACTGCAATTAGCCAGATTACAGCCACAACAAATAGGTGCTGTGTCATTATGAGCTGGGACAAGATGGCAGCTGACATGTAGTTGAAGGGATGTGTTTCATGTTTAGTTACAGTTAAGCCAGCTCAAAGTTACCACTGTATATTTTAGTTGGCTTTACAAGTATCAGATGAAAACTTTTCACAGATTTTCACAGTGAATATAAAGGTCAGTACATTCTGCAGATGCGACGTGACTCTAGTCATCATAGAAAAACAAAAACAGTAAACCAGAGTTTTGAAATCTTCACTCTGGGACCTGGTTTCAGAAATATTAGTTTCTTAGTGTCCTGAAACTCCTGCTTCGTGTGGATGATGTGTGGTTTGGGTCAAATATTTGTGCTGAAACTTGGATTCATGTGGACAAGACCTAAATAAAGGTGGGGTAGCTAACTTTTTTATGTGTAAATTTGTAAACTTTGTGCTTTCTACTAAAAAGTATAGGGTAAATACAGCACTTTGTGAAAAAAATGAGATCTCTTTGTCCTGTCTGAACCTCATAATAAAGAATTTAGATTTGTATCGAAATAAAGCAAATAATCAACCTGCAGATGGCTTAGTATCACCAGTGACAAGCCCAAGTATCACCAGAGGTACAATTACCACAAGTTGATAAACTGTACTAGAGGAGAGTAAATTTTACTTCTTTAAACATGCTAAAAAAAAAAAGAAAAAAGACACACAAACTGTGTTTCTTGAATTTTAAGAGTCAGTAAAGCCAGGCACTGTCTGATTGCTCTGGTTGGATGTTAAGTTCCTCATGTTGGAACCTTATTATGGTCTGAGTCATACCACTGAGTCAATCTCTTACATGAATCATTATTATTTGGTCCAAACATCCTCAAACTCATAAACTAAACAGCTTTGGGGTGTCATTTTCGAATTGGCGTTGATATTCAAAACTTCTGTACTTATTATATAAAGATAATGCAATTCAATGTAAACATATTCTAAATATTCAGAATACATTTATCTGTTTGTTTTTCCAACTTTGTGAATATTTCACCCAGGTGAGGTGTTTCAGGCTGGAGTGCACGGTAGCACTCTGGCTTCCCATTAAGGAGGTCGCGGGTTCCACTTCAGTGTCGGATCATATCAACATCACAATCTCTCGGGGGGAGTTTGTATGTTCTCCCTGCGTCACCGTGGGTTTTCTCCAGATACTTCGGTTTCCTCCCACCGCCAAAAACATGTATGTTTAGGTTAATTTCCCATGTGAATGAAAGAGTGAATGACTGTGTGTCTAACTCTGCGACGAGTTGCCCACTGTCCAGGGTGTCTCCCGCCTACGGCCCAGAGTCACTGGGCTAGAATCTAGTAATGAAAACAAAGGGAAGAAAATTAATGAATGATTGAAAGGTGTTTCAGGCATCTACCTGGCTCATTGAACCGAGCATTGTCATTTGGCACTTTGCTGGCTCGGAGGTCGATTTTACTTCAGCTTCCCCTTTCACATATCTGTTGGGTCCGTGAGGTGCTTTATAATCTCACACTTGAGAAGTTGAGATTTTGTCCTAAAGGCTCAATTAGGCCATTCCATCCTACTTGGGACCCTTTCTTACTATGATCACCAGTACGGAATATGAACATGACTGATGCCTCCTGTAAACCTTTACTTTTATCTTCTGAAAGTCAACAAATTGTATTTCTAATCATCTCACCGTGCTATTTCCAAAACTGGGTAAGTAAATAATTAGTTCTGTTTTGTATTCAATAGAACGTGTCCTAAATTCCTGCGACAGGACACAGAGAAAGAGAAGAGTCTATGGGTCGCAGTGCTCAGGTGGGTCAGCCGTGACTGTATTTGGGCCGTCGGTACATTTGCATTCTGAGTGTTCCACATATGAGCTGGTTTAGAGTCATTAGATCCATGTAAGGCCACGTGAGGAGAGATTTGTGGGACATCCAAACCGGGAATACTCGGCAGGGTTTTGGAGAAGCATTTGATGTTGTCCCAGTTGTAGAAATGGAAAGAAAAAGGAATTTGTCTAAAATAACATGGCTGCTCCCGACGAAAAAAGTACATGAAAAACAAAAAACAAAAAAACATTGCGTATTTCTGCAGAATCAATGAGCGAAGCAAAAATCAATTTTATTGTGAGGTGAGTGAAGTTACAATTTGGTCTAAATGACAGACGACCAATCAGCTCCTTTGCTTCATGTACATCACACATATAAACTCATCTCTCTCAGTCTCTTTTAATGTGTGCCTTGAAGATGAAATGGTTTTATTCATGGTTTCTGGTCAAGTCTGTTTTATTCTATGTTTTATGTGTAAATGTCTGTATGCTGCTTTGTTGAATGTCTTTTTTACTCACTGCAAACCAATTTCCTTACGAGGACAATACATGTACTACTACTACTACTGTTTGCCCGGTACAATGTAGATTTGATCTGAAACACAGATCAAATCTCGAGGCCAGGACAAGTCCAAATACGCTCGAGTCTGAGACAAGACCAAGACCTCAAAAAAGTGATCTCCAGACTACACTACAGTACACAGGAAAGTTGTCAGGAGAGCAAAGGGTGTCATTCTGGGCACCTAAGACCCTGGAGAACAGAATTACACTTTTTTCATATTGATTTATATAACGAAGTAGCAGGCCCGTCGAGGACTAGTGTCTAGTGTACTTTAAAGGCACTGTACCCGATGTGTCGTGCCTACATATAATAAAGTCTATGTTCACAAAAATGAGGTTTGTCTGGTATTGCTGCGGCAAACTGTCATTTGCATAGTGACACACCACTTCTGTGACACACAACAGCTGTGAAAAAAGCTGAAAAAGCTTAAAACACATCGTTGTGAACAGTTCTGAGGATCAGAATTGCATTAGGTAAGTGAGCAAAACACATAGACTGATGTAAAACATTTAAAATTCAACTTTTCATTTATTTAAGGAAGTGATAATTGGGTGTAGCACCTTAAAGGTAGGAGCCATATTTGAATAAGTGACCGATGGTCGGATCATTGTTGTACAACTCTCATTATTGCAAGCACATTTCTGTGAAACAACTGTATGCTATATATTTATTTCATTACAAAAGAAAAAAATCTGTGCTGAGCAACAAATGAGACTGATACTCTTGAGCTAAACGATACATATTTCTAACAAGTAAGCAAAATCAATGCCTTGGTGGAGGTCTTCTCGCTTCAATTGCCTCTAGTTCGTCTATTGATCTCCTGACGACATTCCTCATTGATTCATTCCCGTTCTGTCGCTCCTTGTTGCTCCACAGGCTTGTAGACATATTACACTTCGTCTCTACACAATGGGGTCAACGTCTAACTCTAATACAGTGTCACAGGCGAGGTCACCTGATCACCGGTCGCCCCCGCGCCTCCAGACACCACCATACATAACCTGTGTGTGCGTACATACGACTACATGAAAACAAATGATCAAAACTGCCCCCGCAAAGGCATTTACCCCGACAGAGACTAAACATGTCCCGCCCCAGAGCACATGTGCATTCTTCAACGTGTCATGTCTTCAATCTGCCGCCACCTAATGATCCGGGACCTGCTCCATTTTGAGAAGGGCAATTTGAAGAAAATATGGGCTGCAGGAGAGATGTGTGTGATGGTTCGTTGGTTACAAACTAGTGTGTCTAGGATGTGTGAACATGTGTAGTATAGGATGACATTTTATTAACAGTGACAAAGTCAGCTTTATTTGTATGGTTGTCAGTTTGGAAAATATGCTTTTGACCTTTAAACTGACACTTCATTGTTTTAAAATTTAAATTAAGTCTAATGGCAGCAGAGAAGTAAACAAAATTGCTCTAAGATGCTAATGTAGGTATGCAATTGTATTGAAGAAGCAGAAACACATTTTTAATGATGTTTTATGACCTAACAGAACATGAGATCTGGGAACTCTGCAAATGAAATCACTATGGAGATGTAAATGTTTTGTCTGCAACGTTACAGGCAGTATTGTAAGCTTATCTGTCTAGAATTTAAACCATTAATGTTCTTTTCACAGCTCAAAAAAAACATTAAAACATAAATTGGCTGCTTGACGAAAAAATACATTAAAAAAATATATCACGTGGAACTAAAAACCATGGCGAATTTCTGCTAAACCAATGAGCGAAGTTTTAATGAGAGATGAATGATGTTAGATTTTGGTGTAAATGACGATACGACCAATCACGTTCTTTGTTTCATGTGCGTCACGCAAATAAACTAATCTGATTGCCCGGTACGATGTAGATTTGATCTGAAACGCAGGCGGGGGGCGTGGTGACCAGACCCACTCTTCACAGTTTGCTGAAGCGAGGGTTCTGGATCCCAGGCAGTTGCTGCGCTGAACTGGATAGTTGCTAAAGTGGGTAATTTCTGGTGTGGATAGCAAGCTGGAGTGAGTGGTTGCAAGGGTGGGTGCTTGCCAGGTGGGATGATTGCTGGGGTGGGTGCTTGCAGGGGGGTGCTTGCCAGGTGGGATGATTGCTGGGGTGGGTGCTTGCAGGGGTGGGTGCTTGCCAGGTGGGATGATTGCTGGGGTGGGTGCTTGAGGTAGGTGGTTTCTGGGGTGGTTGCATGGTGGCTGGTTGCAGGTTGGATAGTTGCTGGACTGGATGGTTCCTAAAGTGGGTGGTTGCTGGAGTGGGATGGTTGCCTCAGGGTGTTGATGAGGTGGGTGGTTGCTGCCTGGTTAGTTGCTGGGTGGGTAATAAGTTGAGATGGGTAAATGCTGAGTTGGTGGTTGCTGGGGTGGTTTCCGGATACATAGTTGATAGACTGGATGGTTGCAGGAGAGGGTGGCTGCTTGGGTGGATAGACACTGGGGTGGGTGTGGTGGTTGAGGTTGGTTGACTTCTGGGGTGGTTCCAGGAGAGGTTACAGTGGTGGTTGATTGCAGGTTGCATTGTTGCTTAAGTGGATGATTGCTGGAGTGGATCTAAGCTGGGGTGGGTGGTTGCTTGGGTGGGTACACGTTGGGGTAGGTAGTTGGGTGATTGCTGCGTGGTTGTTTACTAGGTTATTGGGTGGATGGCTGGTTGCTGGGGTTGATGGTTGGTTGGGTAGGTGGAATTGGGTTGGATGGTCGCTGGGGAGGTTGACAAGGTTTCTACTGTGGTGGGTGGTAGTTGGTTGCTGGGTGGGTGACTGACAACGCAGTATCCGAAGAAAACGTAACTATACAACTAAATGTCCAAAACGTTAAATAAGCATGTTTTCACGTTTGTTTGTTTTTACGTCAATGTTGCAAAAACCCAAAACGTGTTTGGTTGAAGCCATGTGGCGACATTTTCTTTGAGTTTAACAGGCAAATCTTAACCTACCCCAAGGACCCAGTCCAAAACTTACCAATTTTAGTAACTTGACGCCTAAACATTCCCATGGAACCTGAATAAAATGTTGCTTCAATCAAAATTTGTGATTATTTTATGTTTTGGCTTTTCGTAACCTATTGACGTAAAAATGGTGTGAAACGTGCTTTGTACGTTTTTGACATTGTTGTAGTCTACGTTTCTTCAGAGACTGTTGGTGATTGCTGAGACAGGAGGGTTACTTGGGTTGGCAGTTGCATGGTGGATAGTTGTGAGGTGCAGATAGAGGGGCAGTGTTAATACGGTACAGCCCTAATGCAGTATGATCCGCAGACTGCTGAGTCAGTCAAAAGAGCTGAGCTGTGGAGCTGTGAACATGTGGAACACACACCAGTGGAATCAACGACACATACTGTTCACAAAGTTAACCAATGTAAAAAAAAAACAAAAAAAAACAAATGTGTGAAAGTTCTTCAAATGCAACTCAAATAATTTTGATTATTGCATCAAAAACAAACATGTCTGGGGGGTAAACACACCCACACAGCAAAGAAAGTCATTCAATGTTTTTTCATATACATTTTTACCTGAGAATAAGGATTTGAAGACAGGTTTAATCAATCAATCAACACGCACACAAAAACATTCCTATTGACATAATTGCGTTGTAAGGCTCAGTATCACAAGTGTGACAATGCTGGCAACTGGAGTGAGCACACAGTCAGATTAAATTTTTATTTTTTTTTACCAAAATGTGCATAAAAGATTATATACACAGTAAATTAGTTGCTAGTGGTAAATAAATTAGGTAAATATTTGACTGGCTGTGTGTGTTTGATATAATAAAATAACAATGTCTATTGTAATACGCAAAAACTAACCTCTGTACGCTAGTTTTATACTTTTTTGTTGACCATAAATGTCCACATTGCAGATAAGACCTCAGACATTTAATTTATTTAACAAAATCCAACACAACAAAATTACGAACATTAGATAATCATACAGTCTCATATGTTTACCCTTGGGTCCAGTGTGTCAGTTTAAAAGGTTTACCGTTCTGTCTGTGAAGCGTTTAAAGTTAAACGCGGTTCTTACACCTTCCTTTGGTTTTTTAACACACGACACAATTCGCAAAATGTAGTTTTTAGACGTGTATCTGAAGTTTGGCATCGTACCAGCTTCTGTTCTTTTTCCAAAGCTAGACTACATGAAAAAGAGATGATAATTTTAGTTGGACTTACAGGGTTAAATAAAGGTCAATAGTAAAAAGAAAATAGTACTGGACCAAGCACAGATCATTGAGGAATGCCATAGTTTTCAATGAGCCATTATAATTAATCATAGACACATCAGGAAAAGAAAATGCCATGCATTTAGCTCTGCGTGTGCCATAGTCGACATAACAAGCGTTTGTAACAACATTTACTTATTTTTTCGGACAATAAAACACCTGGCAGTGATCGGTATAAGTTTGCTCACATCCTCACTTTTCCTTCTGCAGTGTGTGTCCTCTCAGCTCCTCAGAAACACAGAGACAGCAGTTCGTCTGTGTAATTACAAGGATGTGCCACTGCTCCAGCCTTATTAACAACCTAATTGTTTCTCACTTCTGCCGTTTGCACTGCCTCATTTCTGGGTGTGCGTGGTCCTAGTCTCCCTCTTCCTCCTCCCTCCTCCTCCTCCTCCTCTCCTCCTCCTCCTCCACACCCATGAAATATCTCGTCTGACATGCCAAGTCACATGCGCAATTAACTTCTGACCTATGCGCTCGTCCGACCCAGAGATGGAGAAAAGCATAGGATTTAGTGATACTTTATGGTGTAAGTGGGTAGAAGGTTTGTATTAGACAGGGCATCTGAGGTAAATAAGAATAATGTGTGGAAAATGAAAGAATAAAGGGATTAAGTGTATGATTTAGCTAAGAATATATGCTATTATTAAAATTGTTACAATGCACACATCCACAGAGAGATTATGCTTGTCCCTGGTCTATGTCATGGTGTTGGTATAAAGAGGTGTTTTTCTCTGATCCCAGTTAATTTACTGCAGAGGTTCTCAAACTTTTTCAGTCCAGAGACTCATTATTGGTTGAAAATCTTCCAGGAATCACTTTTGCTCTGGTATCACATTACAATTTGAAGTCAAAGTCAAGCTATATCAAATTTGAATAAATGGTTCATATTCTATGTTTAGGGTGGTAAATCACAGGAAATTGTTATATTGAAAAAAAAAAGACCAATGTTTAAAAAAAAAAATTGGGGGACCCGCTAAACATGGTCCAGGGACCCCCAGAGGTCCCCACTTTGACAACCACTGATTTAGTGAACCACACATCTGCAAAACATGACAGTGGAGAATGCAAGTTCATTGAAGATACTGTATTAGCCTATATGTTTTTTTTTTTTTTTTTTTTTTTTTTGGTATTAACTCAATTTTGTTATTTGGTTTTGTTAGGAAAAAGACATGCATAATGCAGTTAATTATATTTTTCAAAAAAAAAAAAAAAAAAAAAAAGATTCACTTTTACGTAAGACTTGCCTCTGAGAATTAGTTTTTTACCTTAACAACATTCTGTCATGTCAACTTAAATATATAAAATAAAAATGACCCAATGTATGTGGACATGAAACTTACCCAAGAATCTAGATCGTGCGTAAAACGTTTGGGAAGCTCAAAAGCAGCGGTGTGTCATGAATCCTTTTGATAATAACAACAACCTTCCGTATCCGGGTCCAGACTCCGATGTGATGGGTGTGGAGGGTCCTTCATCTGTGTGTGTGGTGCAGTCCCGGTACACAAGAGTGCGGGGTTGTGTCCACTTTGGGTCTGATCTCTGTTTGCTGTGGTGCGCTCTTCATGGTAAGTGATGAAACACAGCATGGGGACCCTGTTCGGAGCACGTCTGTTCCAGGACAGGACTACGGGCCAATTTCCAACATGTTCTCATGAATTCATGTCTATACCATTCTATATAAAATAGCGTGTCAGCGCTAGGCATGGGACAATATTAAAATTTACACTCACGATTAATGTGACCAAAATAATCACAATTAACGATATTATCACTATAATTTACTAAACTTAAAAGTGCACAGATTCAAAGTCACTGAAATATTTATTAGTACACAATATGTACGTGTTTGAACAACTACTTATTGTATTTTGGTTTAACTACAATCAATAATAATTTAAGTGAACAAATGCTACAATGTTGAGCAAAACCACTAATTTGTTCAGAGTCATAACTCTTCCTGCAATGACGAAAATTTCGTCATAACGAACCAACCGTAGCCTGCAATGACGGAATTAAGTCATAGCTTTTACGGCGCGATAGAGCGCTCTCGGTGCACGGTTCAATTAATCAGCATTAAAAGCTGATGCAGTTTCATATATCACCACCAGAGGCAGCTGCTTAGCACAAGAGCGCAGCGGAAGTCAGATGACCGGAACTCAGTGTTGTTTATTTATAACATGGAGCCGGTCGGCTGTGTTACTGATCATCGCCTCTAAGATCGGTTTTCATATCAAACGGATTACAGAAACATCTGGATAAAACATTGTGAGTAAGTTTAAGCAGATATTTGATGTTTAAAATGAAGAAAAGACATCCATGGACTAGACTCTGAGAAAGACATAGCAGGAGTAAGAGATAAAAACTTCTTCCGTGAGCGATAAGTGTCAAGAGTCAAATGTAATTCTTCATGTTTGGAAGGTTAATATAATCTATGCCCATGAAAGGCTGAATCTATAGAATCTGCATCAGAAAGAAATCTGCTGTGCTACCTCCTCGTCTGTAACAAGGTTTTGTTGGTTAAAGATAAAAGACACAAAGTCCTCATTGTTTTAATCACGTGAAGCTTGTATTTTTATCCTAAAAATGTTATTTAAAGGGCACTGTGTAAGATTGAGAGGAATTTTAATTATCACTTATAGTCCACAAACATTTAAATCATATTTATTCTTTACAACATGAATACTTAAGAGAGCACTGTTAACCAATCCACATCAATTGTGATACATTTATACATATTTGAAATGTTTTATTACGGGGCCGGAATATGGATCATTGACGCTAGATGGCAGCATGCTTAATAGGCAAAATGCATGTGAATGGCTCCCTCTAGTGTTCAAAAGTGGAAATCACTTTGTTTGTTTTCTTACATAGTGCCCCTTTAATTGTGGTAGTTCATTTTCTTTCACCAAAAAGTAGTACAAACAAAATAACATTGACATTAGGTTTGATTTGGAAAAAGGGCGTTATCTCAGAAGTTTCTTGTCAAACGCTGAAATCTAATGAAACAAGGAATTTCAAATGCCTATAAAAAGAGAATGGATTAATGTAGAATAACAATTCTTTTTAAATGAAAGTAGACACTTGTAGGTCTCATTTGGTGTATAACATGTCATGATTCCAGTTGCACAAGGTTTTTGGTGGAGCTGTGAATATTGCTTAAATTAGCAAAAGGCTGGCAGGGAAGGGGGTCAAAGTGAGAATAGGGCTGGCAGTGAAGAGTTAATTAACTTTAACACATGTGTCAACCATTTCTTTGTTTAACTATAATACAATTTTACTGAGTTCACAGAAGTCAGATTTTAGATGCTCTTATGAAGCCATAAGCTCGAACGTGCTGCTATAATTGCAATTATCGTCACACACGTTATGATGATAGAAAAATGCCACAATTATTTAATTGCAGCCTTAATTATCGCGAGTAACGAAATATTGTATATCGTCCATCCTAGTCATCAAGACGTTCTTTTATTCTTGCTAGTGTATTACAGGTCCATTTTCTTAGCGTCGTGTTTTGGTTCAGGGCACACACAGGTTTAAGTAACAACCTAACCTGATCTTCTTTTTACAATAGTACTCAGTGGTCTAATTTTATTTTTTTATTTTGCTAGAGCTGTATTTACCATATACTTTTTTTTGGAAACACAAAATAAAAAAAAAGTTGGTTGTTGGGCTCCGTGTTTGTCCAGGGGAGTCATAAACTGTAAACCTTACCAGATCACCGCAAAATCTGTCCTATACTTATAAAACACGTTTAAAAATTGGAATCTAGTCTAGTTTTTTTCTGCTCTAAAAGTCTAGTCACAAACACTTCCACACTACACAAGCAACACAACTGTAACTAGCTACCACTTGTTCTGACTAATCTCGACTAGGCGTGACTAAGTGCGACTGAAAAATACAGCTTAAGTCTTCAATTTTCACTTTTTATATCTCGCAGTAATTAAAAGTGCTGCATGTGTCGGCTGAGTCTGGCCTGATGACTCCTAATCTTTACAGCGCGACTCGAAAAGGCCATAGCGCAGAAGAAAGTGAGAAGGCAATGAGAGAAATATGGTCCAGAAATCACATTGTAATCTTAATGGAAAAAATATCAGGGCTCATTGAACGCCGGGCAGTAATATTTTTAACAGAGGCGAGCAGAGCAAGCCAATAATACTTAAAGCTGTGTCAGGGCAGAAAAATGGAGCAGTGCAAGGTGACCTATAGATGAAAGATGGAGCGGGGGGCTGATAGTTCTAATAAGTTTCAAAGGGCACACTGCTGTAGAGATTTGGGACGCCGGTAAATCCAAAATGTAGGTATAAATTTTGAGTTTTTTCGGAAATAACAGCTGTCTGAAGTGATTTAAAGTGAGCTCGTTGGAAATTACCATAACACGAGAAGAGTGGAGTAGTAAAAATGAACTGCTGTTTCACTCCGGTCTATTCCAATGCTTTGGATGAGGTTTTGTTGTCAGAACCTAAACAGTTTACATCAGGAAGACAGACTGTATGCTGATCATCCAGCTGTCGCATGACAAAGGCTGACCAATAACAAGTAGGTGGACGATTTTCAGAGAGATGAGCTCCTGATTTGATGTTTATCACGGTATCAGTCCGAAAAATGTGAATACTGGAAACAGCATGAGTTGTGACATAGTGGATGTTCCATTGGTGAAAAATAGCCCAAAAAAGCGACGTGTGCCCCACATGGACAGTGGGCATGAGCTTTGACAGGGTTTGTCTGCAGAATGAGCCCGATCTCACAAGAAAGTGTACATTTACCACAACATTACGCAACTTGTAAATTACAGATTATTAGCACGAGATCATGGCTGTCCTGTGTAGTTATGTCACACGTCACAGTTCATTTCTTTGGTGGTTGTTAAGATGTGTTTTTATTTATGAATAAGAAAGAAAACGTCCTCACGTGGCTGCAACCAAAACTCCTGTCATTTTTATGCTTTTTCATATCGTCCTAAATGTACGCATAAGTACGCAAAACAGCTGTGAACTCGTGTTCAAAATATGCTGTTTTTGTGTCGTGGTAAATGTACGCCCTCTAGTGAGACTGTGTTAGCAGGTTTCATTTCATGGTGGCCTTGAATGGGCTAACCATGTGGGCTGAAATGGATTACATGTGGTTCCCAAGTGGGAAATCCATGTTTCCCACATGTTAGCCTATCTGAGAAATGATTTGATCAAAAGCACAATTTTGTCATTTTGATGACTTTAATACATAACTCCACCAAGAAACTATGAGAGAGAGACAAAAACACAGAAGTGCGATGATTAATACAGAACGGGATAAGAGAAGTGAGTGGACAAGTTTACTGCTCCTGTTTTTACAGCCCCATACAACAAGCGCAACAAACATTGAGCATGCATGCTGAGCGCATATTGTTTTGGGCACATACAGTATATCTGCGTCTAAACTCAGAGAAGATATTGAGGTTAAGACCAAACCTCCAGGACCCATGAGCCAGAGCCTAGCAGACACAGTCAACCACAGCTCCTGGTGCAGAGGCTCATCAGAGGAAACAATGAAGATCCTAAAAGTGATGAAGAAATTAATATAAGTAAAATTTAAAGTATACTAACAACTAACATTATACTAGAGAACCTTTGTATTTGTACTAAGTTTCAGTAGGAGTTTTACCTTTACCAGAGTCATTTTTAAACAAGTATATCTTCAGTACTTTTACCACCTTTGTCGCAGGATAGCTGAGGCAACAGCTTTCAGAAAAGTAAATCTAGCATTTAACTTCATGCTACCACGTGTATTTTAAAAGACAATAATACAGTTTGTCCATGACGTATGTGTGACCCAGAACACCACGGTCCCTCTTCATTCTCAAACAGAACATTGAGCTGTAATCACTTTAAGAGAAAGGAAATGAACCTGCAGTTTGTGGATGAACTGAGGACCAGGCTTATGTAACCTCTGTCTCCTAGCAACACACTCTGCCCTCCTCCTCAGCACACACAACACTTTTATTTTATTATCTAATGTCACCTGTTCTGGATATACTGTCCTAAATGTGCACACAACCTTTGGGGACTTGAAATGAGCTGTTTTTCCAATAAGCAATTCTTATTAATGCTTACACAGAAACTGAAATACAGTGCCAAATGATCTTGATTCCTTTGTACTCTCTATTGCACACCGCAGATGAAAGAATTGAAAGACAAAACATATTAGGATTATGTATTATTTGCATTGTGCATAAACTTGGAAGCTGTTACTTTGGCAGGTTTTGCATTAGTGTAAATAAGGATAGCTCCATCCACTGACTGTGAGGGAAATTATGTTGTGGAAGTAACCAGTGATCTTGCCTGATATGTTAATGCTGCAGAAATGTTCAGAAAGAGTGTGGAAGACTAATGGACCTACAGTATGCTGCATGTGTGTGGTTTTTGATTTGAGTTGAAAAATGCACATGAACAACTGCTCAGGAACTTGTGCCAAACGGTATAGCCAAAGTTTAACACTTGTTGTGTAGAGACTGATAAAAATTAAATAATGTATCTGATTAATTTAGTAATTTGAGTTCATTGACTACAGTTACTTCATTTGGGGATTTGTTGTTAGTTGTTTATGTTGTAAGAGCAGCACGATGGCAGAGCGGATAGCGCTCTTGCATCACAGCAAGAAGGTCGCGAGTTCGACTCCCGCACGGGCCGAGCCTTTCTGTGTGGAGTTTGCATGTTTCTCCCGTGTCTGGGTGGGTTTCCTCTGGGCACTCAGGTTTCTCCCACCAACCAATAACATGCATGTTAGGGTAATATCCTCCAGCTACGGTAGTCCTGACCAAGCCTAGCAAGAAGATCTGGAGATGGGTTCCCCAGCGCTGCACTGTGGCGATCACTGCTCCTGAGATGCCCAGAGGCATTGAAGGATGGGTCAATTGCAGAGGACAAATTTAACTACGGGGACAAGTATACCTTAACCTTCATAAAGTTCTACTATTTTTCACTTAATACATTTTGTCTAGTGCCATTAGTCCTTTAACAACTTCTGTATGTTGGCGACATTAATAAAACCACACATGTTCCAGTGTTGATTATTGTTTTTAGCCTTCCATCACATTGGTGACCTCGTGAGTGAACATGCTCAGGAGACTGCTCCACCATGCTCTGGGCCTTCCTGTCTCGTCTGCTGCTGAGGTGTACACACAATCAGTCGGACCACTTGACTGCCATTTTGATCAACCAGCCGTGATTCCATCAGTAACCTGCCAACCACTGTGGGTACTGTTGATGGTTCCAGCACACAACCTCGGGACTACGTCCCTTTGGGAAATATTGTGGAAATTTTAAAGTCTTAAAACCATCTTAAAAGCATGGTTTATTTACAAAAGTATAATTCTGCAAATTGAACAATAGAAAGTCCATGTCATAGTTCATGTGGCCGGTCTCTGGCCCTCATTTCCCTACTCCTCATGTAGCCCAGTCCAGGCCTCAGCTCTCTCCCAGCAGTCTCCATGTCGTCCCTTGGTCCGTTCCTTCAAAAGTAGATCTCTTTCTCACTGAATCACAGACGCGACATAGAGGCTGCACCTTGATCACATTTCTGAGGGCAAACCTAGCAGGGCATCGACCCCACATTGACCAATAACATGCAGGTTAGGGAATACTTAGTGGTGGTTGGAGGTTGAGCACCAGGTCAGGTCTTCTCATGTAAATGCAGCTTTTTTAGTGTTTAATTTGCTGGTGAATGTATCATAAAATTATGTGTTTGGCCACAGCTGACACAATCTTTCTTACACTGTTACTTAAGTATTTGAAATCTATTTCTTATTTTAGGCTGACTTTACTGTGACTTGACTACAGTGTTGGGCTCTACCAGCTCTGCTAAAATAGTTTCTTGTGTCATGACAGTTTGGACGTGACTGATGGTTGTAGCTTAACACTGTCCAACTCAATTTCACTGGTGGCTGCTCCACTAAATGAGTTTAAGTCAAGTTATTAATACATTCTTCTCATGTCTGCAGACTGAATAATTGTTTTAAGAACCAACTCATTTCTCAGGATGGCAGCAGCTCAGTTAGTCTGAGACCTGCAGACCTGAGGTTGGAGGGGACTGGAGATCATGCCACAGTCGAGAGCGAGTGTAAGTGGTTCCAATGATTTCTGATGCAAGCTGAGTAAAATGATTCTAAACTGTGGAACATGATCTCCTTCAAGTGAGACTTTTAACAAAGAAACAATAAAACTGACTCATACAGTGAATGATTTTCAGACCAAATCTTGAAGAATCCAGGCAGATCTTCAACCTGGAAATCAAAGAACTGAACACAGACCCAATGGAACCCACCGGGAAATGTATTTACACCAACTCAAAGTGTGACGCGTCCTCTCTTCTGTCGGCTCTGGCATCAGCGAACACACGAAAAAAACTCAAACAAAATAACAGTTAGTTGCCACAATTCCTCTTCGCAGACGTACTGTTCTCAATATTGTACCCATTTGAACTCCATTTAACGCTCTGCTGCTTTTTAATCTCCAAATCTATTGTTAAGAGCTAAACACAACTCGCGGCCGGCCATTTTGAAGCATATTTTAGCTTTGTGGAGCTGCACTTTGGGGAAATTTGAATCAATAAGCGACACAGAGCGATGTGGTAAATACGAGAGAGGAGTTTATGCCAAAGTGATCATTCATGTGTGGAGTTTGTAAAGCTAATCTCAGTGTTTTGTACAATGGTTGTTCTCAATGTGCTGGAAGAAGTTGAAATTTGTAGTATGTGTTTTTAAATTTGTCAAAAATGTGTATCTTTTTTGGGCATAGACAAGGCTAGTTTTTATAATTGTGTTCCAGTTTGGTCTGATAGTCCCAGTGGTAAATATTTATCATAGTTTTACAGATTATGATGAGTAAAAGATGAAAATACAGAAAGTAAAACTGAATTCTAAAAAAACTAAATTTGATCAAAAATGTAAACACAATTTACACACATTTTATATGAAGACAAAAGCTTGGATAAATTAACCTTGTAGCCTCGCAAATGGGAATATACACCTACCACTATTTGAAGCTGTCAAACTTTGTTTAATGTTCAATTTTTCACATGATCAGGGGACTCCCAAAAATCATTGTGCGACCCCCAATTCGAGAGCCACTAATTTAAAGGACAAATATGATGCAAAATTTATTTAGTTCTATTTTGAGCCTCAGAAAACACTGTTCTGAATATCCCATTTATACTACAGTGCCATTACTTGGCTATGCTAACAAAGGTTTGTATTTTGAAATATCTAATGCAAACAATTGGGTTAGGTTAGAGTTAGGATCATGGTCTGACGTGCTGATCCCACTACATAACCATTGGAATAGGAAACTGTAGTGCTCTGAGTTAAAGAGTGGTCTCATAACACACAGTAGTTGTCTGAGCTGAGTTATTTGGTCTTCAACAAAAACCTTTATTTCACAAACTCGTGTTTTTCGCAAATGCTCATCTTGAGCTTCTCGGGACTATGCAGCTCAGCAGAGTGGCCAGGAGCAGACACTAGTGTAGTAGTGCTCAAGACCGGTGTTTGTCTAACCTCTGCCGTACACTGGGTCTGAGTTCTCTCGCAAGACTTAGAAAGTTCTTAAAACCAATGCGCCTTGTACACAGACCTCGAAGCAGTGAGAGCGTCCGAAAGTCGCGGGAGTGTGTGGAAAGAATCCGTAGAGAGTCTATTTTTGTCGGTGGTCGCAGTGGTCGGATGCAGCTTTCAATTCATAATACGATCATTCTCGCGGTAATCCACGTGAATCCGTATGGCTTTAGGCAATAACGGACCACATGGACTGCTGCTGGTGTACAAGGCATGTCGCAAGAAACTCAAACACGTTTCGGCCCAAACACGCCTCGCAGTCTGTGTACGGGAGGCGTTAAGCCTTGAGACCACTTTTTAAGGTCTTGATCTTGTCACGGACTCGAGCACATTTGGACTCGTTTTTGTCTCGGTCACAGGGGTGTTTGGAATCGATCTTGTCTTGGACACTGAGAGCACATTTCATTACCACCACACTCCGCTAAACTTGCATCAGGAGTGAAGTGACCTGTACCAGACACAATAAGATCATGTAGACACTGATAAATGCACAAAACTTCAAAGGTGGTCTTGATTTGGTTTCGATGAACCGCAATCTCGGTCTTGACCCTCAGTGGTATTGTTCTTGTCTTGGTCTTAGGGCTCTGTGGTCTCGGAAAGATCTTGGTCTCGATTTGAGGTTAAGATTCTACTAGTCCTTACACTACACCAGTGGACACAGTTGGCTCGGGGTCTGCGGCAACTTTCAAAGACGGACTGGAAGTGAGATCAGTGTGTGAGTTATTCTGTTATTTCTGTAGCATTAGCATATCAGGCAAGATGGATCTCACCGTTACCTAAGACGTTTTGTTTGCAGCCAGCAGGTGAAGCTTCAATTCCTGCTGCGATTACATTGTATTTATTGGTTCTGCTGAATGTGATCCCAAAGTCAGAAGCATCTTAAAAGGACAGAAAAACACACATAATGCATTTTGTTTTCATTGTGGAATTACCTCTAAATTTGTCATGTTTGTTGGTCAAGATACATTCATACACTTCATCAAACCAGCCAAACTGTGTGTAAATTAACTAAATGTTTAGGTTAAGTTTACTTTGTTTTACTAAGATGTGCAGTTATACACACTTTAAACACTGATGTTATTTGTGTGTACTTGTAGATTTCCAGTTGTCCATGTTAAATGTTGACAACAGTAAGACTATGGAGGTTCATTAAAGAGGAGCTTTGAGCCACTGGCAGCAAAGAGGTGTGGGACCAAGAGGACCAAGTGTGAGCTAAGATTATCCTTTCTTTTCAAACCAACACCACAGAAGGGCAATCTTTTTACTTTTTGGAACCAACCCTAAAAAAATATGTATTTAGCTTTAGTTTTTAAGTTCATAAGTCATCTTTAGACTTGTTCTTTCTGCCATCAATTCACATATATTTCAATTACCTGCTTGCAAGTTGGTGGATAAGATAGATTTGTTTATCTCATTGTTTATTTCATTTTTGTTTGGTTAGTAAAGTGGCACAATGGGTAAGCAAGCAAAAGCCAGAGGAGATTATGCTCTCATCCACTACTACCGCTTCCAAAGCACTAGAAGAAGATAGAAACAATTGTGGACTTATAATGCTGACATTTTTATGGTGAGCAAATAATTAAAACATGGGATTTAATTTACCAAAATGATGGGTTAGAACTGCTCATATAAACATTTAGAGTCTACAGAATAAAGTTCATGAATTAGTTTTTATTCATTGTTGCCTCACAGCAAAAAGCAGGGGTCTGACTCATGGTTTATGCAGGTTTCAGCAAAGCAACAAAAGAAGTTGTCACAATATGCAACAACTTTAAATTCTTTCTAATGCCTTGTGGTAATCCAGCACAGAGTGAGTCAATAAGCTAAGCTCAAATGAGAAGCTTTTGGAACCCATCATGTATCAGTAGCTACACTTGGACATACCAGTTCTAATGTATGTTTGATAGTTCATGTTTTAAAATGACAATATCTGGTAAGTAAAGAACTAAGACTACTGCTTCTCCAGCGACAGAGGCTGGACCATTGATGACCAGTATTAAGAACCTGGACCCCTCCCACACCTGAACAACCTCCCCACGTCCTTCTCCAGGATTAGCCAGTCCTTGTCCTGCTAGATGAGTTGTTTCACTCTGCTAATAGACTTTTTAGCCTGTTGGTCTATGGGTGTGGATCTTTCCTTCTGTAACCCACGTCTCACACCCTGCTGCGCTGTTTCCCAATGGCTGATTGGACACCTGCAGTTCATTCGCCCAGCCACAAATGGCGCTATGATAAAAGTGTCTGAGCCTCCGTCCCACTTCCTGTCAACTTCCTTGCTCCGGCTGTGGCTGTGCAGAACACGAGACTGCGGTCTCAGAGAACAGCTTCTATCTTCACCAATTTACGACAGAAAGTTCTCAAACTCATTGGTGAGTGACAAAAACCCTTACTAAATAAAACCGCTAAGCCGAAATTAATGTTTTTGTCGCGGAAAAAGTTTTATTGACTTAATTAGTCACTTCCGCATTAGTCGCGGCAAACTTTACCGGCTGTTTTTGCATCTTTTTAATGTTTACTAGCGTAAATAAGCACTTTTGATCAAATCTACATGTAGTACAGAGCTATGTTTATTGATTGCATTGGCCGTTTGCCAATCGCTTCTTTTGTTTGACTCTGATTGTGATTATTGTAATGCTAATGAGAATCCCATTCACATGCATTAGCCTACTACAGGCGTTGTAGCATTGACTATGAATGAAACTTGAACACTATTGTTGCGCAACTGTGATTTATATTTAAAAGAGTTAATTGAATTCGCTAATTTATTGACTTTTTTAATGTATTTTGAATGTAACTTTAAAAATGTTACAAGCTATGGAGTCACTTTTGGTACAAAAGTCCTTAATGTTTTTCTCTGGCCTCTGTTTATAGGTCAGGTTTTTTTTGTACGCCCTGATTTCCTCTTCAAGAGGTGGCGAGCTGCCCTCTGCAACCTGGTAGGAACTTTTTTTTTTGTTGTCTCCTCCTCCATATCGTGGACACCTTTATTTGGATTAATATTTTTTGTGGATTATTAAAAACATTTCGAACTGGATCAAAAACTGAACATTGCGTTTCGAAATAAAGGAAAAAGGATCATAACTGAACATTGCGTTTCGAAATAAAGGAAAAAGGATCATAAACTGAACATTGCGTTTCGAAATAAAGGAAAAAGGATCATAAACTGAACTTTGCGTTTCGAAATAAAGAAAGAAGGATCAAAAACTGAACTTTGCGTTTCGAAATAAAGAAAGAAGGATCAAAAACTGAACTTTGAGTTTCGAAATAAAAAAAAGACTGAATAAGCCTACTGAACATTTCAAATACTTTTTTTTCTCTGTTGTGGTCTTTTGCCACTGGGTTATTTATTTTTGTTCCAAGTGTTGTGTCTTGTTTGTATTTGCTCTTCATAATTTTTCAATATACATTATTTAAACTTGATTTTCTGTGTCCTTGCCTTTCATTCACCACAAGCTCCTATAATGAACCGGTTTTCTGTGTCAGTCATATGCAACCCATTGTAATAACTCAGTCCTAACACTAACTATTTTTAATTAGCGTTACACTTCACTTCGGTTCTTCTCGTTTTTTGTTTTGTAGTTTTTCCTTGCTAAAAAGGAGAGTCTAAGGACAGGAGATGCTCTTGGACAATCATCAATTTGCCTGTTTGCTATTGGACAATCTACTTCTACGACGTGAATCTGCGTGGCTTTGGAGAAATCCAGACTGCAGTTGACTGCACTCGATGCAACAGGCATATTGCAAAAATCTGCACGTTTCGACCAGAACACGCCTCTCAGTCTGTGTACACCTGGTGTTAGGGGCTGGTCTGCAGCACATAAGCAGATTTATAAGATAGACTTACATTCTGATGGTTTTACAAAGCTTTTCTTCAGACTGTACTGTTTTGTAATTGACCAATCAGCAATTATTTTTTAGATAAATATAAATAGATTTTTAGCCAAACAATGAATTACATCCTGTTAATTAAAACACTCCAAAATTAGTCCACACTTTTCACTGCCAGTGGAGTATAAACTGTAGCAGATTTCATCATTACTGAAGAAAACAACAACAAAGATATAGCAACCAAAAACTGCGAGTCGGGCAAAGAGAAGATAAAACATGTATTTGCTTTGTATAGAGTCCTGCGCGTTCACACTTCAGGGATATGTGGGTCAGACATTACACACGTGAAGGGCTTCATTCCAAAAGAACTAACGTGTAGTAAAATACAGTTATCTTATACTGATATGTAACAAAATACTCACAGTCTGGAAAGTGACATTTGGACATGGCTAATACATGAGTGGAATGAAACCCTTCACTTTCCATATGACACATTAATAAGCATACAAAATCAAACAAAGCAACAGACAATGGGTAAAAGACTGGAGCCCCTTGCATCGCCCCTCCCTCTTGCCCACGCCGTCTTAAATAAGGCACACATTTACACATACAGATAAGATTTGGCTAGTAGTTATTCCTTTATTTACAACCAATAGCACACAAAGTGAATAAGTAGACTGGCAGTCCGTTCCCTCTCACAGCTCACAGTAATGTTTATCCCACACAATAACAGAGAAGCACCATCTGACACGCGGCTCACAGAAACCCATTTCCTCGCTCTGGTCTTGACCTGACACAGCAGAGGAGAGAGGAGCTGGTGCGACCCGCTCTGACCCCCTCCTCACATCCACATCCAGGGTTTTACTCAGACACTATTTGGCAAAAGAAGAGCATGAACTGGAGGCCCTACCTTCAATTTGTTGTGGGGAGAGTTGGATATGCCCAAAGATGAGAGGTTATTATTAAGGCCTAACTACTCAGGGGACTCAGACTGATCACGACTTGCACAGACTGCATATGTATATGTATACATATACGGTGTGGCTCTAAACACACACATATATACACACACATGCATAATAGAACACATCAGAGGTGGGCGGGGCTGCTCCAACACTACATCAGAAAAGGTTAAGCAAAAAGCATGTGTCCAAGCGCCGCAGGATCCTGGATTTGAAGTCTTCCACACAAAGTTCTTCTGCGTACTCGTCCAAACTCAAGTGGTTTAGTAAATCCACACACAACGTTGGCAGTTTAAAATAAGGTGGCATCATGCCATCCCAGTCAGCGGTCTGTAGTAAAGCAAGTAGCTCAGCAATACCAATATGGTACAAAGATATTTGCTGGACAAACAAGAGGAGCTGTGCTCAGCTGAGGCGTATCCATAGTGACGGTGTAGTCACATGACCAGAGGGGCCTCAGGTCTGATCAAGAGTCTCTACAAATAGAGTCCTAGTCCTGTTCTAGTCCTCAGTAGTTAAACTTTCCCGGCTGGTTGACAGGGGAGGAGGCCGGGATGAACAGGGGCTTTGGGGGAGTGTCTGGTTTGAGAGACGAGGCCCTGCGCACTATGGCCCCTCTGTGGGGTAGGTCCTGCTCTCCGGTGTAGCTGTGCTGGCGGGACAGGTATCCGTTGGGGATGAGGGGGTAGTGGACCTCGCAGCCACTGCCTGTGGAGTTCATTCGGGCCAAATGGAGAGGGGGTTGGTGAGGGCCTCCGTTCCTTTGGCTGAAGCTGGGCTGGCGGGGGATCACTCCTCCTCCGTTGGCCACCATCTTGTTGGCTGCAGTGAGCACAGAGTGCCTCTGGGAGGAGTGCCTGCGCTCCAGGGTGGACTGGTGGTGTGGGGGATGTCAGGGGGTACGTCCATGCGCCTGGTCAGGCTGTCCCGGGGCAATGTGGATGAGCTGTAGTATGGAGCAGACTCTGTCTCGGGGATCTGAGGCTGAATGCGGTTGGAGAAGGGCAGTTGTCCTGCTCCTCCACTGGCCATCAGGCTGGACGGGCTCATGAGCTGCGTGGGTTTACTGCTGCTGCCTCCCTCATGGATATGCTTAAGCAGCTCGTCCAGAGAGGTGACCTCCATGACCTTCTGAGGGTATCCGGAGTAGGGCTGGGACAGCACACGCTCCATGTTGTGGATCTTGCGCTCCTCGGGGTGCAGGCCATTGGACAGGCCATGGGAGTAGGAGAAGACCTGCTGAGGCAGCATGGCGGAGCTGGGTCTGGACAAACCACATTTGTCTTTGGCATTGTTGCAGTTCTGGTTCTTCTCCCACTGGTTCTTGAAGGCCTTCATGCTCTTGATGGGCAGCTCAGGGGTGGAGTCTGGTGTGGGCAGGCCGGACAGCTCAGAGGAGTGGTGCAGGTGGTGATGGTGCGAGTGCATCAGGTCTCCCATGGTAACCGCGTGGTGGCCGGTTCTGCGAGGCAGGTGGTGTTCTTTGCTGTTCCCAAAAAGAGAGTTGTAAATCTTTGGAGAAGACACCTCCATCTTGTCATCTTTGCGATCATCCAGCAGGCCATTGAGCTTGGCCAGGCTGCGCAGCGAGAGAGCGTGTGGGATGGGGGCTTCAGGGTCTTTGGACAGCTTCTTGGTCTTGTGTCCCGTGTGGTTACAGTAACAGGACACCAGGAAGCCAGAGAGGAACGCTCCCAGGACAAAGGCCACCAGCACACAGGCGATCAGGAGTGTGTAGTGCACGCTGTGGTTGGTCTTCTCCACCTCAGGGGGGCGCCGCACACCTGTAACACACACACAACAAACCTTAAGTTAAGAGCAGCTTAGATTGAGTGAGAGAAAACAGAGCTAATATAGGTCAGACAGCAGCTGGGACAGACAGGCCTGTGCACCGGCAGCATGGAGGAGGTGTTTGTGCTGTGCTGGCTGCTTTCCTCACTGCTACCACATCAACACGGCTTGGTTTCAAGGGTGTCTTTGGCTTTGTGAAATCTAGAGGCCGAGTGCTCCCTAATCTCCTCCGATGAGTGAAAACCTTTAAATATTGATACGAAACAGCAAGTGGTGGATGTCATTTTCAGACGCCTCATATTTTGAACGCCAGCATCACAGCGAGAGCACCTGGTTGTGATGCGCGAGCCAAAAATAACACTATCTGATCAGAGAGAGCGACACCTAGGCCAGCACGCTCCAATCAGCCTGTCACATCCAGTGGAAATGAAGCCTAGCAGAGAGCGCGGGCAAAAACACTGGGTTATTAAGCCGCAGTAAATCTAGCATGGAGACGTCCTTGGATGCTGTGACCCTAGCAGTCATTTTGCCTAATGGCGTGAAAGGCAGGTCGGACGGAGAGCTGCCACCTCGCCTAATCAGGGCTGGTTTGTGGACGCCTGCTGCCATCTGTGGTGTCAGGGCTTGTCTACAGCGAGCAGAGTGTGGAGGTGATTAGAAGGAGAGGAGAGAGGCAAAGCACAGGGACATGCATGGAAATGAGTACAAATACAAACTGTGTGAATGGGTTTTGCAATGTTTGGGTGATGAGAAACAATGTCCTCTGAGACTGAAGACTGATTATGGCAAGTAGAAAATATGAGAATTTAAAATAATTTTGTGCAGGAACTAGTAAAATTTAAGTAGGTTTATTGTGATGTTAAAGTGACAAAATCTCAGAGGCATAAAGTGGGTTTTTGAGAGCACTTTTGACAACTTTGAAATATTACAATAAAATCATTTTTTTTTGGTTCTCATGTTGTTTTAAGGCCAGTGGTTCTCAACATTGTACTTGCAAAGTAATAAAGTAGCTTTTAGTCTTGTGTTTGAGTTTACTTTGAAAACATGCACCTAGATAGACTCCTCTAATAGCAAGCTAAGATTTATTGCGTACAAATCTGAATGAGCCCTATTCATAAAAGGTCTAATATTTTACACTGAAGTCTTTCTGTTTGATTTAGGTTATATTTTATGTTTGAAATTAGATCAAACATAAATAATATTAAAGTCCTTTATGAAGTCCTGCTCCTTTAAGTTCAAGCAGCTCTTGAGCCTGTGTCAGAGGCTCATCTGTTCTTGTGTTGGATTTGACTCACAGAACAAGCTGGCTTATGTGAATGAGAGATTGTTCAGAGTAAAAACAAACAGCAATATGCGCGACACAGAGAATGCAACACGGAAGAGCACGGGATGGGAGAGTGCATACTGCATGGCACGCACAACCACGCAAGGAAACAAAAGGCAGAAGGCTCTTGACCTGACATTATTTTACTTGCCCCCCTTTGCAGGAGGGGCAAGTAAATAATGCTTCAATTCATTTTACGCAATTAAAATTTTACAATGAACACACTGTTTATTTTCCCAGCGCTAGTTTGACGTAAAGACAACGCTATCAATGTCTTTGTTCTTTTAGGTAAATCATATTTAAAAACAATCTTTATACAGAATTTTTAACATCTGGTGGTACTTGGAACAACAACTATGTCTGCGTTTAATAATGTCCTTTTTGTTCAAGTAAAAAAAACATGATGCAGGAAGTTTAAGAACAATTATTTCTGTTTGTTAACATTGTTAAGAAAGCATGAATAAGGTAAAGGATCTTTGAGTGTTCTCTCATGCTTCTAATGTTTGAATGAACTCTTAAAATATGGCTCATCTAATCATACACAACTCAAAACAGACAAATCACGTGTCCTCCAAGCTAAATTTCTAATCCCAGACTTGCCTGACATGTAGCAGGACTAAACCTTCCCATGTTCTCTTTGTACTTTAACACCTCCTAATCAAAAATACACGACTGCTTTTCAAACCAGCGCACACTTCCGTCAAAGTTAATAGAAGCTCAACAACAAGGCGTGTTGTGCGAGTCGTTTTGTAATCCGACAGTGTTATTAGACGCAGGTTGTGAGATAAAAGAGAATTAGGAGTAAATGAGCTTCATCAGTCGGCAGTGATGGATGCCTTCGGTCCTCAGGAAGAAGATAACAAACTTCGTGTTCTACCAAGCAAGACTTCTGCTCTATTTATCACGGGCGAACAGTGGGCCGTCTGCATTTTTCTAACATTAACGTCGCAAATGGAAGTTCCAATTAAAAATCTTTCATTGGGAGTCATTTGGTCTAACGAGTGCTTCGACTTATGACCACATTAAAAAGCTGTGAATCATAATTGCGAGCGCGGCGGGGGAGGCAGTTAGCGCTGATGTGTGTGCAGACTTTCTCTTGTGTTTTTAATTGGGTGTAATTGCAGATAGAGCAGGCGGGGGTTTGACTGTGATGGGATAACACTGTGTGGGTCAGACTGTAGCATAGGTTCACAATAGGATAAACGGTATGTTACAATGAGCAGTAATTATCAAACTATCAAAAAGGAAAAGGATGACTTTAAAGGGAAACTATTATGTATTTTTGCACTGTTTTTGACTTTTAAACATGCTCCTGAGAACCTTTGCTTGAATAGAGAGTAAAATGTCTATGAACTAAAAAATATTCAGAAAATCTCATAACCACCTATGGTGTTACATATCAGGACATTTGAAGGAGTGATTTCTGAGGCTCAGAGATGAAATAATAGATTCTCACAAACAAAAGTCAAACTACCATTTTGATGACAAACGATGGTTTAAAACTTAAAAAGTAAAATTTGCATGTACTCTATGTCTTTTAATCAGAATGTAACCAAACCAACTTGTCAAACCCTAATCTTTTTAAATCTCTGAAGCGAAGCAGCTTGGGCTTGGGCAGTACTTGGATGGGAGACCGCTGGAACCCCAGGTGCAAGAGTGGGCTAACAGAACCAACAAAACATTGACAAGTATGGATCTGGTGTGTGCGTGGTCGGAGGGGCTGATGGCTCAAAATGGCAACCTCGCTTCAGTCAGTCTGAACCACTGAGGCTAGTAGCTTACCACCATCTATGCCCATCTGCTTAGCTTCTGAGATCTGACTAGATCAGGCTTTGACAAACTGATATAGACACAATGTCCTGCTTGTACAGCGAATAAAGGCTACAAAGAGATGGGCCTTGTACATTTTGCAGTTCTGTTGGTGTATGCATCATTTGAGATTATTGAATGGTTTTGTTCTAGCCAAAGTTTGAAGTTGGTCTTCTTAGAATAATCAATTCACCCCAAAATATGTCAACTCTTTTTGCATATTGTGCACAAATAATACCCACTATACAGAGTCTTCCTAAATGACTGGAGCCATAGTCTTCACACACTTGTCAGTCCTTGTCAGGCCAACTGTTTGAAACAGTTTTGGTGACTGTGCATTTCCCTGTAGATCAAACTTTTATGAAGAATCCACAAGATTATCTCTGATTTTTGGAGCGGGATGTCAGTCCAGTGTCAAGAGAAAACGTGAGCACATTTTTACTTTTTTTTTTTTTTACGTAAATATGCTACAAAAAGAAAAATGTAAAATAACCACACATTTTGATTTTCTTTGAGTTTAACAGGTTAATCTTAACCTACCCCAACCCCAGCCCAAAACTTACACATTTTAGTAACTTGAAGCCTAAAATTATCTGTTAAACCTAAAGAAAATGTCGCCACATGGCTTCAACCAAAGACATGTTTTTGTTTTGGTTTTTTGTAACATATTTACATATGAAAGGCGTGAAAACATGCTCATCCTACATTTTTGACGTTTCGTTGTGTATCCACGTTTTCTTCTGAGACTGTATTGAACCTTTGGCAGTTTGGAGTATGTAACATCGCAGAATACTTTGATTACTTTCTAAACTTTATAGTTTAGAAAGTAATCAATCTGTGTTAGTCCAACATTCTTCCTCTTCTCTGATTTTGTTTGTCTTAAATAAATATATGGAATAAATCTATTTCCATATGCTAAGAAAACCACATCTTGTAAGCACAAAAACTTTTTATTGCTTCCACTGAACAAATTTGATGTACAAATTGGGTCTACAATATTTGATGGTAAAATGGAAACTTACGACTCTCACCTCTAAACATCAAACCTTTTCATTGTAGCCTACACCAGACTCTTCCATTTACAACATCTTGGCCTTTAATAACCCTCCATAAATACTTTCCTGGCTACTCCTGGCTTTCCCGCAGACTTGGCTTCTGTCTAATTTTCCATACATTTCCATCCAGGTTGCCATAATGTCCTAAAATGCCTCCTCCCCTCTCTTTCTCACTCCTTCTCTTTCTCTCTAAGTGCGGGTGACTCACGGGGTGCCGGGCAGAGTCGCCTCCTGGTTAGAGGGCGTTGAGTCAAAAGTCTCTGCAGGGGAGGTGAGGAGGTAAACGGAGCTGTCACAACATGGTTCTCAGGCTCAGAGGACAGTTCAATCTGGTCAGGGCTGGGCATATGGAAATGGGACTGACTGATACTGTGAGTCATGAGTGTGAAGGTGAGATAGGGGGCGCTCAGGAGCCACGGGACGAATGTCAGGGCCTCTTGGGTCTCTATGATGCTACGGGTAAGTGGTATTTATAAAAATGCATAAGTCAATATTTCTGGCAGTGGTTCAGTACAAAAAGCAGCATTTTTTTTTACCACTCAACATTATAACTGAAATACACATTTGCTTATATTCAAAATCATTTGACTTTATCATCAACATAATGACACGACTATTTAAGCTACTATTTTGCGTGTTTCACCAGTTTGATGAAGTTATAATTGTCTTTCCTCCATACTACTGTATATGTAGAGGTTATTCCACAACATTTCTCCAGCAACGACATTGTAAATACGAGCCAAAATCTACATAAACAGACAAAAATGACATGCTAGCCAAATGAAGGACGTGGACATTGGAACATGACATGGATGATGTCAGTGCCTTGCCATGCCCAGACCAGACCAAGGCAGGGGAAGGTATCTAGGCTTTGGGAAACAGACGTAGTGGCTGGAGTGAAATGAAACTGAGTGGAGACACTAGGTGGCACCAGCCTGGCTAAGGAAACGATCAGTTGTGTGTAAATTGTCTTTGCATTTTGTCACTTTTTGGTGACATATGTAGCAGGATTCTATTTTACAACTCGAAAGACTTACTTTATTTTTCAACTTTTGTTTGGCAATTTCAAAACTATGATAAATATTTACCACAAGGACTATCACGCCAAATTAAGTCAAAATTAAAAATGTGATATGGGCTTTAAGTCACAACATACACCTAAGCTTATGCACAACTGAAAATTCTGAGCAAAATGTTGTTTTGTTAATGAAATATTATTATAGTAATTATAGTATTAGATGAAATAGCAGAATTTTAAATTAAAATGCTAAACTTATTCTTGAGCTTTAGGCTTTTAAAACTCTGATCTTCATTCAAATTTATTTCAAGTTTTCGTCAACTAAATCTTGCATTAGCATTTCGAGACAGGCTAGCTTTGTTTTTGCTTTTAGCTTGACTGAGAGTCAGTAAAATAGCATTCATTTAGTCAATATAACAAGACTAATGTTGCCAACAGTGCAACTAATGAACCTTATAATGGCCTTCAAATTAGGAAGGTAAAAGGTCAAGGGTCAAAATGGTGATTACCTTAAGTTTTCTAAAACGAATCTGAACTCTGCAACCTTTGACCTGCAAATGCTGAACTTTTTTTACATGTTGTTATGTGCACATATAATTGGCACATAAATGACGTTGTTATTTTTATACAGAAAGTGAGGAAAGACCTGAGGCGTGTGAATTCAGCAGCAGCTTTTACAGTACAAACTATTTTCTAATAAAAAATGCATATTTATGTTTTTTTTAATGGCTAATTTATAATACTGTAAATTTTTGAGTAAATTGTCAAACTTTTTCTTGCTTATTAACTGAACCAACTTTTTAAATTTCTTTTTGCAAACTAGGATTTACATAACAGACCTTCCAAACAGTGTGTATTGATTATGTATTCCAATCTAGATGTACACAAAGTAAGTGTACTTCATAACATTTGGAGCAAAACTTCACTCTTTCTCTCGCTTGTTAAGTGAACCAACTTTTTCAATTTTATTTTGTGCATAGGTCGGACAAAGCAGACCTAAATAACTGTGAAAGTAGATGTGCGATCTAGGTCTACATCAACTTTTTGAGCAAATAGTCAGTTTTTTTTCCTTGATTATGAATTGAATTAACTTTAACTAACAATTTAGATTTTTTGCCAACTAGGAATGACTAAACAGACCTTCGAAACAGTCTTTGTAAAAGGCAATGGTCACCAATAAAACTTCACTGGGATCCAGTTGAGGAAAAACCTTCCAAGCCAAGGTCAGGAGCTTCGTTTTCATACATTAAATTTTGATTTTATAAAAATAAGCAATATTTTTTTTATTAAAAGGTTATTTTTTTATGAATTATTCAATTGCCCTTTTACACATGTATTTAAGTGATGAATCTGACCTGTGCTTTTGGACTGATCACTGACTGGGATGAAGTCTGTTCTGTCCCACGTCTGTCTCTGTGTGTCTCTATGTGATTGGCTGACTGGTGAACCCCTGATTCTTCAACTTTAAATAAACCGTATGTAAGATTTTGATGTCAGATTTCATAAACACGAAATATATGTGTCCAAAGATACAAGATCAACATGTCCAAATATACTATTATTTTTATTGAAAGTCAATATAATTAGAGTTATTCTTGATTAAAAAAGCAATGGACATGATGTCCCTTTGTTGATGTTTACATTTATTATCCAATCAGAAAGCAGAATGAGCCTCACATGACTCTCTCATTTGGTTGCCAGTTTAGTTTCTTGGAGTCATGAATCAGGAACATGTTTGAGTTTGAATTGAACTGATGTTGCACCACACTCTGGCAACCCCAGTTCATTTGTGATTGTAATACCTTTTTAAAACCACTAGTTGTGCATCTTACATACGGTTCCTTTAAGCAGAACAATAACACAAACGGCACTCTGTACCAATTAAAATTTTCTAACTATAGGAGTATCTTTTATAACTTTTTTGAGCAAATTGTCAAACCTTTTCTTGCTTCTGAAGAAAACAGACTTTTGGTTTGACAACAGATCTCTGGAACAGTGAAACTGCTTGTGAATGTGTATTTTATACATTTTCTGGACTAATTGTAAAACTTTATCTTGAACCAACTTTTCCTACTTCAATTTTTGCAAATTAGGATTGACAAAACAAACAAGACTGATACTTCTCTACTATACTCAACAAAAATATAAGCGCAACACTTTTGTTTTTGCTCCCATTTTTCATGAGATGTACTTAAAGATCTAAAATTCATTCCAGATACACAATATTACCATTTCTCTCAACACTGTTCACAAATCTGTCTAAATGTGTGATAGTGAGAACTTCTGCTTTGCTGAGATAATCCATCCCACCTCACAGGTGTGCCACATCAAGATGCTGATCTGACATCATGATTAGTGCACAGGTGTACCTTATACTGCCCACAGTAAAAGGCCACCCTGAAATGTGCAGTTTTGTCTCACAGCAAAATGCCACAGATGCCACAAGCATTTAGGGAGCGTGCAATTGGCATGCTGACAGCAGGAATGTCAACCAGATCTGTTGCTCGTGCATTGAATGTTTCTCCACCATAAGCCGTCTCCAAAGGCGTTTCAGAGAATATGAAAATGTCCCAGTTCTTGCATGGCCAGCATACTCACCGGACATATCACCCATTGAACATGTTTGGGATGAGCTTGACCGGCGTATACGACAGCGTGCACCAGTTCCCACTAATATCCAGCAACTTCGCACAGCCATTGAAGAGGAGTGGACCAACATTCCACAGGCCACAATAGACAATCTGATAAACTCTATGCGAAGAAGATGTGTTGCACTGCATGAGGCGAATGGTGGTCACACCAGATACTGACTGGTTCTGAGTCCCCAGACCGCCAATAAAGCAAAAAAAAACTGCACATTTCAGGGTGTCCTTTTACTGTGGGCAGTATAGGGTACACCTGTGCACTAATCATGATGTCAGATCAGCATCTTGATGTGGCACACCTGTGAGGTGGGATGGATTATCTCAGCAAAGCAGAAGTGCTCACTATCACACATTTAGACAGATTTGTGAACAGTGTTTGAGAGAAATGGTAATATTGTGTATCTGGAATGAATTTTAGATCTTTAAGTCCATCTCATGAAAAATGGTAGCAAAAACAAAAGTGTTGCGTTTATATTTTGTTGAGTATAGCTATATAGGTCTACATTTGCAATCCAGGTTTACAAAAAGTTAGTATTTTATACCTTCTTGTGCAAATTGTCAAACTTTTTTTTCAAGTCAACCAACTTCCAATTTCCTTTTTCGCAATTAGGATGAAAAAAAAAGACCTTTGAAACAGTGGAACAATTGGCGATGAAGAACACAAAGTTAGTGAAAATGTGTATTATGGGTTGACAATCCAAACTTTCTAAACTAAACAGTGAAACTTCTGTGCAGACCTAAATTCACAAACTTGGCATATGCAACGTCAGTACGAAAGTGCGTTCACTTTTTGAGATGTTTTGTGACTCTAGATTTGTGCGATATAGGTGAAAAAGTTTGTTTTACAACTTTTCACATTTTCTTGAAGTGAAGAATATTTTTCTGTTTCAATTTTTCCAAAGTAGGCTTGACAAAACAAACCTTTGAAAAAGTGAAACTAGATTTGCGATACAGGTCTATTCAAAATTAGTGAAAAAGTTTGTATTTCATGAATACCTAAACTAACAAACTAGGTATACACCAAGTTAGTACAAAAGTGTAAAAAGTGCTGATAACGAAAATCAACTTATCCAATTTGGATTGACAAGAGACCTCTAAAACAGCGAAACTATATCTTTGCAAGCTATACACAAAGTTAATTAATGATTATCAAAGTATTTTATAACTTCCTGAGCAAATTGTCAATCTTTTTCTTGTTTATGAAGAGAACCAACTAATCCAATTTACATTTTTGCAAACTAGGCTTGACAAAAGACCTCCGAAACAGTGAAACTAGAATTGCGAGCTACACACAAGTTGGGAAAAGTTAGGATTTCATAACTTTTTCAGCAAATTGTCAAACTTTTTCTTGCTTATGAAGTGAACCATCTTTTCCAGTTTCATTTTTGCCACTAGATTTGACAAAACAGACCTTCCTAAGAGTGAAACTTCTCTATGAAACCAATTTGTCATTTCATATTTCTGTAAATTACTACTGTATTTGTGAAGTGACATCTCCAAAACCACACAAAAAAAACTTCCTTCTGTTTGCAACATTTGGAAAAACTGCAGTCTGGCCTTGAACGCAGCTGGCTTTGCATTGTTCCTTTTACTTTGTCACATTATATTTCTGCTCGGCGGAAGCTCAATATAGCCATCTCGACTTTGCCAAAAAGGTAGAACGACAGATGGGCTGAAGAAAGAGGAGTGGAGGACATAAAATAAAGCGGTGACAGGCAGCAGAGGCGCGGGAGCCAATCAGGACGGCCCGATGAAGGAGAGCGCGTCTACAAAGAGAAGTGGGAGCAGTGCATGATGGGAGAACGGAGAGGGTGAGTGACAGCGCTTTGGCAGCTGTGAGACGGTCGCAGGGGACGGCGGGGGCGCGCGGAGGTGTGCCTACGCCCTAAAAATAGAGCCAACAGGTGGGTATGTCAACAGATTAAGAACTTGTCGAGGTGGTTAATGAGCTTTGTGTTACATTAATAAAATGTTGTTTGCTCCCAAGTGGCTATTTTTAGATTTAAGAACTTTGGTTTAGCTCAATACGGGTGATTTATCCAATTTAACTTGAAATACCATTTGTGTGTTAAATTAAAGATGGACTATGTGACTGTGATGCCCAAGTTTATCGTAAGTTTAAAGGGCACATACATGAAAGTACCAAGAACTAGTCCCCACATTTTCCAGTCCCTGTTTAGTCAAGGAACTACCCCATTTATTTGTTCACACAGCAGCAGTTTCTGAAAGTGGGTCTAATAGCTTTAGCATTAGCAACTGTAAAGTTTTTAACATTTAAATAAGTCATTATGTGGTGTTAGGAAAACAAAAGTAGTCTTTTTTCGATTCCACATAAACTATAATGTGTCTCTAGTTCCTGCTTTGTGTGAACATGCCTAAAATGGGGACAGGGACTAAATAAGTACTAGGAACTGAAAAAAGTTCTGGTGGAAAAGGCCTATTGCTCCACGTCAAAACACAGCTGGATTTGTTTTGGATTCTAGCTACAATCGTTTCTAAATAAAAATCTCTGGGCATGATTTTGTTTGTCTTCACTGAAAAAAATAACTGCATCATTGAAAAAGCTTTCCTTTACAACATGGCCTATGTTTTTATCGACACAGGCACCCAATACGCTATGACACAAACCGGAAAAGGTTGAGCAAGCACCGTTGTCAGCTAACTACAAGAGTTTATCACTGTCCCTAAACAAAAGTTATGCTGCTAAATCCAAATTGGACCCACGACTCATAAACCAAGCCACTGGGCCAATGCCTTTCTAAAAAAACTGACAGGTTAACGAGCCAATAGCTAGCCAGGTATCGCTTTTTCTAATGGTCAACATTTTTCTTTTCCTTTTAATTGTAGCTTGTTACAACTGTTTTTGACCAAAGTTTTTTTTTCTTTTAAATCCTCCATACAACCTTTAAAGTAATATGCAGTGTCCTTTGCTGTTTTAGTATTTGGAGTCTTTTATCCACAGTTTCTTCCTCTTTTGGGTTCAAAATGTGTCTATCTATTGTAGCAATATTGTAGTTGACAAAATGTAGACTAATGATTTCAGTTTGGATGAAAAATAATGCTGTTACTGACTTGATTTTAGAGTTGGCGGTACTCGTGAAGCCAATATTGTCTTAAATGATCCTTTATGAATAACATTTGAGAACCACAAAGCTGTATCGTATTTTTTATTATAAAACAATTTCTGTAAAATGGACTAGAAAAGAAACAGAACCGCTGACTTCCTTAGGTCCCGTGCCTTTAAAGATGACCTTGTAAGAACTTTTCAGTTTCATCTGTTGCATTTGTCTGCCGCGATCCTGCCCAATAAACAAAACACTTATGGGCTTGACTGTCTGTTGCTATGGTCTCCAGATGTATAAATAACTTGGATTTCTGTAGTCATCAGTGTCCCCACAGGACGTTAGCTCTTTTCAGTTAGCCCGGTTCAGCCCAAGTTCACTCCGGGCTAACTGTCCTCCTGGAGCGTTCTAATGAGTCAGAAAATGTAGTCGTTTGTCTCGATTATATCTGCTCTCCTGGCCAGACGAGCTCGCGGTGTGGTTTTGGTGCATGGAGAGGAGAAGGTCAGATCCGGGGGAGGACAGGGTTTCGCTAATTCGGGTTCTTATGTGGCTCAGGTGGGTGGGTTTATGGCTGCGAGCGGACGCGGTTTTACCAAAGCCAGTTAAGAATCAATTAGTGTTGGAATGTGAGGAAGATACAGTGTGGATCCAATAGAAAGAAATTGAACACTCTGGTTTTTCTGTGTGCTAAGATAAAGAAATAGACTTAATACGTTAAAAACTTGTAAGTTGTTACTTGGATTTGAGTCAGACTTGAGTCACTATTTTGATGATTTTTCCTCAATATATAGTGTCATTTTACATTACCAAATCAGCAACATATCTTTCCGTATTTCTATTTGTGTCCAGAAAAATTTTAAATGTGACTATTCAGAAAAGTATTAATGAAATTCAAGTTGTCTTTGGTTTTTTAAAAGTTACAATTTAGGTTTTAAATCTGACAACTTCCTCTCATAAATTATTTGACACATGAGTAATATTGACATGTGTTCGTTTTGGTTGCATTCATAGCTTTGAAACTTATTTTACAAACAACAAAGTGAAACTGGAGAGGACCACCCCAGCTCAGCCAATCAGAGCGCAGCATTCACTCCTGATTAGAACTAAAACTCTTTATTATTCAGTTTAGACAGTACTCAGAGGTCTATTTTTTTAGTGTGCTGTATTTACGATATACTTTTTAGTGGAAAGCACAAGTTTACTAATTTACAACTAAAAAAGTTATACCTCACCTTTAATATAAAACTAACACCAGAGGACCTGGACTCTACTGAAACTTGTGGGGCATCAACTGGTACTTGACTGGACATGTCTCTCTTTGACTTGGGACTGGACTTGGACATCTGTCTCTTTGATTTTAAAGTATCCTTTCATTGTAACTTTTAACATCGCAATGCATCGTGGTATTAAGTAATTTATTTTTGTAAAATCCAAATCATCGATGAGAATGAACTTCCAATATTATTAGAAAAAATATAGAATAAAAATAAACAATACACATTACAATGCACTGTGACACCCCTAATTATAATATATACAGATCTGTAATTTACATTTTCTTTGTAAAACACTAAATGTAAAGCAGCTTAGAATAGAAACAGGTCTGTTTACGTCCTGTGCAAAATTGCAGAATGATAAGCCCCGTCTCTTTTTTTGTACGATTTCACTGTAACAAGCAGCAGCCTTTAAAATTTTAGTTTTTATTGTTGGGAAGTGGCTATGCTTGTACATGCTTACTATATGAATCAGATTGTTTTGATGAAGCACAACTAAATACAGAGTTGAGATACTGGGTGGGGATAGGTGGTAGGTGAGACAGACTTTAATAACATTTTGAGCAAACTAGATGAGAGAAGGCGATATACAACTACAAACGTATAGGTCTCCTTTAAACATTATTGATCTAAATAATGTTGACATCACTTAAAATAAAGCCACATCTTTAATTATTATAATTGCTGATGTTCGATTCAAAGTTTAGTGACAGTTCCTGCTTTCTGAACATCTAAATCCACATATTCTCCATTCCTTATTCGTAAAAACTTAAATATGGCGTCTGGTGCCTTTTCGATGACTTCATTGTGTGTTATCAGCCTCTCCGGCCTGTTCGTCTGACTCCTCTCACTCTGTTGGAACCGGCCATGTTTCTATTACATCTTCCATCTCTCTGTTTTCTCTCTCTCTCTCTTTCTGGCCCTGAACTCGCTGCTTATTTATTTGTCCTGGCTTTTTGTCGCTGGAGCCAAAGTACAGCTCATGACGACGTTCGCAGACAGAGTGAGAGGGAGGGCAAGGATTTATGGAGCGAAAACTGCACAAGAGAAAAGACGTAAGTGTGGTGTCGCATTGTCTGCATTAAATCAGAGTTCAGTCAGCCAAGTCTGGGGGATGTTTTAATCCAATAAAAAGGACTAAGTGGATGATATGTTTGGTCTGCAGGCACGCAAAAACAATGCTCTGCTAAATGAATGTCTGTCCGATCTTGATAAAGGGATTAGGAGTTTTATTAAGGTTAATGTGTAATTAGTAGATGGGCTTATTTATGGTTTATGTTTTGAGATGTTTGTGGCTTGTTTCAATGCATTTTTTATATAATATTTGATGGCAAGTTATATATTTTTTTCCTGTTAGCTGTTAGCTTTTGCTCCGCTGATCGCAAAATTAATTAAAAAGTTTTGTCAATCATTTGGAGGCTACATTTATGAAAACATACAGAGAAAGGGTCAGAAATATTGTAACGTTTGTTTTTTTCAATGGTATCTTCATCGCAAATGAGTTTTTGGTTGGATTTTAATCTCAACTGGGATTTCAATCTGAATTTTGAGCTCCATGGATTTCTCAATAGGATTTTCATCAGAATTTTCCATATTTTGATTTAAATGGATGCAATTTTGATCTCAAAAGTTTTTTTCAATGGATTTTGATGTAAACTGTTTTAATGGGACTGTGAGCTCAATTGGTTTTGATAAATGAATTCTTCATTGATTCTTGAGCTTAATTTTTCAATGGGATCTTGATCTTGTTTTAGAGTCATTTTAAAGCAATGTTGGTCTTAATTTGTTTTTCAAATGAATTTTTGATATCCATGAGTTTTTTAGTAGTATTTTTTTCAATAGGATTTTGATATCAATGAGTAGTTCAATTGGATTTTTATCTCAATGACTTTTGCTTGTGATTTTTTTAAATCTCAGTTTTAATAAGATTTTGATCTCAATGGGTTTTTCCAATGGTATTTTAATCTCAATGAGTTTTCGGTTGAATTTTGATGTCAATGAGTTTTTCATTGGGATCTTGATCCCAGCGAGTTTTCAGTGAGATTTTGAGCTCAATGAGTTTTTCTATGGTATTTTGATCTCAAGGAGTATTTCAATTGGATTTTTATTCAATGAGCTTTTGCTTGTTTTTTTTTTTGTTTTTTTAATCTCAGGTTTTAATAAAATGTTGATGTCAATGAGTTTTTCAATGGTACTTTGATCCCAATGAGTTTTTGGTTGAATTTTTATGTCAATGAGTTTTCAATTGTTTTTTTTATCTCAATGAGCTTTTCCACGTGATTTTCTTTTGTATTTTTCTTTTTTTTAAATCTCAATTAGTTTTTAATGAGATTTTGATGTCAATGAGTTTTTCAATGGGATTTTGATCTCTGTGAGTGTGTGCGCTTTGTGTGCCTTGAAAGGTTGAAAAGCGTTATATATGAATTCCAATCCAAGTCTACATTTATAGATTTAGACAATTTATGCTCATAGTATTTACTGTACTCTAATCACCTTAGACCTTACATATGGTATTAACTTTTAGGAAACCATAACTCTTAATGGAATTTTCCTTTTATGGAAAGAGATTACCACACAGCTTTTAATTAATCTCATTACCAACTGTTCCTCTAATATACATTTTTGAAGTTTTAGGTCAACCTACATATGGCTAACTTTATGTAATCAATAAAACATGTTGGAATCTGTCGCTCTTTGATGGCGACGTTCCAGACTCAGAGAAAGACTAAATACGGTGTTTGTACGAGAACATGTGCGTAATAGACCTCTTGGAAGTGTATTTTGGCTCTTTTTCCCACTGTGAGTAAATTGCAATGACAAAAATGTATGATTACAATATGAAATGTATTATTTTTGTGCCTATTTCAATGTTATTTTGATCTCAAGGTGTTTTCAATAGGATTTAGATCACATTAGGTTTTTCAATGGCTGCTTGATCTCAATAGGTTTTTCAATTGGATTTTGATCTTAAAGGTGCACTGAGTAACTTTCTGGAGGTGAAAAGTCATCTACACAATTCAGTAGAATTAGAAAGTTAAAACTATACTTTGGGACTTTCTGAATGGAGATGAATACATGTTATGTCATAATATCAACAAAATCAGCTAGATGAACCGTTTTACTGCGAAAACAGACATATTCGGGCTCCTCCAAGCCAAATAATGGACTATTTTTGTGGACATGCAAGCTCACTTATGGTAAAAACACAGATTTTTATTAATTATTTGGTGTAACTACGGCATCTAGATAACAAAAATATGCATTTTAACAAAGTTTATTTTTGGACACAAAGTTGCGCAATGCACCTTAATGTTTTTCGATTGGATTTTGATTGTAAGTTTTCTGTGGGATTGTGATCTTAATGGGTTTTTCAATGGGATTTTGATCTCAACGAGTTTTTCAGTGGGATTTTCATTTCAATAGGTTTTTATATATTGTTTTTTTTTTTCATCTCTGTGTTTTGCTATGGGAATTTGTCAAGTAGAATTTGAACTCAATGATTTTTTTTCCCGCTGTGATTTGGATTTCTTTTTTTTTTTTTTTTTGTCTAAAGTAGTTAGTCAATTGTATTTTGATCTCAATTAAATTTTCAGTGAGATTTTGATCTCAACAGGTTTTTCAGTGGAATTTTTGAAGTTTAAATGTTTCGTTGTGCTTTCATTTTACCAAAAAAAAACAATATGAAAATAAACTACAAGTTAGGAAAACATCTTCTTGGTCTTTTATGTTATGTTATAAATATGGATCTCCTTTCTTGACCTTTGGCTGTTGTCGTATACTAAGTTTGTTTCTTCTTACTCTTTGAAAAACACTTTAGTAGCACTGAAGCACAGCGGCCAATTTGCCATATTTGTTTTGCTATTTCAAACATTTTTGTTCCGACTATATTTGCTCTCAACGGTCGTCTAAACTTATGCCAGGCAACAGGGTGCAATCTAACAACAACAGAGCACTTTGAAGGCCTATTTTTGTAATGTCTCGTCTTCGCACCGTCTTTCGAAAAGCTACATGTGATAAATAACAAATCTGCTGCATATATACTTCTACTAATTGGTGTCTCAGCTAAAACAGTTCGATGGAGACTGTGAAAATATGTTTGGCTGTGAAGTGAGAAGGGGCTGCATTTTTAATAATAGATAAAATAATTAAAGCATGTGAATGTAATAAAGGGATTGAGTAAACTTTTAACAAAGTTCACATTGTATTGTACATGGAGCTAATATACAGTTTGAACAGCGATAGAATTTCTCAAAATGTTCTCAAAGCTTACAACATCAATTGCTTGAGTATTACAATTTCTTTCTGAAAGACCTATTGCTTTGATGAATCATAGAATCAGACAAATGAAAATAAATCTTGGTCATTAATTAAAATGTGTGTGTGGTTTTTAAAATGGTTTGTATATCTAAAATAATTGGAGGTCACTGATGTATATTTATATCAATAAATACTTGATGAATATTGGTAATAACATTGTTCTTTTTTTCCCTTGTGGTTTTTGTGTGTGCAGATATTTTGCAGGTTCACAGAAATTTACATTAACGTTTGAGAACCCTACTAACTTTGCAGGACTGGAAAAAAAAGCAGATGTTTTGTACTATCAACATTTTGCCCAACTACTTTTTGTTTTCAAATTACTATGACTCTTTGTGCTTTAGTAGTCATGACCCCCACCAATCACGAGGCTATGAAAACAGACTTAGATCATTTTGACTTGGACTTTATGCTCAGTACAAACATATTAACACATTTTCCAATAGATTTGCACTCACTTTGTTAAGTTATCACTTGTTTTCAGGCATTTTGCATTCACTTTCATGTGCAAGTAGAGTATGTACTGTAGTTTAATTATCATTCAACTGGAAAAGTATCATGCAGGTTAATTCATTCTTTGGGACTTTGAAAATCTATTGACTGACAAATATGAATCATTTCATGTTACATGCCGTAAATAACTTTAATTAAACTAAGACAAGGAGGTTAGGACGTTGGTTAGTGAGCTATTTAAGAGTTCACCCTGGAAGAACACATGCCATGTTCCACTTTAGCACAGCTTCATATGGACAGGTTAAAGTAGCCCACATTATGTATTTAGTTATAATTGGCACCTTTTATATTTTTTTACTTATAGAGCCAAATGAAGTGATGAGGTAAATGGTTTTATAATAAAATTACAAACGTGTTGAACCAGAGTGATTGAGCATTCAGGGTTACTGGATGTTAGCATGTTTAGCTGTTAGCGTGATGCAATCGGGGCCCAGCAGTGCATTCCCCCACAGGGCGGAGTTACCCACGGACAATCCCCTGCCCCTTACCCTCCATCTCCACACTGACTGGCTCCGAGTCAGGTGACCCCTGCTCCCTCACTCGGGAGGGCCTTCGGGACCTGTGCCTCTGCGAGGGTCACCTGTCTCCTTTGGCAAAGCCGGCCCCTGATTGGTTGTGCTGGCGCTTGTGGGTGTGGTCTTTCCTGCGGTGGTAGTGAAGGGGGGAGGAGGAAGGAGGAGGGAGGGAGGTACACAGAGTGAGTGATTAGTGAAATGAAGAACACTGTGGAGAAATGAGGTGAGCCCTGATGGAGAGAGAACCACCACCGTTAGCAAAAGCAACATTGTTTAGCAAAGTGGCAATGTTACACAAAAAGCAACTCTGTCACACAGAACTCAACCCTGTCGCACAGAACTCAACCCCGTCGCACAAAAAGCAACCCCGACACACAGAAAAAAGACAGTTTAACAGGAAAAAACATAGTTTAACTGAAAACACAGTTTGACTGAAAACAACAGTCTAACTGAAAACACTATATAATTGTAAACATTAGAGAACTGAAAATATCGTCTAGCTAAAAAAAATCTCAATCTGACTGAAAACGCAGTCTGACTGTAAACAACACAGTCTAACTGAAAATAGAGAAAAACTGAGAACAACACCCTTTAGCTGTAAAGAACACAGTTGAATTGAAAACACACTGAAAACAACAAAGTCGAACTGAAAACAGTTTATAACTAAAAAAACACAGTCCAACTGAAAATTGAGAAATCCTGAAAACAACACCCCTTAGCTGAAAACAACACAGTCAAACTGAAAACAACACAGTGTAACTCAACACAGTCAGACTGAAAACAGTCTCACTGAATTTGAGAATTGAAGCAGAAACTAGAGAATAGATGTTGTGCTGCACTTGACAACACACATTTGAATAGGGTCTATAGACCTAAAGGGTGGGATTCATACTAAAGGTTTCCAGATTCCATGTTACTGCACAAACATTGTTTTTGTTAGTGCAATAAAATGTTATGAAAGCCAAATGATCCAACAGGTGAGAGCTCTGAACTCTTAATGGCACCATAAAATGAAAACAGCAAGTTTAACACAACTCTAGTAACACTTTCAGGTGTAATATAAGATGTGCTATGTCACTTTAACATCTTAAGGTGCTAAAGAAATGAGTGCATCATGAAGTTGAAGTTGTTGTTGTCTGATTGGTGTATGCAGCAAAGGCTCCTTATCATTTTATTTGAATAGTAGTGTAATTATTCTCGACGCACATTTTTTTTTCTTTTTTACAATTCGGTCTACAAAATTATTGAAATCAAATCAAAATAATTGGAATATAGGAAATTTTTAAGAACCACAAATTTGTGTAGTGTTCGACGCTTGAAAGTTTAGCAGCGCCCATCTTTGGCGTTGATGCGGCATACAGCAACAAAACAGCAAAACCACAGAGCAAGACTAATCAAAGTGTCCTTAATATTTAAAAAATTCAAATGTACATACTTTTCTTATTTCACTTTTTCTGTCTTTTTTTTTTAATCTGTAAAAGGCATTAGTGTGACAGGGCTGCACACCGAACAATGACAGTGACAGAAAACGATGAGCACAGGCTGAATCACCTGGGCTTTTTCACTTTCAGAGCCTGTGGTTGGAGCAGCTGCCTTATATTCTTAGACTTTATGCTGTGTCGCTCCATTCAGCGCGCGTTTCAAAGCACCGTGGTTAGAGCGCTACAAAAGTGCATTTTGGAGTTTTGTCAATGTCAAAACACAGACACCCTTCAGGTTTAGACAGGCACGGCGCCGAAAAACAGACGTCTTTAAAAGTTTTTGTAGATTGAGCAACTTCAGCAAACTCAAAAACAGTCCTTGCATAAAATATAGTGGGCCTACAAAATAAGTACACCAACATTTCAAGTTTACATTTACTGGACTACTTCAAATTAACAACCCCAGCACTTATTATTCAATCAGAATTATTTCCATGCTAGAAAACTATTCTTTAACTTTAAATTTTACTTAGATTTAAAGTTCAGAAAAGATAGAATTTGTGTTGTAATGTAGAAATTTCACTGGTTTAAGGACTAACTATGAAAACAATTTTGTGTAAGTAAAATGTTCTTAACACACTGGAAAAATGAAAACACTGGTGAATTTAAGTGTTTGGAAATCAGCCTGAAAGGGTCTCTAAGGGTGCTTTCACATCTGATGTCACCATACCTTTACTGAAACAAACTGATTAAAAAGAAAACAAATCCCTTCTCGTCTGTGGTGACGCTGTGGCTACAACTGGCTGGTGTATTCCAGGGCTATTCAGTTATAATTACTGGTGGGTCAGATTTATCAAAAAGCTCTAATCTGAGGTCAAAACTACAAATATAATTCACGTCAACCATCCACAAACAAAATGCAAAGGAACAATTTAATAAATCGATAATAACTGAGATAAATACAACAAAAACGATGCTCTGGAATATGCCTAAACAAAACCAGTGTCAATCAACAATCAAACTTGAGATCCAATCCAAGTCTACATTTAGATTACATCAGACATCAGAAACATTTGGAATAAAACTACACAACAAAGTCTGAACCCGGACTTATACAAGGACTAAGACTGAGTTGCAGCTCTTTCTAACACTAGGTAAATTTACATTAAAAAAGTGCGTATACCAGACCAGATTGCCTATTATGGGTCGGTGCGTGGCCTACTTTTTCATGCTGGGCCAAAATTAAACACAAAAAAAAAGAATCCCTATCAGATTTGTGTCAACTCAATATAGTTGAGTTTCTTCTTTATTTTTGCAATGTTTGGATTTTGGACTTGGATTAAACAAACACGTGGGACATATGAGCTTCACAGTGGATCATTGAGAGCACCTGACACTGTCCTGAAGCAGGACAAACTTTACTTGAGGAGACATGACTACTGCATGAGATGAGCAGGCGGCCAAAATACAGACTTCAATTTATCAAGGTAAGACAAGACAGTACAGAGCGCTGGTATTATGCTTTAGAACAAATTCATGTAAATCTTGTGAGAATAAACCATGACTTCGCTTTCGAGCTTGAGTTCACAGATAAACATGATAATGTAGCATGTATCTGTCTGATAAGAGCAAAAAATTAAAAAAAAAAAAAAAAAACAGGGATTAAAAACTACTACACCACAAAATTATGTCTTGCTGCTTGTTTCTCCAAATTTGTTCATTTTGAGTTTGAGTTAATCTGGAGTCTGTTAGGAAGCGGACCGAGACCCAAGTTTGGAGGCGGCGCCAAATCCAACTGGTCCACTTTCACACCAGCCGAAGCGATCTGAATTTAATGGTGTTTCCAACTCTAGTTTGCCTGAAGTGAACTAAATGCTGTGCGAAAACATCCTAAAAATGCTTGAAATTAAGGTTACAATTCTGGAATCAAGCAATTTGAACTTGTCTTGAAATGTATTTTTTGCTCTGGTATTCGACTTTTGTTATAACTACTCATCTAAAGCAGACTTGTGTATCCTCCTGTTCCCTTCTCTCTCTGACTCCGTGGCTGTTCTCCTCCCTCTGAAGCTTGTTCCTTTTGTCTGGATCAGTGTAATAGCTTTAGCATTCCTGCGCTGTCACTTTGAACCAGGCGACTGCAGCTCATCACCATCTGTGCTGCTTGAATTAAAAGTGATCGCTGGGGGAACTGGACCTGCCACCCTGAAAAAAAAAAAAAAAAAAAACAGCTCCCGGACAGCAGCCGTGATGTACCACTGCTGCAGGTGTTATGGAGCGCTCTGGCTGAAGATACTGCAGTTCTTTTAATATGTTTACACCAGAGAATAGGCAGAGCTCAAGGCAAAGACACCGGCTTTTAACATGCATGAGAGAAACTAGTGTATCTCTGGATTCAAAGGTCTCTCTGGGTCAAACATGTAGATTTTAGTATTTTTGTATCTTGGGGGACATAATGTGTTTTTTCAGGTATTTATTACTACAAACACTTTGCTTATAGTTTGTTGTAAATCACAATGCTGATCTAGGACAGTTTAAGATGGAAACATGGTTTATTGATTTCTTGTTCAAAACTGTACATTTTAAAACCCTGCCTGTATCACTAGGAGCTACGGACAACACTTTTCTGAGTTTGTGTTCCAACTGTGTTCTCCTATTATCAGTTCACTAAAAGTTTTAATTGGATTGTCAACTCATGGGTAATTTGATAAAAGGACAATAAATGCTAGGCCAAATGTTGTTGTAAAGCTAGTTCAGTCTGTATTTTAACATTATTAATTACGTTAAACCCAAAAACTGTAGGCGATGATTTTCAAACTCTAAATCTTAATGTTCTTTCACACCTTGTGTTGCTTGACCAGTGTTTTACTAGATAATTATTAATATTTTCAGGAGGCCATTTGCCCCAAGTGGAAGTAACTGTTGCATGCTAACTAACCTTTAGTCTCACTACTGACATGTAGCATCAGTTTTGAGTCAAAATGGATCCACCCTTATAAAATGCGCATATTGTCAAAATTCGCAAAGTAAAGTGAATAAAAAAGGCGAATTAATCTCTGTTTCCATCAAAGCGCATATCTGGGTGTTGTTATGGCAACATGAGCTGTCGTAACACCGCTAATCCTGCAGAGGGCGCTACGTGCACAGTCTGTTTGGTTTCACTTTTTTCACAGCGGCAGATTCTTTAACATTAAGTTGCCTCGTCAAATTTAGGTCGGTGTTATCTCTTTATTAATGCGATTGATCTGTTTAACCGCCAAAATAAAAGGCTGTGTCTTTGTTTTGAACACAAATCCTCCGCAGTGGAAAGGACGAGCTCTGAATCATCACAGTGTTGGACAACCAAAAAGTTTCATGGAGTTTTTTGATCTACAGCGCTGTGTTTCTCCGGGTTAGTTCTGATCAGCCGACCTCAGCAAACATGTTTTGTTTTTGCTTGGTGCAAAATGGTGCAGTTTTTTTTGGCTTTTGTTTATCACCTCAGTCCCTCCTCCAGAGCCGCTGCAGCAGGTGTGTAACTCGAGGGTCCAGTGGGTTTTAATTGCTTCATAACTGCGTTTCAAAATTTGCTTCAGCTGTTAAAAATACAATCCACCTCTAGAGAGTTTAAAAACTTTTATGCGCATTAGGGATTCTAAGGGCCTGATTTATCAAGTCAGGTGCTAAATTGCAGATGCAAAAATGAAAAATATCATGTTATTTATGAACATTTTGCACAAACTTTAATATTGGAAGATGCACATACAACATACTAAACAAAACAGATGTGAACCACCGTAAGTTCTGCACCTTGTGAGACTCTGCCAAGGTTTTGCTCCCCCTAACCTGCTTTGCACATGAGCAAACGCTTGATAAATCTGGCCCTAAATGCGATATTTGGCATTTCCACCTCCAGAACTTATTCAATACTTTTAGTGTGCATTAAAATGAAAGGGGTGGAAATACGATTCATCAGACCTACTGAAGTTGTGGAAAAATCAACATAATATTGTCACTATTTGGTCTCTATCTGTTGTTATTACGATTCTCACCATAACCACATTTCTGAATATGTATCATGCTCAATTAAAAGACACAGTGTTAAGGCTGTGAATGCAGCACTTTGGAGAATTTGGAACCCAGAATTTTTGCTGCATAAAATCATGACCATTTTAAGAATCCAATACCCCTGCTATCATTCTAGCCTGATGCATATGCTGCTTTCATTTGCTCTGTGGAAACCGTCCCACATCACATCATTGGGGTTTTTTCACTTTATGCAAAGTGGGGACATTTTGGTTTGAACCAATCACTGCTTTTATGCCGGGAAGTAAAGTGTATAATGGCTTCAACAAACAATGCCATTTCTTCGTGGTAAACCTACAAAAGAAAAGGTACAATATCATATTCTAACCATGACAAAAAAGAACATACACAATCTGCTATTTCAACTCAAGTTTGTTCTGGCCTACACACTGCTTCATTCACTGATTGGCCAACTGCACTTCCTATTTTATGAGAACCATTTGCTCTTGCGATGCCTGACCTAGTAGCTGGAGTGAAATTCAATAAAGTGGAGATATTAGATAGTGCCAGGAGATAGAAAAAGACTAAACAAGATGTTATGCTTTGAAGAATAGTCTACTGTAGGAAGCAGTGATACGATTTTTGGCACAGTCATTCATCCTCTCCACTAAGCTTTCTCACATCTTAAGACATAACTTGTCCTTGTTTGTGTCCGACAGTCTACAACAGCGCCCCCACCAGAGTCTCTTGGACCAAAGTAAACACAAGTGTATCCGTGGCTTTGGTGTGCCATCACGCTGTTCTCCAGGACCCGTGTAACAACCGCTCCGTTTGGCACGCCGCCCCACTCTCCAGGCTTACAAGTGCTGATAATTGATCTGCAGCTCGGAGACTTGAAACGGCTTAGCGTGACTCCGCCAGACGCCCGGAAACAAAGGCACCATTTGACTGGACTGGAGAGCTGTTCAAAAGGAGCACGCCGCGGTAGGTGGAGACGGCAGTGCTGCTGATTGAGCCGAGTTGGGATTCTTCTCAACTACACAAATCGCTGTATTTTGGTAATTTGCAGGAGACTAGGGTGCTGTTCTTTTGTGTCTAGGTAGAATCCACATAAAAAGCACAGCAAACTAAAAGACTGCCAAAGTAAAATTACAAGATGGGCTAATTTAGCTGCGACTATTTCAGTATTTTCAAATTATATCCACTTTTTATGAGGCCTTAGGTTTAAATCTTGTAATGAAAGGATTTTGAAAAGAAATATTTTTGATTTTTGGCAAAAGCCCCCATTCTGAAACCCTTAAATGATATAAGACTTGGATCATACTGTAACTAAAGGCGCCTGGGGCTCTGGGCCCACAGTACATACTAATCACTGAGCTGGATCTACCACCACCATGAAGTCTCTAAGGTCCCAATTTGTCCAGTCAAAAAAAGAGAATGGCTCTTGAAAATGCCCCCTGTGGTCGTTTGGTGCTGAGGATAAAAGCAGGCTCAGAGCACAATGATGGAAAGCAGCTATGTCAGTGTGGGCCTGTGGTTTGGTATTCTCACACTAAGCAAAACCAAGACCAACCTTTTTTTTTTTTTTTTTAAACATTAGTCAAAATGAGTATTTACAGTCAGGCAGAAAGAAATATCTACAATGCTTACAACTGACTTATAGATAATTTAAAATTTCAACTTAGTAACATTAGCCACAAATTTAGACTTGAGAAAACATAGAAAAAAACGTATATTAACATATTGTATTTGAGTATAAATATCTTAAAAGTCAATATTAAGAGTGCAACTGATAATGTAGATTAACAAAATGCAGAAGAATTGTATTTTCACACGACTCTTAACGTTACATACAAGGCCCTATGAGTAAGTCACTTCTAGCTCAGCAGATTCAACCTTGCTTGAAGCAGCAATTAGGTTAGGGTTATTGCCAATGAGTTCGTTTTGATATCTTCCAAAACCAACACATCGAGTACAGCCCTACACTGGACTACCCAAACAGGAACTGACTCACAACATCTACAAGCTAGCAATATCCAGATTATTTTAATAGACCCATGGGCTAGCCACCAATTGAAAATGTGACATAGCCGCTTTGATGTTCCCAAATATAAAGTTATTAAAAACTTGTCTACCATTTGGTCTTCTGACAACTCAACCAACTCAACTGCAAAAAAATGGAAATCATTTATATTGATCCCAAAACACTCACCAACAGTTCCCTCACCTTTCCAGTCTCCTCCTTATCTCACCTCCAGAACCTCTGCATCATATTCGACCAAACTCTCTCCTACGAACACCATATCAAACATCACCAAAACCGCCCTCTATCACCTCCGGAACATTGCCCGCCTTCATCCCTAATCAAACTCCACAGGCTGCAGAAACTCTCATCCTCTTGTCCTGATTACTGCAATGACATCCTCTATGGTTCACCATCCAAGCTCCTCAATAGACTCCAGTACATCTAGAACACATTCACTTCAAGCTCCTTACCATAGTTTACAAGTCTATCCATAACCTGGCTCCCATTTCCCTTTCAGAGCTTCTGCATCAGCACAACAACCACCCGTGTCCTCTGATCAGGTGATACTAACCTCCTGTCTCTCCCAGGACCAAACACAAAACTTGGGGAGACAGAGCCTTTCCGCTGCAGAGACTCAGCTACATTAACTCTGGTAAAAAAATCATTGAAAACTCGCCTCTTCAAAGCTGCCAAGTAGTATTATTATTATTAACACATTATAGAAGGTGAACACAACTTTCTGGCTGCAGACCTGTATGAGGAGTCCCCTATTATGCGTCTATTATGTAAATATAACATGGTACAGTATGTAGCTCTGTGCACTTAAAACTTTATTTATGTCCCGCCAATAATGTTGAGACAGGAGCCCGGATGTTTTTGTCGCCATGTGTTGGTGTTAACAAACCACAAACGTGAGTAAAAGACAGTATGCGTCGGAGGGACAGAAGTGCAAAAGGATCTAGCTGCAGCCGACGCGGAGTGGAGCTCCACCGGAAGTGGAGCTGCTCCATTTCCGGAGCTAGAAAAACATTATAGTCGGGACCAGAGGGACAACGATTAAGTTTACGAGAGCGGGTACGTTTAGGAGAAGGGTTAGAGTGATGACTAAGGTTAGGAAAAAGGTTTGGGTAAAGGTTAGATAAAAATTATAACAGTTTAGGCCGTGTAGCAACAGTTATAAACTCAACACCATGGCAACCACCTCGCTTCTGTCCCTCTGGACCTGACTATCAGCACTAACCACTAGAAAACACGTAAAATCAGACAAAATAAAAAATATGTAATTAATAAAACAACTATAAACAATGACATGTATTTAATACGTCAAATTTTAATAATTCTGCCATTATTATTAAATAATACTAAATGTAATTTGAGTGAAAATGCCCCCAAAATAAAAAAAAATAAAAAAAATTAAATTATTCAACTTTCAATCTATAAAGTTTGTATATTCACCGAAGTTTAAAATTTTGCATTGTCTCTAGCGTAAAAAAAAAAAAGTGGAACTATGTACCTCCAGTGGAGCTCCAATCAATATGACGCTCCCTATCGGCTGCAGCCAGACTCTTCTCCAGAAGTGAGCTGGTTGCCATGGTAATGAGTTTATTACTGTTGCTAACCAGGCTAAAGGGTTATTTTTTATAATCTTAACCTTTATCCACACCTTTTTCTTAAACTTAACCATTGCCCCCAACCCTGTTTCTAAACTTACACCTTCTCCTAAAATTAATGACTGTTCCTCTGGACCTGACTAGCATTTACCAAGTGCCAGTTATTACAAATGTTGTTTTGTTGTGTAAATAAAAACTTTGGGTCTAAATTTGTTGTCTGTTGTCAGTTCATCACTTTCATGTCCTGTAAAGTTATCTGTTGTTGTAGAAACTAATACTTGATCCAGCAAAAGGGAACTTGTCTAGCTGCAATTTCAAGCATCTCAAATGAGATTTGTTTTTTCTTTACTTCTGGTCATCTCGGTGAAGTGCCTCCAATGGAATCTGCAACCAGACACTCGTGGAAAAAAAAAAAAACTTGATCGATAAAAAGTAAGCCTAGATACAAGCACGTGACAAGGGACTTGTATAGGGACTCTGTACAGGTCTGCAGCCAGATACTCTATTACAAATTCTATGTGTATATGGCAAGAACTAAAATCAAATTTTTTAACAAACTTATTAGTAAACATTTAAATTTTGGTTAGCTAAACTAAAAAGAAAAAAAAAAAAAAACAGGAATTGCCACAGCAAATTTCTGTAAAAGACTGCAATGTTGTGTCTGTGTGTGTGGCTGCTGTAAAGAAGCTATTTTGGTAGTATTATAAAATCAAAAGGAAATGTGAAGTGAAAGCTTATATTTAGTTGCATTGAACCATTGCTTGAAATCAATGCTATACTGATGAAATGTATTTCTGATGAAAAAATGGGAACAACCTCATTCCAAAAAGTCAGTGCGAATTACTTCATACAAATATTTTTTTATTAAACCATGACCAAACCGATCATTACTCCTAAAGAACTGCTCATCAATTTCCTGGTTCATATGTAAAAAGTTGAGGTGAAACATAAAATACACACAGTCTCAAAACAACATGACAAAAATACGAGTGGAGCACTGACCGTATGCGGAGTCGGCCGCCGTGTTCTGCTGCGAGTGGTGGCCAAGACATCTGCAAACAAACACAGAGAAAGGCTCATTAAAAGTCTGGATAACAGGCTCACGAGGCTAATTAGAGAATAGGACCACTTCTGATGAAAGGACTATAGTCTAATGCAAAACGCCAACATCTACTGTACCAACTGCAGGTGAACATGACATAATCTCTTGAATGGCTTTGAGCAAGAACTTGCTCTACAAATAATAATTTAGGGACTTTTTAATACTGTGTGCATATGATTTTAGGATTATAAAAAAGTGAGATCTAAAATGTCAATAATATCAACACAAATTTTTATCTAATGTGAATGGACAATTCAAGTGCAGGGAATATGTTTTCTGAATTATAGGTGTTAATTTTTATTCACTATTACTTAAACTAGATGGTTCTTCTATTTTTTCTTCGGACAAAAAGTTTTTTCTTCGGAAAAAAGTTTTTTCTTCGAAAAAAAGTTTTTTCTCGGAAAAAAAAGTTTTTTTCTTGGAAAAAAAATTACAGAACCTGTTGCGTTTTTTTGTATATTTAGGAAGAAACTAGGGCATATACAGATCAATAATTCAATTTTTTCATTGTAAAACACAAAATTATCTAAAACGGCTTTGTTCAAAAGTGCAGAACTGATAGCCCTGTCACTTCATTGTAAATTTTAACTTTAATAAGTTGAATTAATTTTTTTTTTCTTATTGGAAAGTGGTTACATGACCAATTTGAAACCCCTATGTTTATTTGGAATCTGATTTTTGCAAACATAGACAAATGGGTGGGGAAGATGGTAAAGCTTTGAAAAGTGTCATTTGCAATTTAGCTGTAAAACTTAACATGGATGAAGCAGGCAGCTGTAGTCGTATTTGTTCTCTAGTTCCATTTTGTTTGGAACTTTTGATGTTGTGTTTGTTAGTTGATTTCATTGCACAAATTTTACAACTTTGTCTTTTGTTAGTTTGATTTCTGGTCATGCACATGGTATTTCCTTTTGTTTCGTCTTTTTTCATGTTTTTTTGTTGATAATAATTTTTGTTTAGTTTTCTTCATACAAAACTGGTCTCAAATGCAGAACTACACAAGATTACATAAACATACATAAATCAATCAAACAAAAACAACCCAATGATGAAGAAAGACAATTATAAGGAAATGTTCAGTTGATTTTTGCATAATATGTGTCCTTTATGTTCACAAAATTGCTGAAGTATCTTGTCTATCTCTAAAAAGAACATCTTTTTGTCCTACTTGAACCCAAGAACAGTAATATAAATGTTTCAAACTTTATAGACATCCAATGTGGGCGGACCAGCTTTTCTCACTTGAACAGCTGCCCTCGCTGAAGTAAATACATCCTTATGCTCTAATCAAAATGCAATCACTTCATCCAGGAGAATAGGCTCGTCAGTGCTGATTGAGAATGGCCTTGTGGATGTAAATGATGCTTACCGTGGCAGGTATCGGGGTGCTGGTGGTAGCCGTTTTGCACGTCTTGTTCGAAGGCTCCCCTGCACAAAGACACACAAAGGGAGCTGTCAGAGAGAAGCAAGAGGATAATAACCTGTTCGGAAGTCGGTAATGGTTTTAAAAGGTCGCCGTGATTAGGTTTACAAGGGGATCAGTGTAGAGGGAAGCTACGATTGTTCGCGAGAACGCTTGTCTTGTCATCAGCGATTCAATGTTCCAGGAAGTTATGCATGGAAACGGTTTGTGTGGAACTTTGATACTAAAGCTGAATTAAAACGACAGTTTTTCAGTAATTGACCCTTTGCACGTGTCCTCACATTCGAGGGAATGTCCACTTCTCCATGATGGAGGCAAAAGCGCTGTCTGTGCGCATTACAACTAGGAAACTTTGCTTCTTTTTAAGTTACTTTTATTGATTTCAATTGCAAAATGGCTGTATCTTGTGACACGCTGCACTAACAGGCAGGAGCAGGAGGCAACACTTTATACGAGGCAAGTCAATGTTAATGAGAAAAAAAAAATGACATTGGAATATCTGAAACAGCCTTATCATGTGTGGCTAATACTAGCCTCACATGATATACAGCCATGTTACTGAAAACCAAATTCTTGTATGCTTTTAAATCTGCTCCAGTGTAACACAAAACCCTGTTTACTACAGAATGGTACAAATCATGAAGAGAAAAGTCAGGTAAACTTATATTTTAGTAAATCGGCAAACATAACAGGGGAAAGGGTTACTAGCATTAAAGGAGACCTATTTTGATTTTTCCGTATATTTAGGAAGAAACTATGAGATATACAGATCAATTATTCACATTTAGTTATTGGAAAACACAAACATGAACTAAAACAGCTTAAAATAGAAACAGGTTCATTGACTTCCTGTTCAAAACTGCAGAACTGATGAGCTCCAACTCTTCATTGCAAAATTTAATTTAAAAAGTCACAGATTTACAAATTATTATTTTTTGTTGTTGGAAAGTGGTCTACATAACAATTCAGAACCCTACAAGTTCTACTTGCATCCGAATATTTGATAACTGCAGGTTAATACAGATAAGCAGGCAGGCATAGGTGGTAGGTGAAGACAGGGATTTTCTGACCACTGGAGCATCAGCTGCAGGACAATACAAGATTACTTAAATCAATCCAGATACAACTTTGGGTAAAGTAATATGAGAGAACAAACTCAGAAAAGTACATTAACAGGTCCCTTTAATTAGCTTTTCCAAATAACTTTGAGTTGAGTATTTGTTGTGAAGATGAGGGTTAGTCATATGTTAAACTATATTTTAAAAGACACTTGTTGTTTATTCAGTTACAACTCAGAACAAATGAATCAGCTGTTCCTCACGTGGACACGGGGCTGCTTTAACATGATACAAAGATGTAAAAATAAAATAAAAAATTTTCAGGTAAAAATGTGATAATATCAAGTAGGCCAATCACCTGATATGTATATAAATATTTAATATTTGTATCACGTTATTACCTGAGTAGAGATTGGCTTCCATACATGTGCCATTATCCATAAATAAAAACAAATTGTTCAAAGTCAGCCTGTACCTTTCAGATTTCTTCCCAATTCTCTCTAAAAACCTTCTTTTTGTCCTCCTCCTCCAGCCCCAGAACGAGACGTAGACGAGAGATAAGTGCACCTAAACTAAATTACAACTGCTTTGTGTCTCTCCGAGGTCAGTAATTCGTCTGCTGTCGAGGCCCAAATTTGATTTCAAACTCTCCTTACACAACTGCACATCTCCCAATTTGGAGAAAGCGGGACCCAGCTAGTTCCTCCTGGTATTTTTTTTTTGCGATTACCATTGGCTTCTATTGTGTCCTTGCCTCCCCCGAATGTTTGTACTGCAGCTATTCATTACCCACAATCCCCCAATGCGGTCCAGCTCTTTGTACATGGCACTTTGAGCAGATACATGGTGTCTGAATCTGGTGAGACTGGTAAAAGTGGTACCTGCATGTCTATACGACTGTTCAGCGTCAGTGGAAAGTGTGGCGTATAGGGAACCGTAGAAAGAGAGCTGATCCAGAGGGACGGACACCCAAAACCTGTCATCATTTCTGGGAGGCTGCTGGGCTAATGGGGCTGGAAATATTTGGGATGAAAAGTGTAAACTGGCAGAAATGAAAATATAGCAGTTTGGGAGAGATTCTGCGTCAAGTTTCCACAAGTTTGAGATGTTACTGGAAGAGAAAATGAAGCTTGTGTTGTTTTATCGCGGTTAAAGACGCATACTGGTCAAGTTTAATCAAGTTCAGGGTCGAGGTAAAATGTCCTAAATTGTGCAAAATTTCTCTTTTATAATGTGTTACTTTGAAGCTAGAAGCTACTGTATTAACTTCATTTACACGCTTCAATTCAAGTTTCTTTATGGAAATCTCAGGAACATTGTACAAAAATATTATTGAGAAAAGGTTCTTCTTTCTTGTCAGTAAAAGAGAAAGAGAGAGTAAAAGAGCTCAGCTAAAGTAGCAGCTAACCATAAAACTAGCATTTCATGACATCACAAGGTGGAGAAGTGCTATACTTTTGGAGATGTAGACAGTTAAAACAAAAGTGAATAAAACTAAATACAACTTCGGAGATGTTATTGGTGAAGAAACCATTCTGGAAAGTCACAGAAGGCGTTTTTGATCAATAATGAACCTTTAGTTTAGTTTAACTATAACAAGCAGCTGATTGCATTTTTATGTTTTCATTCATGGCGTGTGAAATTTTGTAACACAATATTGTTACTCAAAGTGTAAATACTTTCAAGCGCCATAGCAGTAATTCTTAACCAAGAAAATGCTCCAATCATTTTGTTGGTTTTATTAAATAAAGAATACTGAACTTAGTCTGAAAACTTTAGTCTGAAGAATTCTAACTGATATCTCTCTATATTGTATTAAATAACTGCTGGTGCAGAGTTTAGTCTAGAAAATTCCAAGCTACTGAAACTTATCAGAAACACAGAAAGTCGGAACAGAACCCAGAATGACTTGGTGCAGAATTACTACTTTAAGCTACCGTGTATTTTTGGAGTTGAAAAGTCAACTAAACAAGTCAATAGAAAAAGGGACATTTAAAACCATACATACATTTGTTAATGTGTTTTATGCCATATCAAGAAAAATATACCTAAAGGAACTATTTTTCTATGGAAACATACTGGAGCAGGGCCATCTAAAGGTCAAATAATGATCAGTTTTAGATTTTTTACTATTTATTTAGTGAGTAAGACATCCAAGTTTGTTAAGCAAGTTTGTTTTTGGTCAAAAAGGTGTGTGAGTGTGAGTGGGAATAGCTAACTTAGTCGCAGCGTAAGAGAATAGGGTTGGACATCACCAAGAACCTCAGAATACAGCACGTATTGTGTTTATCTTGATACAATTGTCTTGATGTGATACAGATTTTTAATAAAATGATCTTAAACGTCAAAATGTGTTGTTGTTGTTGTTGTTTTTAATTATTATCAATATGGTGAATAAGAAAAGTGCCTTGAAATTGCATGTTTATCTACAATGGATTTTTTTATTTAAGAATGGCTTTTCATTCAGTAACTTTAGGAATGCGTTAAGAAAAGTACTATTTTTGAGTACAGCGTTAATACAAGATTAGTTAGAAACACACTTGCAACTTTGAGTATTCTAACGATGAGAAAACCAGTTGAAACAAGAATATCTCAGTAAAGTTGACCTTTTGTCTCTTTTAAAGTGAAGCTAACTCACTAAACTCCTCCCACAAACACATTTCAACGCTGGAAAAGCATTGGGACAAGGTGAAAGGAGGGACTGAGTGTCAGTAGTTTGTGATAAAATATTTTCATCCCCACATACAAACAACAGATTTAATTTCTTGACTTTAAAGTGACATAAACATTGTTTCTGTCTGATTGTAGATTCAGGTACAATGAAGTCAGTATCATTTGTATTTCTCACACAACTCTCACAGAAGTCGAGAAAATCACCCAATTTAGCGGCAGAAGTCAGCGTCCAGTTTGAGCAGCCAGAAACTCACCATTTGTCCGAAAGCGAAGGCCTGACTTCAAAGAATTAATCACTTCAATTTGGCGGACGTGTGCTAATGAAACAGGTCTGAATGTACAAGCGCCAGTGATTGCAGAGGCTACTTTTGCACACAAATCCACTCCTGAAATATTAAAGTTTGACCCCAGAAACAGTCTGGTTGATGTAAGTTTCCTGGCTCTGTGCTTCACATGGAGGAGTCGGAGAGACACACGAGGGGAGTAAACAAGAGTCTGAAGAGATATTGTGCTGGAGACATTTGGGAGAAACTAAAGATAACATAAAGGGGTGTGAATCTTTGAGCGCCACTGTTTCATGTAAGAATGCAAAGAGACCAACAGAGATGGCAACAGTACTGACGTTCACTACTCAAGTAAAGGTACAGTTACTTGTGTAAAAAACAACTCTGGTAAAAGTAAAGGCCCTGCTGAAAATGCTTTACTTGAGTAAAAGTATAAAGTAAACGTGTGTAAATTTACTTAGTAAAAAAAAGTAAAAAAGTACAATCACAAAGCCAAAAGTTATAGTGTCAGTTAAAACTACTAGAATACTAGATATTTGTCAGCTTACTTCACTTGTTTCAAGAGATTTGAGCTTGAATCAAATTTGCCACTGGGGGCACCAAAAAACTCTAACTTCATTAGCAAATAATTGGGCAGAAAACACATCGAAGCAAGTCATATAATCTCTGTACAACAAATAAAACCATCTGAACCAGAAAAAGTACTAAAAGTCTAAGTTTTAAGACATTTTAACCAATCTTGAAATGCATTTTTGCAGAGCATGCAGTTGGTTTGTAATGTTGTGGTGTGTGAGATGGGCTTCACAGTAAAAGAATTATAGTTTATCTGACTTTTATCATATGATAAGCATGTAATTTTTGTTTTATTTATAAAGTTTTTGGCGATTTTCACTTTCTAATTTGTCCACAAAGCTCTGATACACAGCAGCAGCAGCTTTGACCTGGTATTTAAAAGGAATAACACATGTTTGTGGTCTTACAAACCTGATTATAAAATGTAGGGAATACAAACAGATACTTTAGTAAATAAGAAGTCACAAGAATTTGTAATACCCAAGTAAAGTACATGTACTCAATAAAACTACTTAAGTACAGTACTTGAGTAAAAATACTTAGTTACTTGCCACCTCTGGAGACCAAAGGGTCGAAACATTGCACTTATAATAAACATACTTTAGCAACACGTGACAGTGTGCGGTACTTTTTGTAACAAAGTTTACTTTCTAAGTAACTTAGTGTAATGCATTACAGTGAAAATACAGAGGAAAAATAAGTTATTAAATAATACTAGGTTACATTAGAGCAGGGCTTTTCAAACGGCAGCCCCAAATGTGACTTACCCAACCTGTGTAGTTTTGTTATTCAGTAACCTAGAAAATATGTATTTATTGTCAGATTCTGTTAGTCATTTAAAAGCAGGACATTGGCACAAAGGTTGCTTTTTTGACAATTCTTAAGTACCATTTTGTTGCTTTTGCTGTTGTTTTATACTAATGGCAGTGGGAGCTTTAAGACATTTAACTGTTGCCAACAAATAATTTCCTTAACAAACAAAATCATAAACATTGTATTCAAGAACAAAAAGGTAATGAGTTGAACTGTGAGCGATCCTGAAATCTGTCCATGAAAAACGTGAGAGAAGCCTCAATTTGTGTATTGTTTATCTGGTTACCTTTAAGGTTTTATTGTTGTATTTTAATAATCCAAAAGAAAAGAGATCACTAGTGAATACTACCATTTGTGAATGATGAATGTAAAACACATTTGTCGTTCAGTTTTGTAGTCTAGCCTTAAGACCTTAGCCCTCTGAAAAATTGGCCCACCTGTATATATAATTGAATAGCCCTGCTTTAGAGTAAAAAATCCACAAATGTGATTTATATGTAACTTACAAGTAAACTATCAGCTGCAGAACATTACAAGATTACTCAAACATGCAGGAATCAATCCAAATACAACTATGAGTAAACTAATGATGAGAGAAAGTGTTTACAAACTCAGTAAAGTGAATGTTCCATAATAAGTCTCCTTCCCTGTGCATCTCGGCTCATAGTTAACGCTGTGGGAGAAAACTGGAACTGGAAATGATCCTAAAACCCTTCAGGCCCGTTTCAGACCAAAGCCGACTTTTGAAGTGTTGAAAGAATGCAGCGAGGAGGCCTTGTTTTTACAGTTGGACCGAGACATTTCCATAACCTAGTTTGAACTCCTCTGTCAGACCTTCTTATTAGCCTCATGTTTACTTTGTTAGCTATGCAAACAGCTCCAGAAGAAGTGAGCCTTCAGCAGCACAATTAGCCGCCATTTCAACAGCCTGTGTGTAGAAGTGTTGTTTGTAAGGTTAACCATACACCGGAATCTAAAAACTAGTTCAGAAATACTCAAAACTAGTCCTGATCTATTGGAAATACTGTCAAAGGAACATTTAAGATAAATAAGACCTTTTTAGGCCTAGTCTTAGAAATGATCCACTAGTTTGTACAACTCAAATCAAATGTGTGTGTCTAATCTCAAATAGTGTTTTGTCTTAAAACACTGCTCGTCACCTTTAGTCCTGATGGACCTGGTTTAGACCAGTTTTAGTCCTAATAGTCCTAGTTAAGACCGTTTTAGTCCTTACAGTCCTAGTTAAGACCAGTTTTAGTCCTGGTTTAGACCAGCTTTAGTCCCGAAAAACCGGGTTTAGACCAGTTTTAGTGCTAATACACCTGGTTCAGACCACATTTGGTCCTGATAGACCAGTTTTACTCCTGATAGTCGTAGTTCAGCTCAATTTTAGTCTGGGTCTAGTCCTAGTTTAGACCAGATTTAGTCCTGATTGTCCTGGTTTAGACAAGTTTTAGTCCTGATTCAGTCTAATTTTAATTTCAGTTTAGACCAATCTTAGTCTTGGCCTAAACAAGACTAGACCAGGATGTCCTGGTTTAGTCCTGGTCCTGGTCTAGTATTAAATACATTCAATTAAAGCAAATAGTTTTGTGTTCATGATTTAAATGTTTATATTGGTAAAGAAAATGGATTTTTTTCCCCTCTATTTTGACTCACAATTTTTCAACAAGACTTTCAAGATTCCTTGATTTCTTTTTCATCTATTTAAATTTACCCTTAAAATAAGTCTAACTCGATATACATTGCTAGAAATAAGACAAATGAACTAGAATAAGCTATGTGTTTTTACAGTGTCGAAGTGTCAAAGAAGTCAATTTTCTTACTACAAGTTTTAAGATTATCTTCAACAGAAGTAATCCGTGAGTAAAGAACTGTGGCATTGATGCACTTGGATATGGCTGGAGAGTAGAATGGGGAAGACTTTTTTACACTGCTCTTTTATTTTTGCAATTACACCAATCTTGGAACAGAACCTAGCATTTTGTTTTTGATGAATTAATACATTAATTCAAAATGCATCTTGTCTCTGGTGTGTCTGTTTGGTTTGGTGCTGATTAGTTTATTTATGGATCTAAAAAATATGTTTTTTTAAATGATAAATCACATCAGACAAACCTGTTGTCGGTTTCTTCCAATGTCAACAAACAGACTTGTTTTTAATGACAATGAATCAATGACATGTTTTTGTGCAAGACTCACTTTCTCAAAAAAGACACAATTTCTTTTTAAAAGTTTAGTGTCAGGGAGGAAAATGTCCAACCTTCCAAAGCCCTTATCAAAAGAACGAGTCAGAAATTAGAAACACACTTGAAATACTAGACAATCCAAAAGTCAGCCAAAGAACTAACAGCAAAGCAATTCAAATACTGTTTTACCCGATACCATATCTCTTGTTACCAGTGATGTAGTGTGAATTTACAGCGAATGCAAAGGTTTTGGAACTGAAAGAAAAATAAACGCTTGACGTAAACTGATAATGAGTTGAGTGTGGATTGGGATTTAACCTGTTAGGCCCCAGACCTCTTTTTGGTGAACCCTTGGAAAGAAAAGTACATATAAAGTGTGTGTTTGTTGTGTGTGTTGTACATGGTCTTTGTATGTAAATGAAGCCAGGACTTTGGGCTTTACTTCTGATGTAAATCACATCAGTCTATTATACTGAGTAAAAGTAAATCAGGTTAAACCAGGCACTGGATTTTCATCTGACCAAATAACACTAATACATAAAAAAAACAACAACAACAACAACAACAAAACAAAACAACAAAACAAAACACCTAAAACTATAGAGTAACTGCTGGCATACCATGGAATAGTAAAAAACATATGGCGTCACTTGTGTAAAGTTTGATGCAAAATAAATAAAACAAACCAAAAAATATTATCATTGTCAGCCTTTGTGCCATTTTAGTGCCCCTGGTATTGTGTGGTATTATTAGTTTTAAATAAACATTTTCAGATAATTTATATTACATTTTGACCAATATGATGTACGTATATGAAATACATCTGTAACATCTCCAGTGTATTTATTTTTTGTTACTTGTGAATTGTATAAGCTTTTCTCTGTGTTTTTTAACCTGGACTTGACGTAGCTGAGCTTGTAGCTGAAATTCTCCTGAATAAAACTATGTGTTGTATGTGAAGGTTACTGCCGGAAATTCCTTTAGAACCAAGTAATAAAAGGGAAAGATCTGAATATAAATAGGTGGGCACGTGCCACAAATCTATAGAGAGATTTTTACGTCACTTTCCGCCCTACTGCGTGTGCGTTATGCAGAAAAACACGCTCTCCGTCTGGAATACATGGGGGAAGTCTCCTGAAGTAGGGTCGAATTTTATCCATAAATGTTAATTCAGCTGGAGAACTTTTGTTTTCGCACAGTGATAACTCTGACAACGGACCTTTTTTGACTTGTTTCCACGTCTGTGGCTCTTTCTGCAGGTCAGGTGCAGGCACATCGCCCGTGTTGATAAACTAAAAATCCTTCAATAGGGCAGGGTTACAAGTTACATAAGGCCTGAAATTTGATAGGCTATGGAAGTTATAAAATGCCCTGTTTTCCTTTGTCTGAGCTGCTTCTTCTGGGGATCTTTCTTGAAGCAAAACTCTCGTTGGGGGTTTGAAGCCATGATCTGGGGCACGAGGCAGCAGAACTTTGGGTGATTGGTCTGCACACCACTCTGATCATATATTTGATCATGGATGAAGTTCTAAAGTGGACATTAAAGACTGGAATAGCTCGATTACAGCTCCAATTTGACTTAGTTTGGAAAGCGACGTAAAAAGCTTGAAGAACCCTGCTCTATCCTACATCGCAGCAGCAAAACAACCAACCTCCTCAATCTGTCCATTCATGTCCTTCACTTTACTCTCGCATCTTCGCTTTCATCTGGACAGACTTGCTGGGCGCTTAATTGCACTTTTTAATAACTTGTCAGTACTTTGTTTTGGGCTCGGTTTGTGAGATGTCAATAATGTTGTGCTCTTAGTGCCATATTGATCCCACTGCGAGGTTGAAAAGCTGCTTCGGGCTCACTGTCTTTCAACTTAATGAACGCCGCGATGAGTCAACCTTACGTAACCTGCCGCCTGCTTTCAACTCAGAGTTTGGGGGCTATAAATCAGGCCTACAGATAAGTTTGTAAACAAGATAAAGTAAAAGAGGGCAGCCGAATCGATATGTGGCTTGTGAAGTTTAATTATAAAGCCCAGTTAAGAGAATATTCCTTTGCCAGAGCTGCAGCGTTGTGAGTTAAAACCTAATCGGATTGTGTGAAATGGGCTCAGAATTTGACTGTAGAGAAATCTCCTGATAAAGGATTGTTTTGTATGTCGGCCATTTATATACAGTCATTTATTTGATTGTTCATTCTCACTAGACAATAGAAAAGTGTATGTAACCAACATTTAAAGTATTATTAATGAAATCCATTTCCAAAACCTGAGATTAAATTGAACCAGAAACACATGCATGAACTGCTACAACATGAACATAATGAATATCCGAAATGGTTTGACTATTTAATTATGATATTAGGAGACAAAAGCAAAACCAAGCAATGATCGATGAAATTCTGACCAACTAAGAGATTAACAATGAATGATAAATTAATTTTAATATCCTGTCTAACTGATACAAATTTATGTCATCTAATAGGTTAAATTAATGCATTTGTTGTTCCTGTTCACAGCAAATGATGTACTCTATATTCCCTTTTTTTTTGATACTCGAATCCTTGGGAGTAACTCATTACAAAAGTAACTAGTTACTGTAATAAATTCCTCTTTTCAGTAAATAAGTAACTCATTACTTACAAAAATGTCGACAATATTACAGTCTGAGTAACTCAAGTACCTTTCACATAAATTAATTGCTTTTTTTTCTATTGAAAGCAACACTTCAGGACCAAACATCACTAAAATACTGTCTGTTGTCTTAAAGGTGAGTCACATATTATGAGGAAATGTGTTGTGACGTCACATTTCCATAAGGTAATCAGTAATCAGGTGTAAATCTAACAAGATTTTTGTACAATGTCTTAACAAATGTGTGATGAGCTCAAAGTAACTCACAGTAGTGTAACTCAGTTACATTTTTGAGAAAGTAATATTGTAATACAAATGTATTACATTTTTCTCCTTGTGACTAGTAATATACAGTATAATGTATTACAATTGTATAGTAACTTTTCCAACACTTACAACAACCACAGTATTAATGTGATATATATTGCATGCTTTCATCTCATGCATAAGGCCATCGATGTTGGTATTACTATGTAGTTAGCATCATTCAGCTATTACAGAATTAATCCTTTTTACTCAGATTTATCAATCAACTCGTCTCACAGAAGTGTGTCTAGTCTCCAAGCTGGCCCAGAAAAATGCAGAGCATACTCCAACTCCCCGAGCTCCTCTAGAAGCTCCTTGTTGTAAAAGATAATCAGGTTTGCAGAGCCACTACTAGCACAATTGAGTATTCAAGTCTAGGGGTCCTGAACTGATAAAGTCTCCTGCCTTTTCTCCTGCATTGGGATAACACTTATGTTTCCTCCACAAAAAACAACAATAAGAATCTTAAACTAGACAGCTTAAACACATCTGTAAATAAAGTTTTCATTTCAGTTTGTGACACACGTTCCAAGCTGTGGCAGCAGTATAGCTGAACACTATTCCCAAATCAACCCAACTTCCAGGAAAAATATAGTTCTGTAATAGTCAGAAAGCAACCAACAAGGGTCAAATCTAGAGATATTACTTTTAAGTTATAATGTCACTAATACCTGATCAGGCACTTAGTTAATATACTGTTTAAGACTTCAGAATATTGTTTTGTGTGAAAATAGCTCTTGCGTTTTTGAATGTTGCTTGTTGATGGGCTCTCAAACTCATTGTGATCATGACTGTCATCATGAGACTGTAATTATCTTTACTACTCTTTGCACACAATAATAATATTATATTTGTTTTTGTACAAGATGTAAGATGGCATAAAAGATTTGGGGGGCACAGCTTTTCTCAGTGTAACACTGGAGCAAAGGTAAAATAAAATCTCTGTGTGTGTCTCTCTCTCCAGTGTCCTTCTCCAGATCTGTTTTGCGTCCAGAGGGAAAAGCCCGGGTCCATGAAAGAGTAATAGCACAGACTGAGGCAGCGAGAGGTGGTCCCTGAGGGGCTTTAAAAGGATCTACCTCACAGTCTGCTCTCACAATCGCTGCAGTCGTTTCACTCACTTCTACACCTGAGCTCTGTGGCTAAATAAAAGGCAGGTGTTATAAACTGTTACAGATCTGTCAAACGCTCAAACGGATCAAGTCACTGTGGTATTTGGACTATTATTTTGTTTTTGTTTGAGTAATCTTGCATTGTCCTGGTCGGAAAGAGAAGCAGAGTTCAGTAAAGATACAAGTTAAGTTTAGTTTGCTCAGTTTTATCAAGAATGATTCCTGCATGTTTTGGTAATCTTGTATTTTCCTGCAGCTGATGATTGAGTACTCAGAAAAGCCCAGTCTTCACCTACCACCTATCCCCACCCACTTGTCTGTATTAATTGTGGTTATTCAAAATATTCAGATTCATATTAACGTGTATGGTTGAAATAGCAACACAGCTACTTTACAATTTTAAAATCTGGTGCTTGTTAAATTGGAATCTTACACTGAAGAGGCGGGGCTTGTCATGATAAAGAGGCGGGGCTTATCAGTTCTGGAGTTTTGCACAGGAAGTAAATGGAGTTCTTTTTATTTCTGAGCTGTTTTAACAATTTTGTGTTTTCAAAAAAAAAAAAAAAAACAACAACAACAACAAAACAATCCTGTAAATTACTGACCTACAATGTGGACAAAATTGTTGGTGCCCTTCTGCTAATGAAAGAAAAACTCACAATGGTCACTGAAAAAATTGAAACTTACAAAAGTAACAATAAATAAAAAAAAAAAAAATTTTGAAAATGAAAATCAACCATGACTTTTAATTGTTTATCAACAAAAATAGTAAAACAAACTAACTCCCTAACTAACTAATGAATGAAACAAGCTTAGATAAAAATAGTGGCATTCAAATGTATATTTTGTTGCATAACCTTTTAAATCATGGCATGAATGATTTATTATCTATATAGAACATTTACAAAGACAGAGGTCTTCCAAAGTGCTTCACACAGCACCTCCACCACCCCTCCCACACACACACTCAGTGATAGCTCAGCAGAAATGGTTTGTCTAAACACCTAGCACCTCAACCTCCGACTACAACCAAGTGTTCCCTAACCTGCATGTTATTGGATGGTGTAATAATCCAAGAGATTTGTGCACCTGTCACAGGCATTCTGGCCAACTCCTCTTGAGCAAACTGAACAGGTTTGAAGGGTGTCTCTTCTCCAGATGTTTCAGCTCCTTCCACAGATGTTTAATGGGATTGAGATATTTGCCACTGCTTTTCTCTGAGCCATTCGTGGTTGGTTTTGGCTGTTTTGGGCTGTTATCTTGTTGGAAGATCCATGACCTGAGACCAAGCTTTCTGACACTAGGCAGCTCATTTCTCTCCAAAAGGCCTTGATGGTCTTGAAATGTCATTGTACCTCACATACATTCAACACTGTTTTCCAGATGCAGCAAAGCCTTCTCCACGTTTCCTTACTTTCCGTACTTAGTTTGCTTGATTTTTGCTTCTATGAATCTAGAGTTGAAGCTCCAGTCCAGTTTTGTGGCTGTCCAAAGGACATTCTCCCAGAAGCCTTGTGGCTCATCAACCTGCATGTTTGCAAATTGACCATTGTGAGTTTTTCATTAACAGAGGAAAAACAACTATTTGTCCATGTCTGTATATTAGAGTTTCTTCCTATATAAAAAATGCAATAGTGGCAGTGCTCAGGAGTAAGTTTGAAAGACATGAACAATCCAGATAATTCATCATACTTGTCCTTTAATTCACTTACATGCCTACTTAATCCAGCTACATTTGTGTGCAAAAAGCTACAATTCATTTAGCATGACAAAATCTATCTTTCCAATAAGTTCGACCGTAAAACTTTTTGAGATGAAGTCGTTTCTAAGCCGGAAAACTCATTACCGTGACGATGACTGCAGGTATCTTCCAGATTTCCAGAACACAAGGGAATCCCGCTGTTGCTACTGACACAACAGCGCAGATGTGAATGTGAAACAGATGCTAGCCACCGCGACAAGATGGCCGACCGCTTCATCTGCTCTTAACCACAAGTTCACCCCTGACACTTTTCCCACACTCATTTCCTAATCCTTCGTATCAGTGGGCTAATGGTTCTATTTGGGGGAGAAGAAAAGGGGAATTGGGCTCCAGCTCTTGTCCGTTTCTGCTCCGTTGCGGCTGTGTGCTGCTGGCTTCATGTGGACACATAAATCAAACGTCAGCGAGGGGCTCTGAGGACTGAAACTTCTCTCTTTTACAGTTTAGACTAAAAATTGCCTCAAGTTCTTGTGAGTTTAGTCATCTGAACGTTGGAGAGAACATTTTATCTATTGTGTTGTTATTGTATTTAAAGATGCTTTTGAGTGTCACTGCTTTGGCTGCTTTAGAACTTAATGATTACAAATTTAAATTGGCAGAAGTGAAAATAATCATGAAAAACGCTGGAAAACAAGAAATAGGTATTTAAATGTAAATCCAGCTCTCAAAAATCCTTCAGCACATGATTAATATCCTCATGCATTCATATTTTAAAGTGAAACCTTCTGTGGATCACCCAAGTGCAGCCAGTCAGATCTTACTGCTCCTGTCAGGACAAAACAGACTGTGTTTAGCTACATGCTTTTTGATAGAAAGAGCATGTTTTTGATGGAGCAACATTTTAATTTGGCGAGATACTGTATATGTGTTTCTCTTACAAAAAAAGATGCAAACTTAATTAACTGACTGACAATTGTGGGGATAAAACAGAACACCATGGTGATATTTGAATTAGATGATTGGTCAAAACGTCTGAAGATGGTTTGTTGTTAAAGGAACTATGCTCTTCTTTTTCTTTTTTTTTTTTTTTACAATAAAATAACTTAAATATATAAAATAACTTAAAATACATTTCAGCACAGTAATTTTGTAAATGTTTCCAGGGATGTCACGTAATGGATTATTAGTATATTATCATGGTTTAGCGATTATTCACGATTAGAGTGAAACTTGTCATTTTCTTTCACATCACTTTTCCTCAAGTTTGTGACCAGTTTAGTCAATTCACTCTCCCTGAAAAAAACAACAACATTTAGATGTGTTTTTTTTAGTAGATTGTAATGAAAGACTTAAAAAAAGCCTGTTCTTTCGAAAATGGCCACGTCTAAAATATTGGTATTTGCAGATGCAAATCCATAAGAAGGCTCACATAATCACAAATTTGCTTTTCAAAAAATAAATAAATAAATGCATCTGAGTCTGTGCTATTTAAAAAATAAATAAAAATCCTGGCCAATACCAGCTGGAACCAACATCACTAATCATTAGAATGAATTTTAAAAACACTTAATTCTGCTTCTAAAATTGTCATGATTATTATTCTTTTCTTTTTACGATTATATTGTAACTTAAATCATCACGTTTATCGATTAACCTAATAATCTTTCCATTCAGGTGAAAATTTGTCTGCAATGTCTGTCTCTGTTTAATAATGTCTGTTTTTTCACCCTTCGTTGCTAAGTTTGTGGCTAAGTAGCATCCTGGCACCTAACAGCTGTGAAAAAGATTGTGATGACCAATTCAGAGGCTCGGAATGCATTGTAAGTGAACTAAAACATGTGACTGAAGTGTAAAATTCATTATTTCAGTTTGTTCAGGTACAAGACCTTTAGTTTTCAAACACAATATCAATCACAAACTGCTGCTTAAAGCTGTTGGGATAAAAAAGGAACATCATGGCAATATCTGAATTGGATTGGTTAAGACGTCTGAAGCAGGATATAGCTGAGAAGTCACGTTTGTTGTTGACTACAGACTACAGCTTTTTAAAAAACTCAAAAAAGGCTGGAATCTGTCGTGCCGCCACGTTTGGTTTTGCACGTGCACTTTCATCTAAATCACTACGCAAAAATACAGCGTCAGTCATAAATCCAAAAATACCACCTACACAGTAAACATCACAACAAATAGTCTAAACTCAGTTACAAAACACAATCTTGGCACATCTCTGACAGACTAAACGCTAGCTTGACAATTTCTTTCGGATATCAGGTTGCCCAAAACGCGGATCCAACTTCACTCCCGCCCCGCAACATTTCAGCTGTCAGCGCTAAGTGTAGGAAGCTATGGTCAAGGAATAAAGACTGCGGCGTTCCGTGAGTAGTCGGGTGTCAGTCTGCGGAAAAATTTGGAACATTTTTACACCGGCGGTAAATGGGAGAGGAGGAGCAGGCAGTGGTAGAATCCTTCCATCCGTCAGTCTCCGCGTTCAAGGACCTATCCATCTTATTTTGTCATTGACCCAGATTGAAGCGCACTTTGTTTTTGTGTTTTCAGTAGAGGCTCTGAGGAAAAAATGAGAAAATATCCCTCCGAAACATGTTGAGGAAAAGCAGTCGGATAGAAAAGGAAATGATTTGGGCTGTTGGAGGTCAAAATGTCAAATGTAGTTCATGGAGAGGCAAAAGGGGGAATTCTCTGCGTGTAAACAAAAACAGGTTGTGTGGACTGATAAGATAATAAGCTCATGCCCGTTAGATTAGCTTATTAGCGTAAGTTTGCTAATTAACGGGCACGAGACACTTTGGAAGGAGGTGCTTTCAAAGAGAATCGCAAGGGGATTTTTTAGATTGCTTAGAAAGTACTTTGTCCTCTCAAAATATACTAATTCCAAACAAGGAGCTCCGTTTAAGTCAGTTAAGTCACAGTGATTGAAAAGATCATTATCGAAATTGTCAAATAAGCTACCATTGTCTTTTATTTGGTGCAGGGTAGCAGAGTGGTTAGAACTCTGGCGTCCCAATAAGGAGATTGTGGGTTCGGGTACTGCATGTTTAGGTTAATTGGGCATCACACTGTAAATTTTCCCAAGTGAATAAATAAAAGTTGTCAGTTTGTAACCCTGTGAAGATTTTGCCAATGTCAAGAGTGTTCCCCTGCCTAAGGCCTAAAGTCACAGGGTCAGGCTCCAGTCACCTGCGACCCCAAACAGGAACACTATCAGTTTTGTGGAATAGTTTAGCTACAGAAATAGAAACAAACAAGAGGCCAAGAAAAAAAAATCCAAACAAAAAAGGATAGTTATATATTTCGCAATATTGTGCAGACCTTGTAATACAATTTAACCAGGACCCTTTGTTAAAATAACGTATTGGTGTTTTGAAAATATATAAAAGGCTAAATGATCAAAAGATTTCGCCAAGTTTTAAGTTTTAAGCTGTTGCTGGAAAGTAAACAATGATGTTACACTAGTTAACACACAATTGTTTAACTTATCTTGTGTCTTCTTCAAATATTATGCTACAATTATAAACGTACTGAACAAAATCATGTATACGGCAGTGTGTTCCAGTTCCTGCCAATATCCAGCAACGACACACGGCCATTGAAAAGGAGTGGAACAACATTCCACAGGCAACAATCACTTATTTTTTATTTTTTTTTCCAAAAGCCTAAATATTACCGGACTATAATGTTAGAAAGTTGTGTGTTTTGACCAGAACTTCACTGCTCATCAGGCAAATACATGTGCAACCTGTATAATTTTTTTGGTCCTATATTCCTAATGAATTAACAAACATACGTATAGGTGATGTTTTAAATGTTGTAAACCCAGTGTGTCCCTTTGAGGTTGGAGCATTTATTTGTTTGTTTGTTTATTTCTATGCTAATTAACAACCTTACTCCGCAGCAGCCCTCTGACTTTAAAGTTGATGTAACTGATTTTCAGAAAACAAAATCAGAAATAGGTATTTAAATGTGCCTAACTTGTTCGTAGCTCTCTCTAACTCCTTGGCACACAATTATTAAAATCCATCTTAGGTTTTGGCTTCGACCACGGCTTTAGAACAGCTTTCTACAAACAGCAAAGTGAAACTGAGGTGAACCGCCCCAGCACAGCCAATCAGAACCCTGCTTTCAGATATCTATATAGTTAGATTAAGACAGTACACAGAGGTCAGATTTTTCAAGATAAGGTTTCATTATTTGTATGCAAGAATGTTAAGTAGAACAGCTTTAATATGTGGCCTTGTAGACATCTCTAAACACTAAATCCTCAACACCTGACCATCTCCAGATCAAAAACCCGTTAACCAAACACAACCAGCCCAGCCCTGACATGCTAACGATTATCTCTGCTCCTGCTTGGTTCCACAGTATTGACGTAAATGTAAACGTCTCCACCTAATACTCTCTTTATATAGTCCTGTCCGCCCACACGCGTTCTCACTGACCAGGCATCGGCGGGGGCTCCAGCCTGTAATTGGCACCACGTCGACGGGAGAAGAATTAGCGAGACTAGCCTCCTGCCGGAGCGCTTGATTAAAAAGGAATCTGCGAGGGATTGTCTCTTGGCGAGCTGGTAATTAAAAGGATTTTGTAAAAGGGAAGACACATGGAAGTAAAATGAATATGTCCTGGTTTCATTAGTTGGGTTGTAAAGAAGACGTGGTGACATCCAGGTTGGAAATAAGATCATCAGAGATTAGAGTGATAAATTACAAGGTAGTGAGAATCTGTAGCAGGTTTACAGCAGTGGAGGATTACACAGCAAGCACCTTTAGAAATCAATTAGTTTACATCACCATCCCTTTAATCTGGCAGGCATCTGGTGATTTATATATCATTTATCGTTTTACTCTTAATGTTAAACCATGACACAGAATCAAGTCTGTGAAAGCATAACTTAGTACATTTCAAAAATACATCTTAGGAAACGAGAGTTCCTCATTGGGTGATCCTGTCATTAGCTCACTGAGTAGTAGATAAAGCAGAATTAAGTAATATTTTAAGCTTTGTCAAATATGATAGGATCACAGCACAATACAGTATGTTTTGGGATACACATGACTCCGTATTGCCTAAGTAATACAATTTTTTTTAATAACATGAGAAAAAATTATAATACAGTCAGTATGTATTGCAAAACAATAGGTCTATGGTTCAGTATTTAAGAACGACCATGTTGCAGAAACATTTAAAAAAAGTCAAAGGTGAAGTTTTGTCAAACCTTTTAAATCAAATAAATGGCTGGGTTGCAAAACAAAATATCTTTCGTTTTCTATGGATCCTCTTTGATTGATTATGAAAAGTTTAGTGTTGACACAATCCTGATTTGAACAGATGTTTTGACTGATTATTGTGAATGCAACAGAAAATGCAACAAAGTACATTTAAATATTAATAAATTCTGCTTTTTATTAATACAATAATGTATTGCAATACAACTGCGATACAATGTGGTACAATGAAGCAAACTCTATCACACTATAGCCTATCGTAAGTCTCTGTGATGGCTACATGTGTATTTTGGAGCATTTGAAGCTCTCTGTTTCGGGCTTGATTTGAGAAGTGTGTTTACAAGAGAGCTGTAAGCGGAGAACTGCTGCTGAGTTCTGAAGTAGCGTGATTCTGCTTTAAACCAAATGTGTTGCTAAATGCATTTCATGAGGGGAGTTTTATGTGTGACCTTAGTAAAGCGCAGGCTACACTACAAGTACAGGCAGAACATTTTTTCTCATTATCTGATTTTAGTCATTTTTTTCCTCTCAGCATTTAACATTTATATATGATACAGTATATTTAACATATACTGTATCATATTTATCCAATCTGCTCCTAGAAATACTTTATTATAGAGTTTAATCCGCTTCATTGTTGATGGCAACATGTGTGATACAGTAGGCCTAGGGAACTTATAATCAGGGATGGGGATCGAGACTCATTTTTGTAAAAGCCCGAGTGTGGTGTCTTAACATTAAATTGGATCAATACGTTGCAGCCCTTTCGGTCTTGAGTGAGTGCGTTTCATAAAATCTGTCTTGCATGCGCACCATCGGCTCCAGTTGGATTGTGTGCCGTGGTATTGGAACTAGACCCCCCCATTGCCCGCTCAGAGACATTTCTCTGGAGCCGCCACTGTTCATCCATAGCGTTCTATGGCACATTGTAAGCTTAAAGATTGTTTTATCAAAATGCTTTTTCCTGAACATGGGAAGAAAGGTTTAGCCAGACTGACGCCACCTACAGCGCCTCTGCTCAATTTCATTTCACTCCAGCTTCTAGATCTGGTATCGCAAAACTGCAGATCATTCTATAAAACCAGGAAGTACAATCGACCAACCAGCAAACAAACATGAAGTGGTGTGTTTACCAAAACCAATCTGAGTTCAGAAACACTGTATATATCTAGACTGGCTTAAAATGACTTGGAATGAGAATTTATTTATTTGATAATGTAGGTTTCTGGTTTCAAAACATTTGCTTTAAAAAAAAAATGCCAATAGTGTAAGAACAGTTTTCTTAACCTATTGGCAAATTAGTTAAATGTCTTGAAATCAGTTTGAAACACTTTGAAACAAAGAAAATAATATATGTCTATACAATAAATTGAGGTTAAATTGATCAAAATGCTTGAAATTCGGTTCAAATCCTAGAATCAGGCAACTTTAACTTGTCTTGAAATCCATTTTTTGCAGAGTAGCAGACTATTATCAACCCACACGCAACTATTTCTGTGGAGACTACACTCCGAATCCTTTTGTGGTACAAATGTAAATTGACCTTAACCTGGCTCACGCCAGATCGATATATGTATCACTCTGCATTGAGTTCTACACATATTCGATCTGGAAGGGCTCTCGTCAAAAGCAGTTGGGAAAGGGAGGAGTTCTCGCGAAATACTTCGATCTGATTGGACAAAGCACCCACCCCACCTTAGCGGTGTTTTAGCTAATCACAAGACATAATCAAAATGACGTATCCCACAAACCGCTTTGTTTCTTACCTGCGTATTGCAGAGGAGACGCCCAAACTTCCGTCGCCAGATGCTGAAGACTAATCCACTGATATCATTGTGTTCATATAAACACAGTTTGAAGCACTTCACAACAATATTCCACCTCCAGCGAGCAACAGTACGTCTGCGTCTGTTACAGCTGTCCTCCCCGTGGTTGTGTCCATCTCGAGGCGATTTGCGCTTTCCTTGCGCGCTCCGGGTCGGTCTATCTGCGTCTCTCTCGTGAGCTCCGGGTCCGGTCTATCTGCGTCTCTCTCGTGAGCTCCGGGTCCGGTCTATCTGCGTCTCTCTCGTGTGCTCCGGGTCCGGTCCTCTCCGTGTTTAGCTATCTACGTTTCCCTCGCGTGCTTCAGTCAATAGCCTTTGCAGCAGTACCTGCGTCTGCCCCATGGCTGCCCGCGTCGCCATGTTTGTTGTTTTGCTGTGAGCGTGACGCCTGGCAGTGCCAGGCTGGCACTCGCTGATTTCACATCTGTAAATCCCGCCTCCTCCTGTAGAGAAGCCTTCTGATTGGTTTGAGCATTCGATACTCGGCTCAAACCATAGGGCGGGAGTCTTTCAAGATGGTTTCTCGTGGATTTGTAAACCCACAAATACCGCGAGAATTCATCTTGCTGCGCAAGGTTAAATTGACCTCCACCTGACTGAAACATTATTGGCCTGAAGAATGCTGTGATGTTACGTGAACGAAACCGATTTTTACATCTGCAAACTAATCTTTACTTTTCTGAGAGAACGCCATATCAACGACATCCAAGTGAAAAAACAGAGATATTTCCCCTATAACAAGTCACACCCCCAAAATATGACTTGTTCCTGTTTGCATACTAGTCTCATCTCAAGTTGCACAATCAAACACTCTGAATTTGACGTTACCAAAGCAACCAGTATTCGACACCATCCCATCTGTCCTGCTGCAACCCTTGCACACGTTCCAGGCAGCATTAGTCACGCGTGTTGGCTGTGACACTTACTTGAATCCAGGTGAGACGGTGGAGCAGGTTCCAGACTTGAGCCAAACGCAGTAAGGATCACGCGAGGCCAGACAGCTCCTGCAGACACCAAACATGAAATATTAAAAGTGTGTCTCTGTCAGAGCTCACAGTACCTCGCGGAGATGACAACTTTTCATCTTTTCAATGTCCGGCGCCAACTTTGTGAAGAAAAAAACTGGCTCTGACAACACAAGACATCTTCCATTTGACTTGTAGCAGCTCGTTGTTGGCACAGTCCTGGAGGGAGGTTTGGAAATGGACTAAACAGTGAAGTAAAAGTGGGAACAGTCAATCCAGTGTCTAATCAGTGCATTACAGCCTATATGTGATAGCTCATTTGGTAAATATGTATCATAACAGGAGTGAAGTTGCAGTTTTTGAAGAATTTGACATATAAAATAGTGTAAAATTACAGGAAGAAGAGCTAATTCTAAAACAGAATTCCTTCATCTAGACATTCTATCTATGGAAAACTATTTATACACAACTGGCACAATTTTCAGACAGATTAAACATTAACTTAAAGCTGGGGTACCCAATTTTCACACTGCAAACACAAAAAAGGTTTTAAAGCTGATCTCTCATAAATCTTTCTATTAATCTACCATTATGCATTCATTTTTGGCAGCAATTTTGGCCTAAAATCTGCTTTTACTGCTGGTATGCACTTGTTTCCATACAGTTCTCATTAGGCTTCGCATTGTGTAGAAAGGTTATTCTCGTGACAAACCATGCAAAGAGTCAGGTATCTGAGGAAAGTAACTATCAAGTTATTACCCATGATTCATAGCAAAATGCCAGTAGCTTAAAATGTGTCCATACATATACATTTTAAAGTACTAGTCGTGCATCTACATACAGTTCCTTAACTTTAAAATGGTGTCACTAGATGTTAGTATTTGTCAAATAAAAACCATTAGGACATTATTGGAAATTGGCCCATTTGGGGTTGCTCGCTAACAGCTGTGGAAATCCCAAGATTAATCTCAAAATGCATTTTCAAATATCCCCAAATTGTCAAACTGGGTGAAAACAATGTGTTAAATATATGCATACATTACAGAAAAGTGTTTCTGTAACTCCAATATGGTGCTGCACATTTAATTGAAACCAAATTGAAATTTCAATTAATGCAATTAGCAAATTGCCATAATTGCTTTTTGAAGTCCCATAATTTCCTTCACAGACAACAAAATAGGTGACTTTCTGCATAAAAATATATAATCCAGTAGATTAAATCTGTATAAACATTTTTTTTAATCACAAACCATTGCAAAGGCTTGTGTCAGCAATTCTGTTAAGTAAATCCTCTCCCTCCTGAGCCTCAGAAAGAGTCAATAATCAAGCTTTACCCCAATTAAGTGTACACAAATCAATAATACAGAATAATATAAAATATATCACCCTAGCATAACATTTGGTCTCTAAACATGCTATTGAGTTCATGGACTTTGGCATCTCGTGTTTATTTTAACACTCCATCTTTCTCTACTAGGTGCAGATGGATTTAGAAAGATGAGATAAACAAACATAGCTTGATTCCAGCTCGTAACTGTGAACTGGGTCTGCGGAAATTGAGAAAAATAAAGACATAATCTGAAAAAAAGGTTAACGTAAGTATTTCTGGCACGCTAACATTATAACATGCTCCTTTTTCTGTAAGTTGCAAAATGTGAAACGTTGTTGAAGAAGTTTGGATTGGTTTATGAAGACGGATATAGTATAATAACAGCTTGTTTGTGGTTCAAATGTCTCCAACCAAAGATACGCAAAGCCAGATGTATCTCTGTACTGTGAACATAATCCCATTAAGATGGTGCTTCTTATTACAAACCATTATTCTTGTTTAGACTTTTAATAACGCGATGCAATGGAAAGGAGACAGAGCAAGTCATCATGAGCTGTTCTACGTTGTGCAAGCCCCAAGTTTGTAAAATGAAATTACAACTTCATAACAACGTGGTGATTGGTAGCTTCCAAGTTTATCAGCTTGCACAAAAGATTATGATCTACTTACAAGGAGAACTATCGATCATTGGTCTTCAACCTTGTTTTTGTTGGGTCACGTGAAGTTGTCAACTAAATGAGCTTTCAGCCCTTCTCCTCAGCACAGCACAGTCTGTCTGATTCCTCGCATACAGTCCATTTACATAAAGATTAAAACATGTATTGTCAAAACTGTTCATGCAAAGAGTATGTGAGAGATGAGACAGACTCTGATCACACACTTGTGTTTTTCCCTGTTCCAGTGGGAATCAACCTGCCCGAGCATGGTCACAGTCCGTCCCACAGTCACATGAATATTTCTCGGGTTTACCTGTTCCTGGTGCGAGTGAGTGTCACTGTGCAGATCAGATGAAATGTTTTCTTTGTCACAATGTTACTTATCACTAACAATGAATTGAATGTTTAGAAAAAGGCGTTTTATTAACATTCCTCAATATTGTCTAATAATGGGTTTAGACTGCCTAAAATTGTTGGGTTGTAAAAATAACAAGTTAGAAAAAGTGGGTCACCTGAAAAAAAGTTTGAGAACGACTTTAGATTACTTATCATCTTTGGTGCATAAAACATATTTGATCATTTCACATTAGCATAGCAACAGTTCATCTCTTGCTGTCCAAATATTGCTAAGAATTCTCCTCATGTCATGGAAAGGATTATCCAAAGTGTGGGTAAGTGATCCCTCAATATATATTCTGAACTTGGAACGAAAACTGTTTGAAGTCTGCTGCGTCTACATGAATCTCCAATTGTAAACCTTTACAAAATATCACCATGTTTGTTTTGCTATGATTGTTTCTGGATGTGACTTAAAGAAATACTGAGGCTAAAGAAGACCTAATGTGCTTTCATGCATTTAGTAAAATATTAATGTATTCTTGTAATTAGTAATTTGTTATCAAAGACGACAGGCAAAGCTCTCATACATGTACATGGTTCTGCTACTATTGTTCAGTTTAAGAAAAACACAGAATTTTGTTTTTAAAAGCAGAGCGGAGAGGTGTCAGTGTGAGCTAGCAAACATTGGATACATAATTCCGAAGAGTTGTGACTGGTTAAGCACAAACTAAAACAGGTAGGCACTAGTTTACAAGTCACCCAATCAGCTTCAAGTATTTAATAAACGCCCACCTTTTCCAGAACTCTTTCAGTGGAAGAAGTTCCAGATGGATAAGTGGAAGAACTTAAATAAGGAGGTCAGCACATTTCCATCTGTCGTGAGCGATTTTTTGACATACCAAAAAAAAAAAAAAAAAAGAGGATTACATTTATTTACAGATGATGAAGCAATGTTCTTCTTTATTGTATGTGCAGACAGGAACCTCACGATGCTGCTGACAAATAATCACAGTGATGCACACATAAGGAGAAAAACGACAAAAAATCTCTTACGAAAATCCTTACTCTGGCCACGCCTCTCTGAACTTGTAGAGGGGCACATCGGACTAAAAAATCAGGCCAAAACTCCCGTAATGTGCAGCGGGCTTATGTTTTACTGTCTTAAGTACTGTGATGTTTGTCAGAAACAAATAATAGCATGATCTGGTTAAAATGGTTGAGATTCAATGCAAAACAACTTGCAATGTTGAGGTATAGAATGTATTTGAAGCATTAACATTAGAGATTATAAAACAATCATATGCATTCTAAACTAAACGTCACTTATTTCATTGAAGCAGCATTTTGTCCCTCAGTCTTGAAGCTTAATTGTACTACAGTTATGTGAATGGGACACCATCATGTGCTAACAGCCTCTCACAACACCGCATTTCACCAAATAGTGTACAATCTGTGCTCTTTTAAAAGCAAATGTGCTCCGTGAAAGCATTTGTGGAGAACCAGCTGTAATGAGGGCTTGGGTGATCCTTTTTAAACAGCTGTGTGTCTATCCCAGAATGCACCTGGTGTACGCGACAGGTTGGCTTTGTAAACAGTGAGTGTCAAAGCGAGGAGAGGTTTGAATGAAGGGAAATGTACAGTAAACAGGAGATATTCACGGTTTTCAAACATATGTGATGTCTGAACACAGGTACGCTGTGAGAAGAGTGTTTGGTCTGTGTTTGCTGAGGTGAACCAGCATAACAGTCATTTAGCGTGTTTTTTATGGTTCTTTTTCAGTCGGGTCACCTTCTCCGCCTCAGGTCAAGATCAGACACAACTGTGCAATTAGGTTTGTGTAGGAGAAGTTACTGGACAGCTGTAACAACAAATCAAACGTGTCTATCCTCTGATTTACACCATTATGTTTTGGTCATTGAATTTCAAATTTTTTTTCCCCTTGTAATTTTTGAAACGGACAGCTTCTGTAGAATGTCATGCTGATTCCTTTGGCAATATTTTCAACACACAATTTAATCAATAAGCAAGTTCTAGCAAACCTCAGCACCCTTCATATGCCAAGTTAGGCCACACAGAGGACCAAATTTAGCCCGTGAGCCTCACTTTGTGCTTCATTGTGACAGATGTTACATGATACATGGTCTGCAGTCATTGTTAGTCAGTGAACAATTTGCCCTAGTGGAGGTTACTGATGTATCTAAGAAAAGTCAACAGATTTCATCCATAGATATGGCAGGCAACGCCAAGTTACAGTTAAAGGGAGAATACTCAGTTTTTTTCTATAAAATAATTTAAAATGATTTTCCCCCTAGCACAAATATCTTCGGTAACACTTTAAAGTACCGCCCGCTAGTTAATAGGTAACTACGGGGGTACTTACTGGTACTTACTGGTACTTCTGGTGTTAGTACCAGTGGTAGTTACTAGTAACTACAGTGGTACTTGTAGTGGTACTTAGAGTCACAAGTACTGGTAACTAAAGTGACAGTTACCAGTATATTTAGTATTAACTACAGTGGTAGTTCACTGTCAGTTACTATAGTAATTGATAGCTAACTAACACTGACAGCGGGTCGTATTTTAAAGTGGACAAGGTGGTACTTCACTGTCAGTTACTATAGTAATCTCACTCCCTCAGGTATAGGAACCCACAAACAAACTGGGCCAAGGGGAGCGTTCCCTTTAGCTCAATGTGTTTGTCAGGTTGACCGGCGCGTGGGAGACCCGGGTTCGACTCCCGCTCAGGACATGTGTAAGACCATACCCGTTACACTATCAATTACTGTAGTAACTGACAGTGAAGTACCACCTTGTCCACTTTAAAGTATGACCCGCTGTCTGTGTTAGTTAGCTATCAATTACTGTAGTAACTGACAGTGAAGTACCACCTTGTCCACTTTAAAGTACGACCCGCTGTCAGTGTTAGTTAGCTATCAATTACTATAGTAACTGACAGTGAAGTACCACCTTGTCCACTTTAAAGTACGACCCGCTGTCAGTGTTAATTAACAGTTAATTAATGCAGTAACTACCAGTGAAGTACCACTGTATTAAACTGTACAAGAAGACCAGCTCAATGTGCTCAATACATTATTTACTAGTAACTATTTTTTAAAGCTTAACCAGCTGTAGTATGCAAATATTTTTTGGGGTTTATTGATAAACATTTTGTAAATTGTTAATGTGTTTCATATCTATTGTGGCTGTGAGCATAATAAAGAGGTGTCTCTTTGTATTAGATTGCCCAGTGTTTGATTTTTATCATAATCTGTATTATACACAATATTTGCAGTAATAAACTTGTTTCATAACACTCTTTACCTTGTTTGTGTAGCATCACAAATAGAACCACCAAGTACACAATTAATATCATCTAGAGGTACCCGTATAAGTACCACTAATTAGTACAAATGATGCCACCATAATCCCTAATTATCATTCCACAAAAGTACCAGTAACTATCACTATAATTAATACTTAACTAGCCGTAACTGTCACTTTAGTGACCAGTACTTGTGACTGTAAGTACCACTACAAGTACCACTGTAGTTACTAGTAAGTACCACTGGTACTAACACCAGAAGTACCAGTAAGTACCCCGTAGTTACCTATTAACTAGTGGGCGCTATTTTAGTAACTGTCAATTAAGTACTAGTAACTACCACTGTAGTTAATACTAAATATACTGGTAACTGTCACTTTAGTTACCAGTACTTGTGACTCTAAGTACCACTACAAGTACCACTGTAGTTACCAGTAACTACCACTGGTACTAACACCAGAAGTACCAGTAAGTACCAGTAAGTACCCCCGTAGTTACCTATTAACTAGCGGGCGGTACTTTAAAGTGTTACCATATCTTCTTATTTTTTCTATTAAAAATAAGTCAAGTAAGTCCACAATGTTCTGTCTCAGTCTAATATTACCTCGTTTGTTCACCAAGCTCCACTAAGTTTGTATGTTGTTGTTGTTGTTAGCATTGTGGCAAACCGGCACGTCTCACTCCTAACAGCTGGGGAAAAAAGCTTAAAACACATTGTGATAAATAGTTCGGAAGCTCAGAATGCAATAGGTAAGTAAGGAAAACATGGACTGATGTAGGAAGTTGAAAATTATTTTGAGTTGTTTGTGTTTTTTAGGAAACAAAAATCAGGTACAGGACCTTTACGGTTTATTAGGACAATTTACAGTCACATTAAGCACAATGGCAGAGATACTTGTATTCTAGCTTTAGAGCAGATGTGCATCTGTAGTGAAGAGAGAAGCACACTGGACATTTTTTTAGTTGTAGAGGAAACCAGCGTAAACCTACACAGACAAGGATAGAACATGAAACTCCACAAAGAATGCCCAGGGCCGTCTGGGAATCAATCCATGACCTAACCAGTGTATTTTGCCAAACTTGAGTTGTTGGATGACTTTGTTAGTCTCCATGTCTTCAAATCTGTATTTGGCACAATAAAATAGAATAGAATATCTTTATTGTCATTGTACAACCTGCACAACGAAATTTAAAAAGCCCATCCACAGTGGAAATAAATTAAGTTAATAAAATACAATAAATCAGAAACACAGAGAAAAGAAAAACATTTCAAACCAGCCTACTACTCTACTCCACAGCCCACTCCACTCACTATACACAACCATTCCCTATTGCACTGGCCATTTCACTGTTGCACTGCCCCAATATACTAAATCTCCTAATGTTCACATTTGCTCTTATAGTTCTGGAGCAGTGAGTAATAAAGCTACATTACAATGAAATGATTAACTATTTCCCCCACAGACGTCCGTCAGAAGGCCTTCCCTCAGATAACAATTTTAACATGCTAATACTTGGACATAGAGTATTTACAACATGGAACACATAGTTTATTTGATTGTTCCACGGCTTGTTTTCCCATTGTTTTGCATCTTTATGGACAGTCTAAACACACAAAGTATAACCCAAAAATGAAACCGAGAAAAGCAATGACAATATTAAGTCAGCAAATGTACAAATCCCCTCAGGTCAAAGAACATGCACCACCATCTTAGTATTGGTTTGCTTTTGCACTTCACTTTTAACACTGTGATAGGTCTACTCTGTCACTAATTGATGAGACCAGTGTCCATACATGCAATAATAGAGATATGTGCATTCTTGACTAAACTGGCAACCCAGTGCATTTATATTTTACACTGAAACAGCTCTGGGACAGCACAAGCCCTTTTAAAATGCTTTCCTTTGTCTGACACAAGTAGTGAGTTCAAGAAATTCTCATAAGTCTGTGGTTTTCAATAAGGCACATATCCTTTGTGTTGCGTTTGGACTTCTGCACTTTTACTGTGTTGTTATTAAAACTCCCATTTCATACGCTTCTGAGGCCGGCGCTGCAAAAACACAGCTTTTTCGGAAATTTGAGACAGCAGCGGAGAGGCCCGGAGTGAGGAAACTTGCCAACACTGCCCTGCTGGAGAGACAGAGAGAGAGATGTCCTCTGGAGCAGACAGCTGAGAGGTGTGCTGGAGAAGAAGTCTGAGGGTGAAACATGACCCTGTGGTCGGCCCTGAGCAGCACGCAAGCGGTTACTGATCCTGGGATGGAGGCCAAAGCTCAGCACACATTTTCTAAACTTTAAAGTAGAAATTTAAGCTGATTTTACTGTCATTTCAACAGAACAACACAACTGCAGCAACCAAAAAATAAATGTAATCAAACCCAATGGAAGCTGATTTAGAAAAGGTTTCAGACTATTGTGGCTATTAACAAACATGCAGACGCACTTTGTTTTTTTGTAGATGGGAAAGTTGTTTCTGCTTATCTCTCCAATTGATTTAAAGCAAAACACTGCAGGCAAAACATTCTTTGTCAGTTTGCTCTTAGGATGCAAGTTTTATCTGGAAACAACATCAAGTGTTTCATTACAAGATTTAATCCACTGTATTCATAGAGTTTTATGAAGCATTGTAACTTCTTAATTAATTTCCCTTCACAAGGTCATCATTATAACTCTATAAAGAAGTTCCAACACACCAGACTGTACAATCATGCACTGAACAAAAGATTGAAAGTCTTTACAAGAGGAATTGTTAACTCTTTAAGGTCCAAAGTAGCAATTCGGCTTTTTCAGGCTCTGTCTTCAAACACTTCTGTTTTTGTTCAACAGTCTCACAAAAAAGTGAAAATAATCTTATTTTTACTTGAGTGTAACACAAAAATAGTGTGTGATGAGCACGATTTCACTTTTTTGGGGATACATGTTATGCGTTATAGATTGCACGATATGAAAATAGACACAATATTTCATAGTGTCAAAAATGAGTTAGAGGGACATTTCCTACAGTTTAACTACTAAGTTTATTTTAAGTTTAAAAATATGTCAAAAGTGAGTTTTTAATTAAATGTTTCAGTCAAATCTAGTTTAATCAAAAACTAAACAATCCCCTCTGTAAAAACATTTGAATCTTTCCAATTTTGCTGACTTTGCTTTGTGCAATTTCTACATGAAATCATGACAAACTTGTAATACATTTTGACTTATTTTTACATGAGCAAACTGCAGCAACTGTATAGCTGTAAGTCATTTTTTCCCTATTCCATTGCAGTATCTTGCCTTAAAGGCACTAAAGATGAGTTTTGCTTTCTTAAGGATGTAAACAAAAAGATTTTTTTTATTTTTAAACTTCAGTCACATGCTTTGCTCATTTACCTAAAGCACCCCGAGCATCTGAATTATTCACAACAATGTGTTTTATGCTTTTTTCACAGCTGTGAGGAGCGAGACGAGTCGCATACAGACGGAAGTTAGCCACAATGCTAACAACAACAGACAAACTTTGTGGACTTTGGTGAACAAACAGGACATTATTAGACATAGTCAGGGCACCGTGGACAAATTTAAATAGATCCATTAACAGGGTATCTGTGCCAGGGTGAAATTGATTTGAAAATTGTGTATAGCACTTTTGTTATGAATGACATATTGACCATTCATCCTCAAATGTCTGCAATAACGTTCTATGCCCAACTGCTTTAACCCTTTGATGCACAACATATGCACACCCCTTTTAATGCACAACATGGGTCAAAAATGACCCCCATCAGTTTCCTATGTTATTGCATGCTGTCTGAGTGTTTGTTTGCTGCAGCCTTAGAAATTTGTGTATTTTATAATTTAACAGTCCAAGTATTCTTTAAAAAATCTTGTTTTTGATTGCCTCAAATCCTTATTTATATTTTACCTGGCATATCTTACGAACAAAAGTCATTTTTGTGATTCTACATCATGTTTACACACATGGGTCAAAAATGACCCATTAATCTAAGTGCAATTAAAACATGAATATGCATACTAAAATAATAATTTCCTTCAAATATTTATTTCAGATGTGATTTGGGCCAAACTAAATGTATTACATGAAACCTTTTTTGTAGCATCTGGTAGATAACTAAAAACTAACTTGTGAATGTGACCAGCATTAAATAGAAGAGAACATCATATCTGCAGAGCACAAATTGTCAATTCAGTTCTTATGATTCATCACAAATGATCACTTTACGTTTGTGCTCCTTGCACACAGGCTTCCTGCACTGGGAAGAGCAGCTGCTGGCTTTTCGTTCTTTTGCAGATGGGCGAATCGCACACACCTCTTCCTTTTGACCATGCCCCTGTCTTCTTGTGGTTGGGTGGTGAATTGTTTTTCTACCCCGCATCTTCTCATTGCCTCTACGATGTGCTTTTCTGCTGTGCCTTCCATGCGGCTCTTCATGTGGGGCATGATCAGCTCTTTTGCCAGCTCCTTGATGAACAATTGGCGTGCATTAGTGACACCAGCCATGTAACCAGGGTGTTCTGCAGTGAAGCTCGTGTATGCATTGAGCTTCACTGCAGAACACCCTGGTTACATGGCTGGTAGCATATCCAGCATATTGTACCACAGCACTGTGGGCCACCTCCGTGTTCTCCGCTTGCATGTGTAGGTGCCAATCATCTGATCTGTTGTGTCCACTCCTCCTTTTGATCTATTGTAGTATTGAATCACGTCGGTTTTTTCTTCGGAGTGTCATCCACTGCTTTGTCTGCTGGAAGTGGGGGATTCTCATTCCAATAGGACCCCTTTTTACTCAGTCTATTAGACTGGGTCTGCAGTCGTCTTCTGAGGACTCATCATCAGATGAGTCACCTGTTTCTATGTCTTGTTCATCTAGGAGAGTTGGATTTGAAGACACAGTCGTATCTCCAGCACATAGGTTGGATCATCATCCTCAGATACTTCAGACTCAGAATCATTCCCTCCTCATCTGGCCCTTCATCCAGCTTTTTTAGAACCATCTCAGCAGTAAATTGTTGAGCAGCCATAGTAAAAAATAAATAATAAAATGAAATGTACAATAATTTCACATGCTTACTATTTAGATTTTTATGTTAGTGACTCAGCAATAAAAATAGGATAGCTATTAGTAAGCGAAAAGTATTCAGAATCTTTCCTCATGTTTAAAAATAATTCTATTTCCCTAATAATAAAATTGAATTATGTCAGTCCCTTCACAAAGCATCAAGTATTGTACAACAATTGTAAAAAAAAACTGACTTATCAGTTGAGTTGAGTAGAAATGCACATTGAGAAGAAATGCACGTGTCAGATGAGCAGGTGTATGCACCAAATACATTCCTGATGACAAACATGCTAAAATTCCAAAAGTTCCCGTTGAAGGTACGTGGGTCATTTCTGACCCAAGTGAGTAAAGTTGATTTAGAAATACAAAAGCTGTGCTTGTTCATAAAGTAAGAAACAGAACATAAAAATGATAATTAGTGCAGAACAAAAACATGATATTTACTCAATATTTGTGATAGTAAACAATAAGATTCATGATATTTCAAATATATGGCAAAGCAACACTATTGCTTATATGAAATTTCATTGAAACTACACGTGGGTCGTTTTTGACCCATGTTGTGCATTGGAAGGGTAGTAATAAAAACATCATTTTTATTCAAAAACTATGAATATAAATAATAAAATAACAATGTTTAATGACAAAAACAAGTTAATTGAGGAATACCTGGAATACTGAAACATAACCTTGTGTTATTGCTNCCTTTTCCCAAATGCTTTTCAATGATTTTGCTGTGTTTGAAATGTGTTTGTGGTGGAGTTTAGGGGTGAGCTTACCTTTAAGGTTTATTAGGACAATGTACAATCAAATTAAGCACAATGGCAGAGATACTTGTATTAGATTCTAGCATTAGAGGAGATGTGCATCTGTAGTGAAGAGAGACGCACACTGACATGTTTTAGTTGTAGAGGAAACCAGCGTAAACCTACACAGATAAGGATAGAACATACAAACTCCACGCAGAAAGGCCCAGGTCCATCTGGGAATCGATCCCAGGACCTAACCAGTGTTAAGTATTTTGGATGACTTTGTTAGTCTCCATGTCTTCAAATCTGTATTTGGCACAATATACTGAATCTCCTAATGTTACATGTGCTTTTATAGTTCTTGAGCAGTGAGTAATAAAGTTGCATTACCAAAAATGAATTAACTCTTTCCCCCAAAGACAACCGTCAGAAGGCCTTCCTCAGAGAACAATTTAACACGCTAAATACTTGGACGTAGAGTATTTACAACATGGAACACATAGTTATTTGATTGTTCCACGGCTTGTTTTCCCATTGTTTTGCATCTTTATGGACAGTCTAAACACACAAAGTACAACCCAAAAAATTAAACGAGAAAAGCAGAGACAAAACACTGCCAAAATAGGTCAAAGACCATGCACCACCATCTTAGTATTGGTTTGCTTTTGCACTTCACTTTTAACACTGTGATAGGTCTACTCTGTCACTAATTGATGAAACCAGTGTCCATACATGCAAATTAATAATAGAGATATGTGCATTATTGACTAACTGGCAAACCAGTGCATTTATATTTTACCCTGAAACAGCTCTGGGACAGCACAAGCCCTTTAAAAATGCTTCCCTTTGTCTGACACAATAGCAAGTTCAAGAAATTCTCATAAGTCTGTGGTTTTCAATAAGGCACATATCCTTTGTGTTGCGTTTGGGCCTCTGCACTTTACTGTGTTGTTATTAAAACTCCCATTTCATAGGTTTCTGAGGCCGGCGCTGCAAAAACACAGCTTTTCGGAAATTTGAGACAGCAACGGAGGGCCCGGAGTGAGGAAACCTGCCAACACTGCCCTGCTGGAGAGACAGAGAGAGAGATGTCCTCTGGAGCAGACAGCTGGAGGTGTGCTGGAGAAGAAGTCTGAGGGTGAAACATGACCCTGTGGTCGCCCTGAGCAGCACGCAAGCGTTACTGATCCTGGGATGGAGGCCAACGCTCAGCACACATTTTCTAAACTTAAAGTAGAAATTTAAGCTGATTTTACTGTGATGTCAACAGAACAACACAACTGCAGCAACCAAAAATAATGTAATCAAACCCAATGGAAGCTGGTTTAGAAAGGTCAGACTATTGTGGCTATTAACAACATGCAGATGCAATTTGTTTTTTTGTAGATGGGAAAGTTGTTTCTGCTTATCTCTCCAATTGATTTAAAGCAAAACACTGCAGGCAAAACATTTTTTGTCAGTTTGCTCTTAGGATGCAAGTTTTATCTGGAAACAACATCAAGTGTTTCATTACAAGATTGAATCCACTGTATTCATAGAGTTTATGAAGCATTGTAACTTCTTAATTAATTTTCCTTCACAAGGTCATCATTATCACTCTATAAAGAAGTTCCAACACACCAGACTGTACAATCATGCACTGAACAAAGATTGAAAGTTTTACAAGAGAAATTGTTAACTCTTTAAGAGCCAAAGTAGCAATTCGGCTTTTTCAGGCTCTGTCTTCAGACACTTCTGTTTTTGTTCAACAGTCTCACAAAAAAGTGAAAGAATCTTATTTTTACTTGAATGTAACACAAAATAGTGTGTGATGAGCACGATTTCACTTTTTTGGGGATACATGTTATGCGTTATAGATTGCACGATATGAAAATAGACACAATATTTCATAGCGTCAAAAATGAGTTAGAGGGACATTTTCCTACAGTTTAACTACTAAGTTTATTTTAAGTTTAAAATATGTCAAAAGTGAGTTTTAATTAAATGTTTCAGTCAAATCTAGTTTAATCAACAACTAAACAATCCCCTCTGTAAAAACATTTGAATCTTTCCAATTTTTCTGACTTTGCTTTGTGCAATTTCTACATGAAATCATGACAAACTTGTAATACATTTTGACTTATTTTTACATGAGCAAACTGCAGCAACTGTATAGCTGTAAGTCATTTTTTCCCTATTCCATCGCAGTGTCTTGCCTTAAAGGCACTAAGATGAGTGTGCTTTCTTAAGGATGTAAACAAAAAGATTTTTTTATTTTTAAACTTCAGTCACATGCTTTGCTCATTTACCTAAAGCACCCCGAGCATCTGAATTGTTCACAACAATGTGTTTTAAGCTTTTTTCACAGCTGTGAGGAGCGAGACGAGTCGCATACAACGGAAGTTAGCCACAATGCTAACAACAACAGACAAACTTTGTGGACTTTGGTGAACAAACAGGACATTATTAGACATAGTCAGGGCACCGTGGACAAATTTAAATAGATCCATTAACAGGGTATCTGTGCCAGGGTGAAATTGATTTGAAATTGTGTATAGCACTTTTGTTATGAATGACATATCGACCATTCATCTTCAAATGTCTGCAATGACGTTCTATGCCCAACTGCTTTAAGAGTCCTTTCAGTTAAAACATGCTTAGAACTCAATTCAGGCTGTTTTGCGACCATCCAAATTGCAACTTCTATTCTATCAAAACAAAATCATGTCCCCTTTACACATGTTTGCATATAAAACTGAAAAACTATGTCTATTCTGCATGCTCAAAGCTGCAGACAGACTCTCTTCATCTGTGTGTCTTTCTACTCAAGAAACAACAGCACAGCTAGCATCGCCGTCACTGCTGCTGCTGGCACTGGGCCAATCAGCTGGATCCTATTTCTGAGCAGCCAGTGGAGTTAAGAGCTTCTCCAGGCCTGCACAGTGAGCGGGGCTAGCGTGCTACGAAGCTACAACAGTTCCCCTGGTGAAAGAGAATAAACCTTAGCTCTGGGATGAAGAGAGCAAAGAGAGAGGGGCCAAAACCTGGGGCCAGCATTCCGTACGACTCCAAAAATAGATCTGCGTACATTAGGAGTGAAAACAAGACGGAACGAGAGGTTCTGCTAGTGAAACGGTGAAAATTGAATGTATCAAGATGAGATTTAGTAGTTGGCCAAACTTAAATGCCTTAAGAATATATTTAGTTGACATTTTAGTTGAATTATTTCACTTTTGGTTTCTGCTGCACTGTGATTGGTCTGCCACTGTTGATTCTGCTCAAACGTAACAGATTTGAGTTTTTGAACTTGACAAATATTGCAGGAATTTCTGATTGCATAGTACATGTCCAAATATGTCAAATAAATCAGGAAGAAATTGTTGTAATAATAAATAAATAAATGTAAAAAATAAATGTAGAAACCAGTCATGATGTAATCAAAAAAAGCAGTAAAAAAAAAATTAAAATGAAATTCTATTGAAACTAAATGGGATATGCGATATGTCAAAAAGGCACAGAAGATGTTGAAGCTTGACCTACAACATTACTTAGAAAGTTTGCCAGGTCGAAAATGTGCACTCATCAGCTCAGAAGCTGCACATAGGACATATGGATGTTCCAACTGTCAATGATCCAAAACACAAGTCCAAGTGGACCTGTCTTTCTCCACAGCAGATTAAAGTAAAGCTACATGTTTTCAAGTAAGCTCAAGTAAGACAGACCAGGAAGGAAAGGAACTTAAGGGTTTTTACAAAGAAAAATGGAGTTTTACCAGCTGAGAAAATTACAGGCTTCATCCATAACTAGCACAAAAGATGCCGACCTAAAGCCTCTTTCACACCAAGCTGATGGTCGCAAGTCTGAAACAGTTTGGCAACTTTTGGCAACCGGTGGCTGTGTTTGGAGTGAATGAGTCTGTCAGGGGCCAATTGAGCATATGGTCATTTTCGAAGACTTGTTTGAAGAGTCTGTGTCACCAGTTGCCATATATGCAGTGGTTTGACTAGCTCGTGGCTACTGGAGAACTAGCAAACTGCGTGGAAAACTGAAAATGAAGCTTGTTGGAAAAACAGTATTTCGCCAAGCAGGGGTTGAGATGGGACGGAGAAGAAAGGCTACTATTATGTACAGCAAATGCAATACAAAGGATGGACTGTGGCACGAAAAAAATAATCTGAGCTTAGTCCATGAGGTAGCTGTCTTTGAGGACCAGGACATGTAATGTTTCATCATTTTCATCTAGCATTACGTCACACCCATGCCCACTTGGCATTTGGTCGACAACTGGTGGTCACTTGGATCGTGTTTGTGTTAATATTCTTTCACTCGATGCGCCTCAACGAGACTTGAACAAACGCTGCGTTGCTCCAACCTACTGATGACGACTGGGGGTTCTGTTGGTGTGAAAGACCCTTTATGTCATGGTGTCATGGCCCACCAATTAAATATGTCCTTGACCCATCTTCCAAACTTAAAGAATTATTCATTTTGAGGTTTGTTCTTGTTCAGACCTGGTTTGATTCTAGCTTGTCCATCTAGTCTTGCCCTCATTTAGTTCCTGTTCTGCATTCAAATGTTGGTAGACTTTTGCGATGCTAAAGCAAATTTATTGTTGGAGATATAATGTGTGAGCTCCAATTGTGTTAAAAGTGGTGACATGTAGCGAACCTATGGCCGATTACTTGAAATATTCGTATTTTTAAGTTTTCTGGTTCCTCCACTCACCTCTGCCCTTTAACTTTTGCCTTTGTTTTGTAGTGCACTGAAGAGAAGAAGAGCATTTTAATAGTGTTGGAACAGTGTCAGGTTTTTACAAGACAGCTGCTTCAGTCTTAGCACAAACAGGCTTAGCTCTGCAGATAACTCTTGGTTTTAACCCTTGCAGTTTAATGGAAGTGTTCAAATATCATCACAAAAGAATGACTCACGCATGACCTGGATTAGTCTGCTGTTCTTTCTTGTGATAAGCCAGTTGAATCTCACGTCAGACAACCTCAGCTTTAGAAGCACAAGATGTAAAAGGATAATAAGCGGTTTAAAGTCTTTCACAATCTTTATCTACGATGTGTGAAGCTGTAAATGGCCTTCGCATTGTAGAAATATTTCTTTGAGTTATGAAACTACCCTAACCCTAACCCTACCCTAACCTAACCCTTTTCATATCTACCTGTTGATTTTCTACAGCAGAAGAAGAAATGATAAGTTCTGTTACATAAATCAGCTGACATTTTGTTTATTACAAGCAAGCAAGATAATATATCTAATTAATTGCAACAAGTTTTGGGGGCGTGGTCGCCGTTGGGGAAATGTTAATGGAAAAATAGACATTTCCTTGTGAACAAAGAGTGTTTTAAACATAACTAGTTCAAGTGAAAAAAAAACAAAAACTGAGTCCTATTGGAGATTGTTGATGTAGCATTATGTCAGAAAAGTACACATATTGTTTTGTAAATGTTAAAACATGACAGGTGGCCCTAGCAACATGTTATCATTTAGCGCACAGATGCTATTAGCATTGTTGGCTATATTTAGATCTTAAGTGTTTTGAATGAATTTTTTTATCATCTACGTGTCTTTAGGTCTGTATTTGGCACAATATTTATCCTTCTGTTGTGATTTTGAATGTCTGCCGTCATTAGAAATAAAAAGATTGTGTTTTTGTTTTCCCTCTCAGATGACCATGAATGAGCTTTACCACAGACTCACTCTGACTCTACTGTTAGATCTCAGAGGCTAAGAAGTCAGAGCCTTGTCAGTAATGTTGTTGTGTCCTTGGGTAAGACTAGTAAACTAGTGTCATCTAATGCTCTTTGATAGCATTAAACGTTGGAAAAGCACTAGGACTGGGGCAGTATAGAATTTAATTATGGATTTTTGTTTAAAGAAAAAAATTATCGCAAAAGTTTAATGACATTTTTGATATATTAAAACAGAATTGCTCTTCCGTGTTTATTAATTTTCATGCACTAGTATTTGTCCCTCTAACTGGCGATTTCAACATCTTACATGTCCGGTGCACCACAGAACACCTCCAATTTTGTGCACAGATGAACTCGTGAAGAGTCAGCAACTGATGTGTTTGTTGGGATTATTATTTAGCTCATGTCACAATTTATATCCCCACAAGAGGAAGTATGTAATAAACTTCTACATCAGGGAGTAAAATTAGTTTTTGGACAAGTTTAAAATTGATAGTGTAACAAGGTTTTAAAATGTAAGTTATAAAATCTGTAATTTGTAGCACAGTATTTTGAAAATAATTTTTTGTGGTTTCTGCAAACAACAAAAAATGTATTAAAAAGTTCAAGTTATCATAGCCTCACTTCAAACTATGATTGGTGATTACCATGGTAACAGTGAGGGGAGGGGCTTTCCTTTGACTTGCATCAACAACAAACAACTCCGCGTGAGCAGGTACTACAACTCCTGCTCCTCTCTCTTTCTCTCTACTGTGTCTCATCTCTCTTTTGAGCGTGTGTGCTCAGGAGCCATGTTGTTGGAGCATACGGTGGCGACACAGTTGAGACTTCCTGGTGCCTCATATAAAACTCACGCTTGTAGATTGCACTTGCAGTTTGCGCATATCGTGTTTGTAGTTTGTGCAAGTATCTGCTTGTCGCTCGCTGTTGAAGTTTGTATGGACAGACGAGGCTTTGGGATCGACTTTCACTGCCTCGGAGATCGACCGGCTGCGATCGACAGGTTGTGTGAACAAGTTCTATATAAGGTATTGTCAAAGCAACTATTTGTAAAAAAAAAAACATTCCATACAAGTACTGTGATTAAAATAAAGTCAGTCCAGAGTGTTTTTACTTTGCCATACTGGACATAGTTTGCGCTCTGTTTCCTGTTCAGTCGTTTGGATCTTTGTATGCTGATCCGCTTGCATCGGGCACAGAAGATTTTACCTTTGATCCTAAATTTTGTTGGAGTCCGCTGGAGGGCGGAGCTGAGGCATAGACCTGAGAGATGTGGAACTGCCCTCATTCATTTCAAAGACTGTAAGGCTAAGTCACAAGGTGTGTTTTCAGCAAAGAGACATGATGCATACTTCAGACACCCCAAAACCATTATATTCAACCAGCACTGTAACTTACACACAAGACACAAGGTACAAAGCTACTTATCTCTTAAATATGCATGAACCATTATGAAGTTACATTACACATTCTCACATTTCTAATCCCTTCATTAATCTCTTCAGTTGAGTCAATCTTAAAACATGTTGAAGCGCTCCTTTTGACCTTCTCGATGCCCATCTGTGACAAACCGAATCATTATGTGTGAATCATAAATGTGGTGCTATTTCTAGTAGATGGAGCTCTTGACCTTTCCTTTCAAAAGCATACTCTAATTAATGCACTCAAACTGATTCAATTATGAGTAATAAGCACTCAAACACCATTTGTATGAAGAAAATATGACCGCATGATACATAAAATATACTGGTGGTTGACTAAATGTTGCACAGAGCATAAAAGTAAAAAAAAAATATATATATTTTCTTACAAATACAATATACAATTTCCAATAAACTGTCAATTTTTCTACCTAGCATCTAACAATCAAAAAATTCCAACACAAAACAATCATTTTAAAGTTTGCTGCTCACAGATACAAGAAGAAGTTTTGCTGATTTGGACAGAAAGTCAGTAGAGCTTTAGTATTTGCTTTTGCCAGCAGGCGTTATACACTAGAGCTATCCTCCATGTATCGATATCGCAGTATAATGTGACGGACTTATTGATACAGGGAGGTATATTATAATAAGCTAAACATCATTATTTTTAAACGTCTGAATAAGTTGAGCTGAAAAGTGACTCATTCATAGGAAACTTGTATTCGAACATTAAATACAATTCTTCTGCATTTTTATACTGATTTTATTTTTTAAGAAGGGCTAAACTAAAAAAAAATATACAGAAATATATGGTACTGGGCTGACGTTTTAAAATATTTATCAGTTGTGTTGTTGATAAGCACAACATTTCACTGCATTTCCTCATTCTGCATAGGATAAATATCAAATAAAATCTATTTAATGATACGTATCATAATGAAACACATGCACTGGATATGCATCGTAATGTAACTCCTGTATCAGGTTACATACACATTGATCAGTTTTCTTAGCATTACGTATAACATTGTGTATCTAAGAAATATAACATGAACTACAGCACTAATGCTGCGTTCCAGTCAACTGGGAACCAGTTCCAGTTCAAAGTGTACCAACTGAATCCATTTATACGTAGGAATGGGTACCAAGACCCAGGTACATAACAGCCTAGTGCTATGCTTTAACGATCGATAAGCTCCAGCCCCATTGTCTTAGTGTGGCGTGCTCCGGTCGGGCTTTGAGTGCGTCGCACCACATACACACATGCAGAGAGGACATCCCGTCACTACGGCGCACACCAACACCAACTATAGTGCTGACAGGCCATGTGCAAGAGACGCATGAAAGAAGGACTTTCTACCACAAAATAGCTTCTTATTATTTTAAAAAAGAGGGGAAAAAAGGAAAAATAAATAATAAACAATAAAATAATTGTCATTGTTTTTTTGTGAATAATAAGAGAACTGCTAAAAGACAGTATCGATAAGCAGTATCAATAAGAGTAGTATTGATAAATCCTTAACAATATACCCATCCATACTTGTATTTAAACATTACAGCTAATGCTAAACAAAAGCAACGTTGAATAACCTGTAAGCAATTTTTACATAGTTAGGTAGGGTTAGGCAGTTAAACCCCACAGATTCACTGTTGATGTTTTTCTTGTATGTGAAGTGAGACTGCCTCAGGTCCAGTTCAAGTGACGTTCCAGCACATTTCTAAGAAGGAAGTGGGAACTATTCCAATCTAAAAAGTCTTCAAAATATATATACTATATTAAAAATATCTTTCTGAAAAAACTCCTAAACTTGTCCAGTAGTGCGTGTTGAAAAGTTGATGAAATGATTGTAAAAGCTCTTCCTTTACTTGTTCAGCTCAAAAATCCGATCTCCTGCAGACACGTGGTACTTGTGCTGCCCTGGTTCATCACTCTGACGTTTATTACCTGCCAACGCCGCGGCTACCGGCAAAAAGGACGGAAGCGAGGACTACTTTTGGGGAAAAATGGAAGCAGCCGAGTGTACAAAGCAGAGATAATAGCTCAAGATCGGCCATTTCTCCAGGCTTTTGTCCAGAGCCCAGAGGAGCAGCATGAGTGGGCACATTTGGGAAATTGGCAGTGGAGGAAATGGTGTTTTTTGTCTTAAATGCGTTTAGTACATGGAGGGATTAGCAGTGTCTTTGCTCATTTCGACTTAATATGCTTTCATTTGTGTGCAGCCTGGATTTGCCTCTAATCCAGGAGTGTGGGCGATGCACAGACTTTCAGACGACTGCAGAGGAAGTTTGTCTGTATGGAATGTGACGGTAATTCAAAGAACACATTTTATGATAAATTGGCTTTTTTGAGTTTTTAATTATTTCATAAGAATGCTTCCTCAACATAAACACAGCTGGATTTCCCTCTACAAGATGTCTTATGTTCCGAATGTCCCAGATTTGTGAGGTCAGAGAATTCAACTTCATTCTTCTGTGGACTTTTTTTTTTCAAAGAGTCATGACTCTGGGCAGGGATATCACAATTTTTTGCCAAAATTGTACAATTTCTGTTTGAGTAATATCATTAAAACATAAACTAGACCAGTACTAGTCAAGTCTGAATAAAAAATAACCAGCATTAGGCCAATACCAGGCCATGTCTAAAGCAAAATTACAATAAAACTACTAAAATAGGACCAAATCTAGTCTAAAACATACCCAGAATCAACACTGCAAAAAGATATTTGTAATATTGACATAATGGGTTGTCCAGATCAAATCCTTAAGAGCCAATTTAAAGATCTTCTAGGGATGTTGGTCTAGACTGGCCAGTCACAGGACCATCGACCATCACTACTTATCTGAATGAATTGTGGGAAATTGATGAACATTCGAACACCACAAAGAGTAGTGTGGACGTTCAGACAGTCCATAAATCATCCAGATTAGAGTATTTCTGCAGCATAAGCACATCAGGCAAGATCTGTTTGATTTTTTTCCCTCCTGTAATATTCATTTTTAGTTACTAGATGAAGCTGTAACCAATTTGTGAAAACACGACTGTCATAAGTAATGTTTAAGACACAGGAATAATGGAAATATTACTTCGTAGTTGTGGTGTGTGCTTTAGTGTTGTATGTGTTGAGTGCACTGACTTCTTGCAGGTGCTGTAGTCTGCACAGCGGCTCAGAGGGACGCGGATCACACAGCCGGAGAAGGCCACAAACAGAGCGTGGTGGTCCCGGTCCAGCTCCAGAGCGAGAACGCGCCGGTCCTCTCCGCGTACGTTACATCTGCAAAAAAAAAACAAAAACAAAACATGGTCAATATATGATAGTTTACGTTTGAGATTTAACCCTCTGGGCGCCACCGTCGCAATATTGCGACACGTAACTTAACCGGAGAAAACGGCCTCTCTCTCTTGTTAAAATCAAAAACACTGTTTCTACATGCTTCCACTAGATGGCCGACATCCAGAGCTTTCTTTTAAGCCCAAAATTACCATAGGTTCCTATTGGACAAAACTCAACGAGGGCGGGTCAAAGGGGCTTGTTTATTTAAGTCAGCTGTGTGTGAAGTGAGGCGAGGGGAGACGAGGCGAGAGAGCGCTGGTCTGACTTTCTACGAGGCAATACTGGCGAAAACGTCCACTAGAGCGGAGGTTTTGAGCCTGATACTGGTAGATTCAAGTTGTGATCACGTTCTCAGACGATGAGAGCGGGAGTGAGAGTGAGAATGGGTGCGCTGATCTCAGCAGCGGTAGAGCCACGGCAGCCGCTCCGGGCGCTCCGCTTGGAGGAACAAATAACAGTGCGAACTGATCCGAAACAAACTTTTCCTATTACAAAACACGTGTAGCACATGGGGCAGGGATAGTATGTAGGTTCTAGAAGGAGGGGGAGAGTGGTAACGGAGGTAAACACCACCGGCGCGCCCGCCGAAGTCCCCCCGGCATCAGTGTGTGGAAGCAGGGGAGAGCGGCAGGACGCACCGCGGAGGTTAGCAGGGGGAGGAGGCGGGGAGAGAGTTTACTCTTATTGGTGCTATTTCTAATTCATTATTCCTCTAAAAAAATGAAAAAAATAAATAATAAAACATGTATATCTCCCTGTTTTTACTGTCAAAACAATCTTATTCAGCGGTCTAAAAACATGCAATAATAAGGGCCTAACATAAATAATATTCTACATATATACAATATATTACCATATTTATAATCTTTGATTAATACCTAACACTTTTCCAATTTATAGTAGAGCTCTATCTTAAAGTAAATTTAAGCTACAGCCTTTGGAAAGTTGGAGAGTAAAAACCGCATTTCCAAACCTTGGCGCCCAAAGGGTTAAGTTTGACTACACCATTGAAAAAAGGATGTGTGAAAAGGTGCACGTTACAACTTTTGCGATGGAAGGTTTGACACTCACTTGCTTTTGAAGTGATGTTTTTGTTTTCTCTTAGGCTTGGGAGTTACACGAATATAATAAACATTCAGATTCTAATTGTCAAAGATATAGTTAGGCTTGGATAAAGAGATCTACAGCCATTTGTCTTTGGTTTGTGTGGAAATATGGAGACATCTGACTGTTAAATTAGCCATTATTAAAAGGCTTTTTTGTCACACAATTTGCCTCAAATATTCTAACTGATTCAAATTCATCTATGACTATGATTAGTGCAAAAAGAAAAGAGGCATAAGCTGTAGAAAAACCTTGATCTTGACATTTCTAGTTAAATTATTCATTGTTGGAGAGAGAAAAACGATCCTCAGAAAAAAAAAAGTTCTAAAATTTTCACTACATATTTAGACTTGATTTTATTTTTTGGCAATTTTGTGGCACAGCATTTAAAAATACCAGTATTACAGTATGTTCCAATAGACACATACTGCTGGTAAACACAGACGACTTGAGTAGTGCAGCTGTCCTAGGTTTTTCAGGCTACGCAGGTCCACTGTCAGGTAAAGATGGCAAAAAGTTTTCAAGTTTGGCGTCAATGACAATAAATAAACACATATGCAGACAAACAGGCATTCACGCTGCGTTAAATATCAACAAATACATCAATTACTTAGATGGGTACTGCATTATTAATAAGTATCCAAAGACACGACAACATTTTTCCTGTAACGCTTGTTCTGTAGCTTGACACTTGGAACATCTGGAACGCTAAGAGTAATAATAGAACAGATTAAAAAAAAGATCTATATCAAAAAGAGAAAGCATTGACGAACGAGATAGTATCTGAATGTGAGCATGACGTTAGTAAGTGTCCAGATATTCAATGGCCTGATATTTTTGGTGGATAAAACAAGAGAAAAGCTACAAGCATAGCAATCCCACTATGTAAAGTACAGGAGGTGAGTTACCATGTCATTGATAACCATTTTTGTACAACTTGCGTTAATAAATTATAAACTAAGTGGCATTATTTTTCTACAGAAGGTTATTGCATGATATACTTCCATATCTTTGGGGCCATCCATTGTATTTGTTTTGTTAATGTGTTATGCAATTAGTCTCTATAGCCCAGGGCTGGACAATTATTTTGACTCAAGGGCCAGATTCAAACCTACAATAGTGGTGGAGGGCCGGATTGCCAACATTGGTATAAAAATTCTCTTATTGCAAACACATTTCTTCACCAGAATATAGAAGGCCGGTCCAAATAAAAGGTTTGGCTAGCAATAATACATTTGGATAATTTTGAGATGAAGCTAATCGTTTTATGAAAAAAATAAAAAATTAAGCATGAGAAAAATCATCATCAACTCCATAATACAAGAAAAAAGTCATATTTTTTCTGAGAATAAAGTTGAAACCATAAAAATAAGCTATTTTTTTTAGAATAAACTTGAAGTTTTATGAGATTAAAATAATAATTTTACACTGAATATAATTAGAACTTTTCCATGATCCAAATTACAATTTTAATCACGTGAAACTTTATAACATTGTGAATTTAATCTCATGCATTTGTGTTTCTCAAAAACATACCAGGGGCCTGATTGAAACAAGTTGCGGGCAACATTTGGCCCCCGGGCCGCATTTTGCCCAGGTCTGCTGTAGCCGTTAGCAGCTAGCTAATTAGCACGCAGAAATCATGAGTTATAAAGAGTGTCAACTGGTGAAAACCTGAGGAACACATTAGGAGAGGTCAGAGCCTCGTTAGAAGTCATTGTTGAGTTTTCTAACTGTGTAGCAACTTTACTACTACCTACTCTTTTTGTAAAGAAAGTTATGGGGAAACTGTACTTTTAATGACGTAAGCTCTGAACGGGGCGTCTGTGTTATCCATTACCCTGACAATTTCTTTCAGTGAAGTTCTCACACATTTTTTGTTACGACATTGCAGTTCTAGTTGAGTAATACTAAATTAAAATAAATCTTCCTTTACTTACATTTTTGGGCTAATCTAACCAACTCTGCCAACCAAAACCTCTTAGCCTGAGATGTAATCCATTTCAGCAGCTCAAATCAAGACACTGAATTGTGGCAGTAGCATTGGAGATAAAACATTTACACGCCCAAAGAGGAACATAAATCCTTGTCTTGTCAGTGAGGAATGATGCAAAGTCTTAGCGCAGAAGAACAGAGCGGGTGGGCAGCAGCAGCAATCGAAGCATGAGCGGTCAACTGGAAAAAGAACTCCAAACTAAAGCCACGAAAAAGCCCTGAGTATGAAGCAAGGGACGCACAGATGAATAATAAATGGTAGAAGAGAAGAGAGAGTTTGTAGATGTCAATGTCCAAAAAACAAAGAAAGTAGCATAAGAATGTAAAGCTAACATAAAGGTATTATTTCAAATAGAGGTTTTGTTGTTTTAAGTCCTATTTGCACGGAATAATATTTACTAATATTCATTTTGGACATCATCTGAGTTTCTAGTCCTTGTAAAAATGTCTGTAAAGTTTCTCCTGAATTTTACTGTCTGTAATTGACCAAACTCAAACGTCTTCTTGTAATTCTACTCCCATAATGCGTATGTCTTTGTTTTCAATACGTTAACTGATAATGACTCGGTGGATCCCTTCAACAAGAACTAAATCAATAATCCTCAGGATCATTCTCCATCTCTTTTTTCTTGCAATTAAAAAGCTAATAATGAAACAAACTACAATTAAATCCATGACCCAGAAGTACAACCCTGTTGTCGTGGTGACAGGATGTCAAGAAGATGGGTATTTGAACAGAATGCTTGGATGGAGAGACTACGACTGTTTCAGAAAAATCTGCTTGTGGGGATCTGATTCTGCTCGACAGTCATGAATTTCATGAATCAAGCCAAATCAGTCGCCATTTCTGAAATGGGTCTGTAAAAACAAACAAACTACATTACTCGATTATCCCGGTATAATTTCAAGTTTACAGACGTCCCAAAGTAAATATTTTCATGAGTGAACAGAGTTTTAAAACAGCTCATTAATTTGAAACTTTTTACATGTTTTGCCCACATAGCTTATACATTTTGAGCCTTATATTTCTCTTTTATAATTTCTGTTTTGAACTCATAAATACTCAAGGGCTATTGATGATGACTATTAGCGCAAAGATTAAAATGAGATGACTGATTGTTTCTCAAAGAATATTCACAAGAAACATTTTGATTTAACAAGACAATGATAATATTTAGTGCGGAGAAGAATAAAAAGTCACAGCTGACTTATGTACAAAAGGGATAATTCTGTCTGGCAAATTAATGAAAAGATCACGAACTGAAGATTAAAATGCGGGTTGGATAAACAATAAATATTAAAAGATAGGTAGAGGGGGGTGGCAGGAGAGTCAGAAGAGGGAAAAGAAGAGAAGGAGAAGGTCAAAAGCTATAGGGATTGTGGGGAATGGGGAAAGAGAGGAAAGAAAAGAAGGGGGAGTAGAAAGGAAAGTGGAGAGAGAGGTGAGATGAGAGAAAGGACTAAGGAGAGAGAAAAAAGGAGAGGAGACTAGAAAGAGAGGAAGGAGGACAGGAGACATGGGAGAAATAGAAGAGAAGAGGGGACAAGAAAGAAATGAATGAGGAGAGTGGACTAGGAAGGGAGAAAGTAGGAGAGAGGACTAGTGAGAGAAGAAAAGAAGAGGGGAAAAGAAAGAGAAAACAGGAGAGATGAAAGAGGAGAAATGACTATGAGAAGAGGAGAGAGGAGGGATGACTTGGGGGAGAGGAAAAGACAAGAGGGGACTAGAAAGAAAGGAATGAGAAAGGGTGACTGAGGGGTAGAATAAGGAGAAAGGACTATCGAGAGAGGAAAGAGAGAACCGAAGAAAGAGAAAAAAGGGACTAGAGAGAGAGGAAAGAGGAGAGGGGACTAGGGAGAAGGAAAGAGGAGAGGGACTAGGAGAGATGAAAGAGAATAGGGGACTAGAGAGAGGAAAGAGGTGAGGATACTAGGGAGAGAGGAAGAGGAGGGGACTAGGGAGAAAGGAAAGAGTTGAGGGACTAGGGAGAGATGAAAGAGAATAGGGGACTAGAGAGAGGAAAGAGGTGAGGATACTAGGAGAGAGGAAAGAGGAGAGGGGACTAGGGAGAAAGGAAAGAGGGGGACTAGGGAAAGAGGAAGAGGGGACTAGGGAGAGAGGAAGAGAAGAGGGGACTAGGGAGAAATGAAAGAGAATGGGGACTAGAGAGAGAAAAGAGGAGAGGAGACCAAGAGAGAGGAAAGAGGAGGGGACTAGAGAGAGGAAAGAGGTGAGGAGACTAGGGAGAGAGGATAAAGGAGAGAAGACAAGGGACAGAGGAAAGATGGGGGACTAGAAATAGAGAAGAAAGAGAGGAAGAGCAGAGGGAACTAGGAGAGAGGAAAGAGGAGAGTAGAAAGAAGAGAAGAGAAAGAGGCGTGGTGAGAGGGGAGTGAAAGAAGAGAGGGAAGGAGAGAGGATAAAGGGGAAAAGAAGAGGGGAGAAGAGCGCGGGGAGAGAGGAAAGGGGGACAGAGAGGAGAAAAGAACAGAGAGAAGTGCACATACTTGTCGGGGTTGTAGATGTCGATGTCCTCCAGCAGCAGTGTGTTGAAACTAGTGTTGGAGCCCTGAGTACTGGTCAGGATCTTCAGTACGTGACCATTGTCCGAGCCCAGGAACATGACTGTGTAGTTCTTGTAAGGCCCGGCGGCAGTGTCCACGACCAGCTGAGTCAGTTTGAACCTAGTGGGGGGCAAAAGAAGCAGAAGTTAAAGGGGCCCTAGCAGGTAAAATCTACTCTTATCATTAGGGTCGTGCACAATGTTGAAAAATATGAGGACCTTAATACTTTACCAAATTATTATGAGGTTTAATTAATCAGACAAATGGGAAATATTTGTTAAACCAATTTAAGAGTAGCAATCAAATCATACACCTGAATTTTTCTGCACTTTAAATTACTTATTGTACGACTACTGCTATATACACATAAATTTGCCTTATAAGGTTTAGTTACTTCATTTTTATTATTTAGGTTTTTGTAGACAAGTGCTTTACACACAGATGATCACTAAACAATGTGAAAAAGAAACAAATAACAAGAACAAAGCCAAAGGAAAAAGGTGAGTTTTGAAAGAGTTAAAATCAGACAGTGACTCTTTTTGTCTGAGGCACAAAGGAGCTCATTCCAGAGCTTTGGGCTTGCTATAATTTTGGGAACAAGTAAAAATGATCAGCTGACCTGAGTAAACGAGTTTAGGAACATAAGGCTCAGACAGATAAGACATTTAATGACAAATAAAAGTAGTGATGTGTTGTTTTTTAGTGCCAGTTAGAAGACAAGCAGCAGCATTTTGAACAAGTTACCCAGTGAAGCCTGATTGAGCCTGACATAAACCAGGATCTGGCTAGACTTTTTTACACCGGTAAGCCAAAATTAATAGATTTTTTTTTCTTGGGCGAGCCAAAATGCATTTCTTTGAAGCCTGCCGAGGGCCAAACATTATTTTGTTTTGCATTTAAAACTTTTTTTTTTTTTGAGAAAACATAAAGATTAAATTGTGTTTTACTAACATGATTTAGGAGATTACACTTGGTTTGGTGTCTTTTGATCGCTTTTTTAACACAAAACAATAAAAAAAATAGTTCTAACAAACCTCAACACCCTTTTGCGGCCCAAACTAGAACCTCAGGCAGGCCCAGTTTGGCCCCACTTTGGCACCACAGATCTAAACCAGTGGTTAACAAACTTTATTTCAGACAACCCACTTTTTCTAAAGTGACCAATTTTAATACATTTTTAGACTATATTGAGAAATAAGCTCTCTGTGTGTACATTCAAGTCCCTGCAATGCTGTTGAGTAAGCGCTTTGACAACAACTTCATCTGATAATACAACAAAAAGTGTGATCTTTATGTGGAGAGACTGTCTGGGAGTGCTGTGCTATGAAGCAGGCCTCAGAAGCTTTTTCAACTGGCAACTTCACGTGACCCAACAGAAACCCCAAGGTTGAGAACCAAACAATTTATAATCAAAGAATGAATAAAAACCTCAAATGGAATTTAGAATACACAACTCCTCAGTATGCCGTTATCCCATGGTTTTTGAGTGAAGAAATCTGAAATAACATGCATTGTGAACGCAACTGTAAGCCTTTGATATTTTAGTTTGAATGTCACCTGTTTTTGCCCATGTCACTTTTTAATAACAGTTGCACCTCCCAGAGAAGACTTACACCTGTACAGCTGCTCTTGACTGAGTGGAGATTTAAGTTTCAGAACTATATTTCCCCTCGTAGTACTTTCTGGGACCACTTCTACTTGTGTAATCACATTTCGCACACCTCATGCTTCCTCGACGCCCCATCCCAGTCCAGTCTGCGCTTCCTCAGTGAACACGACGCTGATTCATATTCACAGACTTCTGCCGCGGGCTCCCGGAGAACAGCTGGGGATTAAGCGGCGAGCTGAAGGGCACCTCTAGTCTTAACAGTTGTTGACTTTTCTTTATTGTTCGCTCATTTGCTCCAGCCATATCTGGGCACTGGATTCGGGGGAATTCCGACAGACTCTCTCTAATGAAGCCGGCGGATGTTTGGCATTCCGGCTTTTGGGTTCGCATCTTTTTTTTTTTTTTCCGCGACGGCAGATGGGCCCCGATGCCGTTGTTTACCCACACGGAGCGGAGTGCGGCGACTGGAGGTGCGCCGTGATTGGCTGGCGGAGGGATTTCATTTGTGAGCGCGCCCGGTGGGGAGACGGAGAGGCAGATGTGGTGGTTTTGGAAGCAGATGTGAGCAGGCACGTGTTGGGTCTCCGGAGCGTTGGTGCTGACAGGATGGCTCTGCTCCAGGAGGCAGCGGGAGCAGGAGTGTGTGCGCGGAGACAGGCTACGGAGCAGGTGGAGGCTGTTTGTGAACATATAGTGGAGTTAAATGTGCTAAATGTAGTGCCAGTTTTGCAAAGATTATTCTGATGCAGTTCCAAGTATCTCTGTAAACAAAAATGGGCCCTGTGTGGAATGGGCTGATTACTTTGCTTTTATTTGAAAGCAATATTAATATTTGAGTAGAAGTATTGATTGATCAATCTGGTATTTCGGGTTCTAAGGAGATTGACAGAGCTAATTTGTTTATTGTGTCTGCACACTGAGCAGCTTTGAGTTCATAAATAATGTCAATGATTTTGATTTTATAATGGAAAAAAAAAGTGCTACAAAAGTAAAAGTAAGCATTCAGAATAGAATGAGTGGTTTTATATAGAGGTATTTAAATATGACACACAGATTGAAAATGTGGTGAGAGCAAGTTTTTGTCAACTGCGTCTTTTATCTAAGGTAAAACTTTTTATAAACGGCAATGATCTTGAAAGGGTAATTCAAGTTTTCATCAGCTCGAGACTTGACTATTGCAATGCTCTTATTATGGTGTCTCACAATCTGCTCTTAGTCATCTTCAGCTTGTTTAAATGCCGAAGCTCATTTTCTAACAAACACACCCAGATCACCTTTCTTTTTAATCTTCATTGGATTGCAGTTTTCTCTTAGAATTGATTTACATTTTTTTGTTTTTAAAGCTCTTAATGACCATGCGCCCTTTTATAAACTGAGCTTTCTCAGTTCGAAATTCAAGCCGGTCGTTAAGGTCAATAATCAACTTGTGTTGGAAGTTCTCAGAGCCAGGCTCAAACACTGGGATGATGGAGCTTGCTCTGTGGCTGATCCCAAACTGTGAATGCCTCTTGACACGCTCATGATCGCAGATCTGGACCTTTTTAAATTCAGACTGGCTTTTAACAATGTAATGTTGTGACATAAATTGCTGTCCTACATGTATTGTTTTATGCTTTTCTTTTGTGTTATTTTGGAAAGCACTTCGGTCATTTGAGTGTTGCAAATAGCTTCAAGTGGTGGAGAACGGATTTTAACTAAATTTACAGAGACATTGCTTATTTGGAGCTTTCAGCAGCTCGTGTCCATAAAGCCAAAATTGAAAAAATAAATTGCGGGTCATAGTTTAGAACCAAGCTTAAATGCGTTAAAGCTTTTGCTTCCACTTGAGGTTGTTTTTGTTATACATAAGATATGTAGGCTATATGTTCAAATTATCTACAAATATTTGTGGTTGTGTGTTTTGCACATTTTACAGTTTTTAATATTTGTGCAACAGCATTACATAATTCTGCCTTTTGTCCTGGGTTCTCTACGTTTTTACAAGCCACTTCTGTAGCTGAATATAACACAAGATGAAAATGTAATAGCTGCAGAATTGGCTTGCAAAAACATACAAAATCAAGGACAAAAAGTACAATTAGGTAACGCAATGGAAGAAATATTAAAGGTTTCCTGATGCATTTCCAGATTGGAAACTGCACAAAGAATGAGAGAAACCTGTGTCTTAGCAGTTTAAAACAATAAACACGTGTTATGATTCACGTTTAGCAGCTCACTCTCTTTGGTCTCAGTTCTGGCATGAGTCCAGTCTTGAGTGGACACTGTGTGCACAATCAGGGCCATGTTTTGTTGTTCCACCTGAACTCACTCATCAATACCAATCAGAGATAAGCACTAGACCCATTAAGCTATTTTGGAAAATAACAGCCACATGAGTTATAATTGACTTGTGGCCTTGTGTTTTAACAGTTAAGAGGAGGATTAGATGATGTATTGTTGAAATAAGTACTTTTTCATTACACACTTCAATAGCTGTTAAAAAGGGTCAATGTGAGGCTTCAAGAGCTTCAGTTGTTCTTATAAATGATAGAAAAGCAGTGCAACGAAAAAAAAAGGAACTCTTTCTGAGGTTAACCCTCGGGCTTCCCTTTAAAAAAACTCACACCTAAGACCCTAAGGACAAAAATGTCCACTCACAAAAACCTTCATAAAAACATCATAGTTTCATATTTTTCATACTTTTTTTCAGCTCATTTTAAAGATCTATCCCTGCTCTATTCAAAAATATGTGTTTTATAAAAATCCATAAAAATTTAACCCCTTAAATGCCAGTTTGAAAACTTGAATTTCACTTGAGGCCAAAAAATGACCTCTAAAAATGCAATATTTTTTAGAAAACCAAAGATAAACTTTAATGGGCTGCATTTTTAGATGTGTCCTATGAAGGTACAACTTTGTGTAAAATTTTAAGTTTTTAGCTTTTGTAGTTTTTGAATAGCGCTCAATTAGAAGAAAAACTCACACCTAAGACCCTAAGGACAAAAATGTCCACTTACAAAAACCTTCATAAAAACATCATAGTTTTATATTTTTTCATACTTTTTTCAGCTCATTTTAAAGATATATCCCTGCTCTAATCAAAAATATGTGTTTATAAAAATCCATAAAAATTTTACCCCTTAAATGCCAGCGTCAAAACCTGAATTTCACATTTAGTGAAAAAATGACCTCTAAAACTGCAATATTTCCAAAAACCTGAAGGCAGAGTTTAATGGGCGACATTTTTAGATGTGTCCTATGAAGGTACAACTTTGTGTAAAATTTCAAAGATCTGGCATTTTTAGTTTTTTTTGTAGCCTGAGATTAGCATGTTTTAAGGAGACCTCTCCCATTGACTTCCATTATAAAATCATACTTTTTATGTTTCATTGTTTTTACTACAAAAAATATGATTTGTTTTAATGATAAGGTTTAATTTATGACAAAACTAGTTGCATTGAATATTTGTATTGTTTTTACTCCCAAATAAGTCAATTAGCTACTATTAGCATGTGCAGAAAGTCAATCCATGTGAGGCACCTGACCTATGACCTTTGTTCACAAGAAGTGTCTTTGAAGCAGACAGTGTGACCTATATTTGACCTCAACTTGACTTTGAAAAAGTCAAGTACAAAGTAACTTGTGTGTGCTGTCACACAGAGCAATATAAACACTTTTAAAATCAAGAAAAACAATGCCCCCCTTCTACCCCCCATACTCGGAGAAGAAAATGTAAACAACTTTACAGAAAAACATAAACAACTTTACAGAAAAAACAAACAACATTGCACCTGGACGAGTCTGCGCACCGCCCTGCTCTCTGCTCTTTTGTTTCTGTGTCATTGAAGGAACAAGATGAAGCTCATGTGTAAATCAGGCTCTGGAACTAGTCCTGCAGCTTCAGTTACAAGAGAAGGTGAATAGGAAAGTCGTACAGACTGCACAGAAGAAGAAGACGATTGTTTTTCTGTTTGTGGTTCTGATTTTCACATCAGCAGTTATGAATAAATAAAAGGATAAACACAGTGTCACAATCCTGGTGATTGAAAACCTAGTTGGATCATCTGGCAGATGTCTTGAAACAGAAATGTAGTAGGTTGTCTCTGCGTTGGTAGGTAACCAGACATTTTAAGTTTCATTTCTGTATCGAGATCCACTAGGTCCTCGTAGTTAGAGGACGATAAACAATCCAGAATTTTTTATATCAGGCCTAACTGCACTTGGTTCAGTCCCAGCTGCAGTTTTTGATCGGTGCTCTTGAGAAGAATAGCTCAAATGAGTCCAGAGCACTGGGCTTCATGTGAGCTATTCCCTACAGCTCTTCTTTACAATCACAGACGCTGTTCCTGTCACTGCCTTTGATTGTGAAAGAAAAGCGCTGCAGCCAGCTGCGACTTGCTGCATTGGTACAGTTGTTTGTGTCACTGCTGCAATGTTGTTTGGTTTTTCTGTAAAGCTGTTTATGTTTTTCTGTAAAGTTGTTTACATTTTCCTTCTCCGAGTATGGGGGGTAGAAGGGGGGCATTGTTTTTCTTGATTTTAAAAGTGTTTATATTGCTCTGTGTGACAGCACACACAAGTTACTTTGTACTTGACTTTTCAAAGTCAAGTTGAGGTCAAATATAGGTCACACTGTCTGCTTCAAAGACACTTCTTGTGAACAAAGGTCATAGGTCAGGTGCCTCACATGGATTGACTTTCTGCACATGCTAATAGTAGCTAATTGACTTATTTGGGAGTAAAAACAATAAAAATATTCAATGCAACTAGTTTTGTCATAAAATAACCTTATCATTAAAACAAATCAAAATTTTTGTAGTAAAAACAATGAAACATAAAAAGTATGATTTTATAATGGAAGTCAATGGGAGAGGCGTCCTTTAAACATGCTAATCTCAGGCTACAAAAAAAACTAAAAATGCCAGATCTTTGAAATTTTACACAAAGTTGTACCTTCATAGGACACATCTAAAAATGTCGCCCATTAAACTCTGCCTTCAGGTTTTTGGAAAATATTGCAGTTTTAGAGGTCATTTTTTCACTAAATGTGAAATTCAGGTTTTGACGCTGGCATTTAAAGTGTTAAATTTTTATGGATTTTTATAAAACACATATTTTTGATTAGAGCAGGGATATATCTTTAAAATGAGCTGAAAAAAGTATGAAAAAATATAAAACTATGATGTTTTTATGAAGGTTTTTGTAAGTGGACATTTTTGTCCTTAGGGTCTTAGGTGTGAGTTTTTCTTCTAATTGATCGCTATTCAAAAACTACAAAAGCTAAAAACTTAAAATTTTACACAAAGTTGTACCTTCATAGGACACATCTAAAAATGCAGCCCATTAAAGTTTATCTTTGGTTTTCTAAAAAATATTGCATTTTTAGAGGTCATTTTTTGGCCTCAAGTGAAATTCAAGTTTTCAAACTGGCATTTAAGGGGTTAAATTTTTATGGATTTTTATAAAACACATATTTTTGAATAGAGCAGGGATAGATCTTTAAAATGAGCTGAAAAAAGTATGAAAAATATGAAACTATGATGTTTTTATGAAGGTTTTTGTAAGTGGACATTTTTGTCCTTAGGGTCTTAGGTGTGACACTTATTTATTCCCAGTAATCCAAAGTAGTTACAAAAAAAAATTTTTTTTGTCCGAAAAATTTCACAAGATTTAGGCTTTGTTACTGAATTTCATAGCTCTATCATGAACAAACGCGAAATGGTCGGCTGACAAAATTTGAAAAACGGGCGAAATGGACAAAAATGTCCATAGGGAAGCCCGAGGGTTAAATACAATACAACTTCTGCTGTGTAAGGAAAAAGCAAAACTACTGTTGTATCTGATGAACCTGGTATTAGATTTTAATAAGAAAGGTAATGGTATGATTGGGGCATCTTCTAACAGAGACTGGCGAACAGGGCGGGCATCTCTGGCTCTGCCCGGAATTGGTTCAGACCACAACTCCACATCAAAATTGCATTTCGAGACATATTCAAACAGCTTGATTTAAATTTTTGTTTCAGACATTTTACAAACTTAAAATCTATTTATTTTATAGACTTTATAGATTCTTGCTAAATGTGTTTTTCTATTTTAAGCAACATTTTCTTACAGCCATCAGAAATGCCCTGAACATTTCTATATTACTTCATCAATTAAATCTTATTCAGTTATAATTACTCAAATCCAGACCTGGCAGAGGGGTTAGCACTCTCACCTTACAGATTCCCACACGGCCCAGGCCTTTCTGTGCAGGAGTTTGTGTATTTCTCCCTGTGTCTGGGTGAATTTTCTTCAAGCACTCCGGTTTCCCCACCAACAAAAACATGCACATTATAGAATATTCCGCAGCTTCAGCAGTTCTAATTAAACTTAGAAAGAAGAACAGGAGATGTGTCCCGAGCTCACTGCCTGAAGTTGGGTCAAAGGCAGACTACAAATGTTCCTACAGAGACAATAAAGTGAAACTTAACCTACACCTTAACCTTAGATAGATAGATCTACACCAGGGCTATTCAAATGGCGGCCTGGGGGCCAAATGCAGCCCACAAAGATGTATGTTTTGGCCCAGCTTGATAAGACCTTACTTAATTATTTGCCAGGATCTGTAAGGACATTGGCAACAAAATTTTGCAAATTTTGAAATATAATTTTGTTGCTATTGTTGTTACAATTGGAGATCTAAGACTTTTCAATGGCTGTCCAGCAAATAATTTCGTCAACAAACACAATCAAAAACATTTTATTTAAGAACAGAACAGTATAAGCTGAACTGTGAGCGATCCTAAAATCTGTCAATAAAAAATGTCAGCGAAGCCTCAATGTTCCTGTTGTTTATCTGGTTGTTTTTAAAGTTACATTGTAGTATTTTATTCATTCCAATGAAAAGAGATCACTAGTGAATAGTACCCATCTGAGATGTTCGTGAATACTGAATGTAAACACATAGTAGTTCAGTTTTGTAGTCTGGCCCTCAGACCATTACCCTCAGAAAAATAGGCTCACCCGTAAATATAATTGAATAGCCCTGATATACACCATTTTTTGCAAATTGTACAATAGGAACGTTAAATGTTCAAAACCAACTTTCAGTCCCAATCCCACTGCAAAGGTGCCTGGTTCCTCTACCTAAATGGGGACTGTAGAATCATAGGGACTAGTTCTTGGCAGTGTAATGTGAAGCGTACCTGCTGGTAGTGCGGGTGAAGTAGGGCTTGTCGTTCACAGAGGGCACAGACTCGTCCATCAGAGGGTAGGACTTGATGAAGGTGAGCGTGTCGTCGGGGAACGTAGTGGACGACTTGTAGGAGGCGGCTGAACCCTCTCCTGCACAGCACCCGGGCCTGGACAGCACACAAATACACAGTTAGACATATTTAGCTGAACCCTCTCCGCACAGCACCGGGCTGGACAGCACACAAATACAACAGTTAGGACATATTTATAGAATATTCTTAGCGATTTATTGAGCTATAAACAAAAGTTACAAGACTTCAGCTGTAAATGTCATAATACAGGCCTATTTCACTCTGCTCATCAGCTAGTTCCGGTTGTCTCAAAAGTGTAAATCCTCCTTTGCCATTGTACTCATTCTCTCTGTTAAACCTTCACATATGAGATAAAGATTTCACCAGATAAATACAAGGTGTTAAAAAATGTGGTGTTCCTGTGTCAAACCTGATGCTAATCTAAATTTAACGTAATGAACAATAATAAAATAACCAGGGGCGATAAGGGCAAAGCACCGCCAACAAACAGGGGAAAAAATGAGCGAGGCCTGTAGTTAAAGTTGATCAAAATCTATTAAAACCTGATTAAAATGACATAAAAGTTTCGTCTGCAGGTACATAGTCACGCTTCTTTTGATGCGATCTCAACCTGACTTAAAATCGCACCCGCCGCTTCAATTGGATCTAATGTAAGAGCGTTTTTTCAAACCTACAAAGCACACTAATGGGACTCGCACGTGCTTGCAAGGTGCAAATGTCAAGGCATGTTCATCTGTCAGTCAAACAGTCAAGAGAGCGCGAACAGTGATATCCAACTCAGACTATTCGGCACTCAAACAAGCAGTGCCTCAAAACAGAATTTAAGCATCAGACAACAAGAGGTGGGAAAGTGTAAAACTGTGTATTTTTGCCAAGTTGGACTCAGATTTGTATATTTTCTGTGCTTGTTTTCAACTAGATCATCCATGTCCATGTTTACTGTGGCTCTTATGCTCATTTTACTGTCTTAAATAATGAAAAAATGTTGTGTTATTAATTTTATAAAGCCTGCTTGTGCATTTTACTGGTCTGGGTCTTGATTTTATAGTTTAATTGATGTAAGTTGACCACAGGTCATTTGATTGCACGTCAATGCCACCTACTGGAGTAAAATTAGATAATATTTATTGATAGAATAATCTAATAGTTGGCATTGGGCTTTGATAACTCACAATGTATTGACCATTACACGTCCAAAGAAATGAGTCAAGAGCCTCCACTGAAAATAACACTAGACACTAAACTAGTTAGTTTGTTATCTTAAAAAAATTTTTAATAAAACATTTAAACACCTTATTCTGTTCCACCCACTTTTTTGGCACTGCATTTCCTGTTTAGCTCTGTCAAGGTAACTAATACTGTTTGTAAAAGTGCCTGTCTTGTGAGGCAATATCAAACTAATAAAAGTTCAAATAAACCATACAACTGAATTCTTCAGGCTAACTGCAGCTAAACAGGAAGTACGCTGCCAAGAAAAGTGGGCATGGCAGAATAAGATGAATAAGTCTAGTTTACTGGAAAACAAATAAGAGAAGTATTTGTTTCTATTTGAGCCTTAGTTTGTCGCATCTATAAAGATAATTAAAAGGAACAAAGCAACACGAGCCAGATTCTTTCCCTTTGCGGTTGTAAACGTCTGTATTACATTGTACGTGAGCGTGCCAAGTCCCCACAAATAAAGACGGCTCCATCAATTTTAATGTTCAGAGAGCTGAGAGCAGTCTGGTACACAGCGGGATTTACTGCCTCAATTATTGTTAATCCGTTCAAAGTTTAGAAAAATACACAGTAGTTAGTTCTCTTGTCGGTTCTCCTAAACTAAACGTAACTCTGAAGAACTGTTCTCAAGAAGCTGCCACTGGACTGAACATATAGATTCACATGTAGACCGCTAAAAAAGGCTAGCAGGTGCAATAATGAAATGAATAATAGAATATGAAGAGAGATGACAGTGTACACTAGACTTTTAGGCATTGTCTCTGTCCAATTATTCACACAATTTTCACTTTATCATTCAACAATTTGAGTCATTTACCAATCATGCTAGTTGTGAGCCTAAATAATAAACTCCCAGACATGACTAAACGTGTTACGGGCAATGAAATAGAGCGCTTCATTATGTTTCTTTTTTTCTTTTTTGATAAAGAAATAAAATTTCTGCAACTTTAAAAACATCACAAGCTCAGTTGACCTTGATGCTCTGAGCGAATTGCTCAAGTAGAGTAGCTGCTAAATATTGTGTTTTCACAAACCTTGAGTTCATATTTGACTTATATAAAAAAAAAATAACTAGAGCACATTTGATGTAGTTTGTCCTCTTGGACCAATTTCATTTTAGTAAGGGTGACCATTAACTTCTGGGCTTTATTCAAAATGTGTTTTCAAGGTCAGCATTTAACCGTTTGACCAAAAATGACTTACATAAAAGCATGTGTGAATAAATAATATAAAGTTGAGTCTTTACTATGTGTGTGTATGAACACAAAATAGACCATTATTTGTGCTGGTTTCCATGAAATAGTTGTTTCTCTAGTTATATATTTTCACATTAAGGTATTTGATGTATATAATATGGTTTTAGATTATTGTGTAGTTATTGTGCAGTTCATGTTTCACCCAAAGAAAGTTACACTTTTAAAGTGACAACTTAAGCTCTAATAGAGCGCAACAGAAACCACCTTAACTCCTTGGTTCTGGAAGTACTGAGACCCTATAAACTCCTGGAGCGATTCTACAAATAATGTGTATTCAAATGTGTGCCTATGCCTGTTAGTCAAAGCCTGAACCTGTCAGATCTCAGAAGCTATGCATGTTAGTGCTTGGTTAGTACTTGGATGGGAGACCACTGGAACACCAGGTGCCACAGGTAGTTTGTCGTTGTGTCACACACTACCTCAGTGTGTGCGTACACTGGGTGAGTGGATCCCTGATTATAAATGCGCTTTGAGTGCCTTGAAAAGTGGAAAAGCACAATACAAATAGACAATTTACTAATTAAAAGTCAAAAACATACTCGGATATAATCAGCCATGTGGTGAGTAATGAGCATTAAAACTACAACATTATTTAAAATCTGTTTTGGTAGCTTTGTAAACCACAAAGTCATTACGTTATGCCAATTTTAAACCTTGCATGAGTTTTCAACTCTGAAAACAATTTGTTCAAACATCCATGTTCAGGTGCAAATGTAGCAGCAGTTGCATTAAAAAGAAGATTGCACACTTTTTTTTCTTCTTTTTTTCTTATGACATTGGTGCAATGTTCTACCTGACTTTTAGGACGTACTTCAAGCCTGCAACATGCCTTTAAACTCTTAATAATAGATTTTTTTTTTTTTTAATTAAATGGCATTTTCTACTGTTGAGCGCCATAACTGAGATGCCAAGGAAAACAATCTCAAAAGCCTGTTTAACAAAAAAAAAGACATGCAAAACATAAATTATAGATCTTTGTACATAATGCTTTTCCCATCTAAAACACCTAACTGTCCTGTCCTAGCCTGACCCTATCCCTATCTCACCGCCGGTCACCTGTCTTCTCCTGTCTTCTCCCTGTCACATTCTCCTCCACTTGGCAGCCTGTTTGGACAGACAGCTCCACACTTGTGCCCATGTGTAGGGGAAACAGAGCGGGCTATGTTCACCGTTTTTCCCGCAGATGTAAAAAGGCTCTGGCAGCTGCTGGAGCGTGACAGAAGGAACGCGCAGGTGCCAGGATCCTTTGTGAGGCGGACAGATGCGCGCCGTTCTCCCTGTCAGCCGCAGATAAACATGTTTGTTGTTTAAAGCGGCGTCTCTTTACCTGGGTTTGGGGACCTGTTCCTCGGCGACGGGCGTCCAGGCCGACTCGCTGTTCTTCTGCTCCTTGAATTTGCCGCTGAAGGCCTTCTCGATGTCGTCCATGTAGAAGGCACACACCGCCGAGCCCGTGATGCTGGACACAAGTTAGAGAAAAGATGTTACATGTGGGAAGCTGGGTTTGCTTGACTGGATTAAAGATATTACAAGTTACCTGCTGTGCTGTGGATTTTACTTTTTGAAAATATGAAAAGTTAAGCCAGTTCTTTGAAAGTGCAAATCTGTTTTTATTTCTCCAAACTATGCTGTTTTCTAACCAATACAATATGCTTTAAATAAATTGCCACATTAGAAAATATTATACATTCTGGTTCATTCAAAAGAACAGTCATCATTTTTGCAGCATTTTTATTCAACTCACAGAGATTATGAACACATTTCACAATATTTAGAAGCTCTCTTTTTTGGAACAAAACGATACTAGTGTTATAATGCTTTGATTTTACCAGTTATTTATTGCAATTTGAGTAAAGCAAGTCCAATGAATGGCTTGAAAAGATAAATAAAATAAATAAATAAAAATGGTGCATGTAAAATTATGTTATTTAAGTGGCCCACACGGTCTTCAGGCTTGAACCCTATGGATTTAGGAGAAACTGGGAAGAAGAGTGATATCCAAGCAACCAACAAGTGTCACATAATACTGGGATTTCTGAGGAATATTTCATATAAAAGAATGCTACAGCTGTGTTCAGCTGTTATATCAGCTAAAGATTGTCACTTTGATGTTTAGAATATACTGTATTTAGAATGCATTTCAATCTGTAAATTAATCTGATGATTTCTTTTTCAGCCAAATTGCATATTTGTTCTATTTTTCATTTCAGACACAATAAAAAGCGAATAAAAGAAGTGTTCTAAAACTCTGATGGGTAAAATAGACTCTCCGGATTCTTGCCGCAGACCCGCCCGCACTGCTCTGAGATCTGAGACAAAAGCCACTCTCTATATAAGTTGCACAGTATAATACCTTTGCATGGTTGACAATGTGCAGGATCCTTTTGTCTTAAAGTACTGGGCTGCTCCCACTGTATCCTACACACCCGCATCACCTTGATGTGCGAAGTCCCTGTTCTTTTTCTAATGCAGAATTTTGACCATATGGTCCTCTAAGTCATTTTAGCAATATTTATTTTGCTGGTAGCCACAGCCACTCAAAATCTAGAAAAGCAATCTTTGACAAATCAGAGTAAATCCTTCTAGAAAGGCCTCTTTTCTGAGTGACCAATCAAAAAGGAAGGGGAAGCGAGAGGAGCAGTTCAAACTCACTCGCTCCCAATTTTCAACCTTCACTTTAAATAAGGTTGAGGTATTTATCATTCATACGTTTCCTCAGATATGAATCATAAAAGAAGCTTTCTGACCTGTTGGCCTGCGTTGTGAAGACCCCGAGCACGGCCGGACGGTGGTTGATCTGCAGGACGTTGGTGAGAGACTGGAGAACGTCGAAATAGAAGAAGGAGTCTCCGGGCACAGAGCAGTTGAGTCGGGCTTTGAGGAAGGAGGTCCAGTACCTCTCCAGCACCCGCGGGGACCCTCCGTTATCATTCTTACACACACGGGCCACTCTGGAGAACACCACCTGAGAGAGCCAAGCACAAAACTAGTCTGAGAATGCGATGGTAGGGTAAGGTAAGGTCAGTGGTTCTCATGCTTTTTTGTCCTGAGTACTCCCTAACTTGGGTTTTAAGCAAATACATGGTTTTCCTAGTAGAATATTGACAATTGATACTATTATATTTTCTTGTTTACATCAAATAGCTCAAAATCCATCCAAATAATTCAAAAATTACCATACACAATTTTTTTATTTCAGATATTATTACACTGACCTTCTTTTAAAGCCTAACTCAGACTCCAAGGGATTTCTGAAATCCTGGTTGGGTAACCTTGAGTAAGATATTTCTTAATTACATAGCATATTTCACAGATAAAAAAATGCTTGGCAGTAGAAGTAGGCTAAAATACAACAAGAAAATTTAGACTTGGAATCTTGTAACCGCAGCTATACAACAGCTCCGCTAACATGTTCTCCGGAAAATCAAACACAAATGGAAGCATCCATATAGTAGCATAACAGCACATAAAGAAGACAGTACATGTAGTCACATGATAGATTTTTTTTGGTTTTGGGTAAGGTTTGAACAGAAGAGAAGGAAGAAATACTGCGGACAGGCGAGGATAGAGAGATAATCTGAACCACAGCTTTGCCACAGCTATGCAATCAATCTAAAGTTTTGTCATCTACAAAAATGTGTCCCAAAAAAACAAACAAAAAAACAACTTTGAAAAGAGGATAGAGGAAAAGTAGTCTTTCTGTCTGAATCATCCCTTTTTGCTCAGGTACCCACCAAGAGCAATTTTTGTTAGCGCAGCTGCAAAGCCATGTTCAGTATTTAGGTAATTAGAGAATGTGTGTGGCCTTACCTTGCCCAGGACGTGTACTCCACTGCGATCTCACTGAAGAAGAAGTACACGTAGTTCCCGTACTCGATGGCATGGAGAAAATGAGGCTCTGCGAGAAACAGAAAAGAAAAAAGTGCTGTCAATAACTTTCATTAGAACTTTATTAACATTTAACATGGGAGTCATCATCTGTAGGATAAGATTATGGTACATTAGTAAATAGTTATATTACAAACAAATAAAAATAAAATGAAAATATGATGATAATGATACACAAAAAAATGTAATTGTGCAGAAAAGAAGGCACCACAGTCTCTATTTTCTAAACATATTTATATACGTACTGTACTTAAAATTAAAATTGCTGTTGATGTAGTAGTTTGAGGTAAACTGGGCAACTTTTAAATCACAAAACATACATGTCTTTAACCATTTATTAGTTGTTTTGGATCATTCTCTGTAATTGTGACCATTTTGACTCTTGCTTCAGGGCGCAGATACAGAATGCCTCTGGCAACTCAAAAGATGTACAAAGGTTTGTTAAATAGGCACGACGGAAGTGGTGTATGTGCAGCACACTTTTGGCTTTTAACATGTATTTATTGGCAAGCCAAATGAACTGTCTGATTGATGTGATGGTGAACCAAAGACAAATTTTCACTATGGTGAACAGTAAAGTTAAAACCTTTCACGCAGAAAATAAACATATTTTTTATTTAAATTTATACCACTAATATACATCTTATTTATTTATTTATATACCGAGGTGGTGTCCCACCAAGGTGGGGTAGTCTGGACAGGGCTTAGTCAGGGTACACATTCAAACATACACACACCAGATTCACACTAGGCAATGTGGGTGAAGTGTCTTGCCGACAGACACAACGAGCTTCTCCTCTGTTGGCCCCACTGTGGCACCTGAGGTTCCTCCGCGGTCTCCATCCGAGTACTGCCCAGGCCCAACCCTGCTTAGTTTCTGAGATCTGACGGGCAAGCTGGTATTAATATAATATACATCTAAAAGGTTTAAAATATTTCTTTGCTAAAATTGTTTCAAATATCGGCTAAAAGTGTGACCTTCTGAATCAGCTATAAACATGACATCATTTCCCGATTCAAACTCCATCAAATCTGATATTGAATATCATTGAGATTTATCTTTTTTTTTTCGTTTTTTGTATTCCCCAGTTTCTATAGAGTGAACTATAAAGATTTAATCTTGCTTCTAAAACCGATACAATTATTAACTCTTATTGTTATTGTGACTTGAATAATGAAGATTATCGATTGTAACCTAATAATCCTGACATCAGTAGTATTTTAGAAGATCATAAATAAAGAACCACAGCAGGAAAAGCAGGAAAGTGTTGGACTAATGCAAACAGAAAAATAATGAAGAGGATTACAGTGATTATGTGAGAGCGGAGTTTTAACAGGAGTTCGGCGAAGCAGCTCAGACACTAATGGAAAGTCAGATCTGATTTGAAAACATCTGCTGAATCACACACACACGCTCATGTCTGATGAATTATTATTATAGTACTAACAAGCAAAACATCCCAAACGTGGCCAGTAAAGCGCAACACTGCAAATGTAAGTGTTCTCAATGTATAAATGCATTTAAAATGAATTCTACTTGAAAAAAATTCTTTGCTGTGCATCTGTCACTTCTGGTTCTAATCTATGACACTGATGCATTAGTATATGTTATATTTTGGGCATCTTAACTGGCAATTTTGAGCTAAAGCAACTTCATTAGTGGTTTCTTTATATTTGTGCTAAAAGCCATTGAAGAGTTTGATCCAAAAGCTTTACATTCTACAAAAGAGCATCATACATGTGCAACTAAATATCATAATAGGGAAAGAAAAGTGGGCGTGTGATGGTGATCCATGTTTTTAGACATTTTAATACCCCATGAGTCAAGTTTAATGCTTTTGCTGCCAAAAACCGAAGAACAGAAAGATAAAAACAGTAGGGTTTGTCAAATGTATAAATGTCAGATGACAATTGTTATTAAAATGGGTTTTAGAAAAAAAGAAAACATAAACTAGGTAGTAGTTTCTTTTTTCTTTTTTTTTATAAATCACATAAACAAGACAGGTAGTGTTTTATAAAAAGGGGTCATGAATTTATTAATTATCATCAAAAATAAATGTTCATGAGGAATTCACCACGAATTATGGTAAGTTCAAGTTCATGAACGAAAACTCTCATTACTGAACAAATGCAATTTGTTAGTTAACCATGACATTTATACTACTGGAAACTAAGGAATTCACATGTTTTAAACATATTTGAATCAAAAATAATAATTTATCTTGACCTTTGAAAGTCATGCATGGACATCATGAGTGGCAGCACTTATTCATGAACAAGTGCTGCCATTTGACCAGGACTCCCTTGAAAAAAAAGTTTTTAATCTCAGTTGGACTTTCCTGGTTAAATAAAGGTTAAATAAAAATACAAATAGTCACCATGACTTTCCTTCATCAAAGAGTCAAACATAATCTAGTCTTTGGTTCTCCAGTCTTGGTTGTGAAGAACATAGAATGCACTCATGATGAAGTCATCATTATTAGCCCTTTGTGCTGGTTTGTTTTTTGAACAATGACTTCCTTTACAGCGTCATCGGTTAGGTTTAGAAACAGCACAATTGTAACCCAATTAGATAGGAACAGCAGTTCTGTGACATTTGCACTAAAAATGTTTTCAGTGACAGAACAAAGTTATTCAACATTGGCACAAAGTCAAACTTTGGTCTGTTGAGATACTATGCACCCAACTGCTAAGTGAAGCAACAAACTGTCACGGAGGAAGTTTCTAGGAAATCAGATCTGTGGAGTGGTGTTTAAATGCACACTATCAACACACTAAAACAACAAAACGGGACGAGAGCAGCTGCTTCGATCAGGAATGAACCAGTCTGTCAGACGTCTGTCTCCTGTTGCTTGAGACAGTGTTTTTCTTGTAGTTTTTTCAAGTGGCACTATAAAGTCAATGCTTTTTAATGCTTTTAAACCTTGAAACAACCCAGAGTAAATTCAAACAGCTTTCACCGGATATGAGATGATGCAGATGAGTGAACTGAACCCCATCTCCTCACCTCTCAACCATTTGGAGTCGTACTTGACCGTCCTCAGAACCGGACTGCTCTCGCCCAGGCTGCGATAGATCACTGCGTCGCTGGCCAGGAAGTCCGTCATGGTGGCCGAGTAGAAGTCTCCGCCTGTTTGAAGAAAAAAAAACAAGAATGTGGAACATGGAACATTTCAGAGACGGCGTTTACAAAAGAACAAGTGGTCATGCGCGACTTTTATTGGCCTTTAGAGACGCGCGTGGAGCAGATGGAGCAGGACCTGTCGCTTTATTAACGTCGCGGGTGAACTTTGTGGAAATGTCAGGGGGAGCCCGGCAGACGTCCCCTCTACGCCGCTCGACCTTGAAGTGTTGGCGCAGTATTAGCTTTAGTCAGTGCTATGTTTTAGAGACAGATGCTAATTAAGGATCATGTTAGTGAGTGGTTCTATGTATAGGTCACTCCATCAAACTATGATCAAAGCTAGATGGATAGAACTTACTCAAAAATTCAGATTCTGAGAAAAACATGTAGGGTTCAGGATTGCTGTGCAACTTCTTTCTAAAACAAACAAAATTATTTAAAATGATTTAGTCATGTGCGGCTTGAAAGTTCTGTTTTTTTTCTAAGTCATTTTGTTGTATAATGCTAACTCACAAGTCAAAGGACTACAATATATATCAATACTTAATACAATACATATACTTGTCTTTGTGTCATGTTTGTGAAACGTGTATCATTGACTCCAATCAGGATTTTTGTAAACAAGTCCAGCAGTTAGCACTCTGGCCTCATAGCAAGAAGGTCCTGGGTTCGACTCCTAGTCTCTGTGTCTGTGTAGGTTTTCCTCCGGGTGAAGGAAACTAGCGGTAAAAGCTAGAATCTGGTATAAACATCTCTGCCAATACTTGTAATACTTTTTTTCAAACTACTAGTGGTAGATCTTAAATACGGATCCTTTAACCAAATCTAATGATAATACAGTGTTTTTTGATTGCAATTTTTAGCCAGTAATTTGTATATATTGTGTATATATATCAACCACAAATAAAACAGCAGCCTTTAATGGTCATAAAACAGTTTGGGAAGAGGGAAAAAACTACAGAAGAACAGAGAGGATGACCATACAGACAGTTTGTAATGTACCTCAACAAAAATGTATATAACTCATCCGAGAGGGCCTTAGTCCTGTTTTGCAAATACCATCAGAAGATCATCTTCACAGTATTGATGATGCTGTGGTATTTTATAACCGCAGTATGACAGTATGGGTTGGCTCATTCTATCTAAAGGCCCAGGTGCCAAATCCCCCCTCTAAAAATCTGATCCAGCACTTAATTTACTTTCCTAATATTACAAAAATACATTTTCTTGTTTGTAGATTTAGGTCCAGGTTATTACTTTGGAAATAATGTCCAACTTAAATGTGTTAATGTGTCAATATGTGTTAAATTAGTCAATAGTTATCTTGATTTTATTATATTTTTATGGTCCGAAAACAAGACTTGCCAAATGGACCTAGCGTGTTTTTCCTGTTTTATTCCAGTTGCTTTTTTCTTGACTAATTTCCCGTGAGAAAATAATCCACTTTTCTCTTGTTTTATTGGCAAATCTTGTTTGAAAACAGCTAAAACATGCTCAAATAATTCAATGGCATTTATTCTTTCATTATCCAGTTTAAGATTGTCACTTCTTACAGTGTAATTCTGCTTTAGACCTTGGTAAGTTCTGGTTTGGATCTGGTTTTCTTGTTGAAATACTGCAGGTTCAGATTTAGTTTCTGTTGTTTAACAATGTTTTGGACATTTTGTAGAGCAATAAAAAGACACATGCAGCATTAGTTATTATCCCTATCTAGTCCTGTGTAAAACTTTGGACATTTTGGACATTGCCATGAAAGTATATCTACCTGTATTTTAGCTTTCATGAACGAAAAAAACATTCACCATAATAATTACTTTTGATTCATTAAAACAACTCTTTGACTAAATAAACAACACACTTCTTCATTTCAGTCCGTCATAATAGAAAAAAAAAAGTCTTATTAAGTTGTCAGCTTGTTCTACTTTTGTAGCAGTGAGTGACAAAGCTTTTATTTCTCTCTTTTATCACACGTCTAAACAAGATAAACAAAGGGATTATAAAGCACTACTTATTGAAATTGCCGGTCTAATCCTGTCTTCTGCGTTGACGACTCTTTCTTGTGTCGTTTCCTGTCCTGTTATTAATACAACTCTTTCATTTGAATTTCTACATGTGTGCTGAGGCTTTGTGCGTCTGACAAATGTTCATTTCTGCTCCTAATTATTTCTTTGTGGTTAAAATTGGGATACTGGTGAGAAATGTTGGAATATTGCACATCATGTCAACACAAACTAAACTAACTGTTAAATTTAAAGCATACTAATTTAGTTATTAAATAATCATTAACTTGTCCAGATGTGGGTTCCAAAGCATGTCGTAAACGGAGAAAAGACTGAATAAAAAGATTTAGGTGCTGGAAACAAAATTGCACATTTTGAAAGTAGAAAAGGGCTTCAAACTTTTTACTTGGACAAGGTTTAAAAGACCGAGACGTTTCAGAATCAATCCAAAAGTAATTTTCAACCTAATGGAAGTGACCTGAGAAAGGGACTGTGTACTGAGCTGAGTTGTGTCTTGCCCCTGAAGAGGGACTAAGCTTTTAGAAACCAGGTATTCGGTTGATCCATTCCTTACTTTACCTGCTTTGTTTGCCTGAGCCCTTTTGTTCAGATCGAAGAAACCGTATGTAAGATTTTGATGTCAGATTTCATAAACATGACCTATGTGTGTCTAAAGATACAAGGTCAACGTGTCCAAATATACTATTATTTTTTACAAAAAAATCACTGTACATCAAAGTTATTCTTAATTAAAAAAGCAATGGACTTTAGCAATGGACTTTTAGCAATGTTTACATTTAGTGTCATTTAGTTTAGTTCTCAAGAGGATTATCCAATCAGAAAGCAGAATGAGCCTCACATGACTCTCTCAGTTGGGTTGCCAGTTTGACTTTTTAAGAACCTGAAGTTAATTTTGAACTATGAGTCAGGAACATGTTTGAGTTTGAACTGATGTTGCACCAGACACCACACTGTCTGTGATAGGCTCATGCAGTTGTTTCCACATAGTTCTCATCAGACTCCACCTACATTATGTCAAAGTGTAAATCTTGGGAACAAACCATGACAAAGAGTCAGGTGTCTGAGAAAGTAACTTTATAATTATTACCCATAATTCATAGTAAACCTTGTTTCTGATTGGTCAGCAGCATACATCGATAATGGTTGGGCTATTTCACACTCTGGCAACCCAAGTTTATCTGTGATTGTAATACCTTTTAAGAACCACTAGTTGTGCATCTTACATACGGTTCCTTTAACTGGTCAATACAGGCTTAGAGCGTAGCCCTATCTCAAACCTCTCGTACACTGACTGCAAGGGGAGTTCATAGTTAGGGACATGTGCGAGTTTCTTGCGAAGTGCCTTGTGTACCAGCTTCAGTCTGCAGTCTGGATTTGCCCAAATCTGTGCAGATTCACAAGAATTCCTGTGAGAATGCTCGTATTATGACTTGAAAGTCGCATCAGACTGCTGCGACTTACAAAAAAAAAAAAATATTTTCTGCATATTCACAGGATTCTCAGACGTACGCTCGCATGTGTGCAGGGCACATTGGTTTTAAGCACTTTCTAAGTCTAGCAGGACTCGAACTAGCACTCAGTGTACAGTAGGGGTGAGGGGCAAGACAAAACTCACTTAAAGATGGGGGTAGCTGGTTTTCACACTACAAAAAACTGAAACATATTCAGCTTGTTCCTAGTTCTCACAAATCCTTAAGCATATGGTAATATCCAAATGCATCGATTTTTCGTCTATAATTAAGTCAAACACAGCCAATCAGAGCAATGCATATGGCTTACGGTAAAATGATTTTCATTTTGTTTCGGAAAAAAACACAATGGTGTAATTTTTTTCACCAAGTGCTGCATATACAGAATACTTTAAACAACAACAACAAAAATTAGCTCACCCAACTTTAAATATAAATACAGCTCGTTTCTCAAGTCAACTCTGTTAGAATGAAAATGACTTTTGGATGTTTAGACAAATATGGATCACTCTTGAACAAATGAGGGATTACATCAACTGGTTGTCTTTTGGAAGTAAAATGAACAGGGGAATCAAATACTTATTACCCCCTTTTGTAATTTAAGCTCTACTCACCAGCAAATAATCCAACGTTGGACTGTCTGGACTCAAAGGGACAGCGCGCCTGGCCCACCACCTCCTCTCCCTCCTGCTCCAGGGTGGACATCTGCACCAGAGAGAAGAGTGATAAAAGCTTTTAGCCACACTGTAAACCAGGCTGGTTGTCGTTTATTACAAATCACTGACGCATCGCATGAAAGATTAAGATGAGTTTTATTAGAAGGTTTATGGGAATGGCGTTCAGTAAAATGTTTGAAAGACTGTCTCACATGCTTGGATGCTAGTTTGTGTCTGGCTGTTGAGAAGGTGGTAAAACGGGCTGGGTTTTATTGGTTACATAACATGCAGTGGTTCAGACAGAAAACAGGTTACATGGCACTGGTGTGTGTCATAACAGATGCATTAAATATGATGTAAACGCAGACATTTATGTAGAAACAACTTGAAGGATATGTGGCTGTAAGGGTATGAGGCATTAAACAAAGTAAATACACATTTTTCTGAACTAAAAAAAATACAGGACTTTAAGCATGGATGTTAGGATGCACAGGATGAACAAGGCGACCAAATGAACCTTTTTAAAGTAAAGTTAAAACAATATTTGGGGCAAACTTTGTGGACGTCACACAAGTGACCCATGATCACAAAAGAACACACGTTCAGGCTTCACACATTTAAATCTCCACAAGAAACGTATTACACAAAACAAAGTGAAAGTACTCCTGCAGTGCACTTGACACACAGTGCTGTTTGCAGGGCAAGTATGTGTACTCCAGCTAAAAGGCTTTTCTTTACACAATTAGGTGGAACTGGTGCACTTTTCTGACCACAGTTGTCAGATAAACAGAGCCTTTAGTTCATTCCATCGCTGTAAGTGTGAAATGGAAGAGATTTGTATTAAGGTTTCAGTCCAACAAAAATATCCAAATAAAAAGCAATGTTTTTATTCAAGCCTATATACTTGGCCTAAAAAGTCACAAGGTGGTCTTAAGGCTTGGATTGCATGGGCCCTGTTTTCCTACAAAAACAAGGACAAATGAGCCTTCAGTCAGACGTATAGAGACAGCAGTGAGCCTAGTGGACACACACAGACGTATAGAAACAGCAGAGAGTCTATTGGAGAGGCACACAAACACTGACGTATAGAAGCAGAGACAGGTGGGTTTGACGCTCCACGCTCGGGCGCACTGTCGCGTGTGTTGGACAGGCTGTGTGGTGTTCGGAGCAGCTGTCTCTGCGGTCGGCCTGCACGTGCACGCATGGACACACATTTATGTCAGCGCGCCTCCACTGTCCCGTTTGTGTGTGGATGAGGACACAAGTCATAGAAAACATTGCGTGATTGCTTTTTTTTCCTTCAAAACATGGTTATTTCACAGGGCTATCTGTCTCTAAATGAAAACACGGACAGCTGGTAAATAGAATGAAATTATTGGATTTTGTGTCAATTCAAAAAACAATAAAAGAAAGAAATCAGTGCATTGTTAGACATAGACAAGAGACTGCAGACTAATTTAAGTTAGTTTAACCACAGACCTCCTTCTTCTATAAAAGCTAAAGGAAACATCACAGAGGTAAGATAGATATTTGTCAGTATATATGGAGTATTTTATACTTTGAAGAGTCTCCACAGAGTCTTTTCCTGCTGCTCTGAGTGTTAGCCGTAGCATTAGCCACAAGGCGAAAACAGCTGCTGCTGCATTTACAGATCCTCATTCAGGACAATACCTGGCAGGATCGGATCAGAGATTTGTTATGAGTACTTGTCGATACCAATACCTGAAAATGAGCAATATCAGAGGTTTTGCAATGGAACAACTATAACGATAACGATAAGCCCGTTATCCACTACATGCATCTCCGCTCCGCTCCGCTCCGTTCCGACTGACGGATCAACTGCGCAGCTGTTTTAATGAATGAAGACCGTTCCACATCCTCCGTATGCGCTGCGCAGGGCTCCGCCTCAGCTCCGTCGCTCCGTCGTCGTACGACCAAAATACGCATCAAGGCTATTTTCTTCTCCGCCCGAGTCCGGCCAGGTCCGGCCAAGTCAATCTCCGCCAATCAAAACGCACCAAACAGGAAAAAGAAAGTGAACTATGTCCGGATTTACAAAGTAAAATCACTCCGCACGTACTTTGATTTGATCAGATAACGAAAGTTCGTAGTTTTACATAAAGTTTCTTTGATATTTGGACACAGCAGAATGTTAACTACAGCCTATGTCACTGACACATGAACAGGACAACGTTATTGAGTTCGTGCTCGTAACAGCCTCTTTACCCTCCGCGGAGGAAGAAACACGTCCTTCTGTTGTGAACACGTGAAACACATGAGTCGTCTGTACTCCTGATATAGTTATTTGACCTTCAACGAGGACTTTTATTTCACAAACCCGTGTTTTTGGCGCATGCTCTTCTTGAGCTCCTCGGGCAACGCAGCCTGCGGAGCGGACTGGAGCGGAGACAGTGGCGAGGGGTCTGCGGCAACTTTCGGAGGCGGAGCGGAGCGCAGATGCATGTAGTGGGATCCCGCGTTAGGCTCAACAAAAGTAACGTTAAATAAACGTAACGTTAATAAACGTAACGTAACGTTAGTAACCAATGTTTACACAGTATTTATGTCAGTTAAACCCCCTAATCAATTTATTGTGGTGATAGTTGATCTCGTAAGTGAAGTGGGACTTCCTCGACCAGGTCCCGTTCACAAGTGGGATTTACCAGTTCAAGTGGCGTTCCAACACATTTGTACAATTGGGAAGTGGGAAATATCCCATTTCCCTGGAACGCACCATAACTGCAGTTAAACTGGAAGTCCAATGCCAAGAAAAGTGGGTGGGACAGAATGTGGTGAATAAAATATAAAATTATTACACAAATTTAAAATCTGGTGATTACAGCAAGTAACTAAACCCATTAATCTTTTGGATTTCAACGACAACGACAACGACAACGACAACGACAACCAACGACAACAACAAACAACAACAACAACAACAACAACAACAACAACAACAACAACAAAATGCATTTAAACTATTAACTTTTCACCTGCTTTCCACCTCATTGAAACATTGGCCTGTAGAATGTTGATGTCATGTGAATGGAACCTATTGTGAAATCGAGTATAAAGACTTTAAATAGCAAACATTTGGTTAAGTACCTTTAAATTGTGAAGTGAAAGTCAAAGTATAATTTCCATTGACCAAATACAGATTCAAATTCAGCACGAGTCAGTCTATTGCAGTAACTAAAAGCAGCTGAGAGAGATTTACTCGGTGAATCTCTCTGACCCAAGGACTCTTCGGCGCTGGTTTCACGCTCCAAACCTTGGGCCTGAATCATTCACCGGCCTCGCTCAAACACACCGCTCTGCTCTGCCTGTGCCCTGCTCCGTTACACTGGCACACATTTCAATCTGCGCCCAGATAGACATCTCTTGTGGGTTTTTTATCGCTCAAATCTGTGAGCGCGCCACAGCAGTGGTAGAAATGTGAGAATATGTGTGTGAAGAGTAAATCATGGTCTCCTGGTACAGCAGATGTAGGTCAGTGGTTTGATTCCAGAGGTGTGATGTGTGTTGGAGAAATGGGACATGGTTGGCTTTAGAAGAGAGAATAAAATAAAGTCAAACATAGGGTAAGTGATGGATGACCTCACAATGTGCATTTTAAAAGTAGTTTCACAGTTAAATCTAATGCACAATACAGGATTATGATTCAATGCATCATGATTTTTTTTTTTTTTCTGGAGAATTCATGTTATTAGTAAAGTTAGAGTAACCAACTTTTTTTTTAAGTAAGTAAATAAGTAAATGTTTTCCACTAAAAATTTTCAGCTCGCAAGCTGCAAGTTAGTGTGAGCACAGCCCGAAGATCTACCTATGGATTAGCATTATTTTAGCGCTTTTTTTTTTTACCAGTGTAAATGCAAACGCTCAGACGCAGCACAAATCTGACTCTGGAGCGGTAGGAGGAGGTGGGTCAGAGCACGGAACGATTACTCATGTACAAGCATGACTTTAGCATACGCCTGTTGTAATCGCTGATGTTGTTGCAAGAAGTACTGAAATAAACTCTGCACCAAACTCCTGCCAAATCGCCCGATGGACCTATTTTTGCCATTACAGCATTAGCACTTCAGTACTTGACACAGACTTCAGCACGACATGTCATCCAGAGGATGACGTCACCGGTCTGTGGCTCACTTCACTTCTGCAAGTGCAGCATATAGAATTTTCGGCAATCAGACTTAAGCATGGCACGGTTAAAAAAATATATATATTGAAAGTGCACCCTTAGTTTACAGACACAAGAAACCAGTATTGATATCTACACAACAGGAACCCAACAAATGACAGAGTGGTGTGAAAAGCACAATTGGATTTTAAATGTCACAAGAACTAAGGAGATGATGGTTGATCCTAAAGGAGATGGAGCAGAACATGTGGATCCCATTTGTGCAAAAATATATCAGAGGTTAGATTTTCTGAGAAGACTGACACTGGAGTTTATTGAAAAAAAGCAACACATCTCTTTCACAGAGCTTGCATTAAATACCTTATTATAGTAGTCTTTCTACACTATGGGGTGTCCTCATTGAAATATCCTGACAGTATAGCCATTTTGAATATTAAAGTCATCGAAACTTAAAACTAAGTAAAGCCTAGCTGGAAAAGAAGCTAAAAAAAAGCATAGTGTCTTTTAAAAGTTAATCACAGAGTCAGTGAGGCAGAGGACACAGGCAGGTCACAGCACTCAACATCAGGATGAGAAGAAATATAGTCTCCTCCTCCTCTCACTGTTCCAGATTTACTATGGAACTGTTCCTCTGCTCTGTCTGCTGCTGTGAATCATGAGCCTGAACTCTGAGGTCACACAAGAACTAGCAGAGTTTAGTCGCATCTTTCCACAAAACAACTACTGCGTTTCAAAGACAAAGAATGAGCCATATATCAACAGAGAAGAGTGGGATATGATAGGAATTTTACACAGGGTCAAGACACTGTTGGTTGGGAAAATAATGAATGTGAAAGTGGAAGCTAAATTAAGGCAAATGCATTGAGTGCTTCTAAAGGCCTCTGAGTTGTGTCTTGATAGCTGAGCATTAAGTCCAGTTTACTTGACATAAGCGAACATATTTTTGCTTATTGAAATAAAAGAAACAACCCTAAGATGTGTAACTTTTGAGTCATTTTGTTCACAAGTTTCAACCAGAGCATGTCTAAGACTCAGAATGTTCCAGGTCATCACTTGCCATGTTTTAGCTAAATTCGGTCAATTATTAAGTCATTAAATAATAAATTATGACGTGAACATGGAAAACTTTAAGCACAAGTCCAAATCCTAATATACATTAAAGTAAACATTTGCCTCTAAAACACGAAAAAGAAACAATGCAGAAAGTATACATTTAATTGTTTAGTTGTCAACCAGCAAGCAAACGCTGGTGAAATCAACTATATCAATTTTGTATTTTGTAACAAACAAAACTCGGCTATTATTTAAAACTATATGTCTTATTGTATGTATTTTTTGAGCTTGAAGAAATGTATGGCAGTAAATGAGTGAGACTCGCAGTGTCAAAGAAAAGCTTAAAGGACAAATATTGTGCAGATTTACCTTTTTCCAGTTCTAACATTAACATAACAGGTAGCGTTGTTGCAATAACGCTTCTAGTATCGAGAAAAACTTCAATAACGCACAATTTTCAGGTATCAGTATCGACGAGTACTCATACCAAATCTCCGATCCAGTACCACCATGTATTGAGCAAAAAACAAGTGATGCTGGAGCACTTCTGGGTCAATCAAAAATGCAGATTGTAAGGATATAGGCTAGTCAAGTGCTCATCGGAAAAAGTATAAATAAAACAAAGACCTTTACTGATGAATAGAGTGAGTAGATTCAACACCGAGGCACTCAATGAGTTAGATGAAAGTCTAAATTTTGGAAAATAGCACCATATATTGTCCTGAATGAGGAGCCGTAGATGCAACAGCAACTGGTTTCTGCTAATGCTACGGCTAACACTCAGAGGAGCTGGAAGACTCTGTGGAGACTCTTCAAAGTATAAAATACTCCAAATAGACAGACACATATCCGCGTTACCTCTGTGATGTTTTATTTAGCTTAGAAGGACAGTGGCTAAACTAACTTTTAAAATGGTCCAACAGCAGCGCTAGCTAGCAGCGCTAACATGCTAACTCTGACGCACTTATTTGTTTTTATGACACACAAAGGTGGAAAGAGATTAAATAAGAATATACTCAACAAAATTATGTTTAATGACAACTGCATTTGCTAAATGAGGGTTACATCAAAGTTTAGACACATGACTTTTAATGAAGGAACGGTATTTTATTTAGGCGGCCAATATGCTTTTTTCTTCCCTTTTTGAGATTATTAAAAAACTTATATCGGAACAACACTAATAACAGGCAAGATTGGTTTGATAATATCCACTATGTAATTTCCTTTGCAGCCAGTAGAAAGCTCTAACTCAATTCCTGCTGTGGGAAGCACATGACAGTTGTGTGTTTTAGTGCAACACGTTTAAAAGACAACAATCAATAATGTCAATAATACTTTTGTTTTGTTAATTAAATTTGTTCATAAAATTACAGATTTCGGGTTGTGGGGTTTACAATGCATTATATGATTTATAAAATAATAAAACCCAGTCTCCAGCGCTAGTATTCTTTCCTCTCCCTCACAGAGCAGCGTCTCCTCCTCCTCACTGTGACCCTGAAGTCCGCTCTCTTACATGAAAGCTGTTGTGTTCTGTCAACAGTAGACCGGCTTATTCTTGTTGACTCAACATTAGGTTTTATCAACGCAGCGTTTTCCTGTTCTTATATAAGACGTTGTTATGCCACCAATATACAGTATAAGCCTCTGTGTTTTTATGGTTTGAATTCCCTGACAGCTGTCTTGACAGACTAAACACATGACGAGGTGATTGACCTTGTGCTTATCTTGGAATTGACTTTAAGACGATTTTACTATGCTACTGTTTTTCTTGTTTTAATAATATACTGTATCTCTGGAAATCATGGGATCATCAAGTGTGGGTGACTGTGTGTCTTGTTTACTTCATGCCATACTTCAGTGTACAGAAATAAACATTCATAGAAAAATCAATTCAATTTAATTTGTTTCTGTAGCCGCCACGTGTTAGACATAGATTTACAAATGATACAATATTGACAGATTAGAGATTACCAAACTAAAATAATGGGTGTTTAGTGACTAGAGATGGGACGAGACAAGACGAGCCACAAGATTGCATTATTTGTTTCAATTCAGAATTTTAACCCTAAGGCAGTTTACAAAATTAGATTTGTATTATTTTTTATTGATGGTTTAATATTTATTTAGTTTAGCTTTACCTTATATCATTACGTATCACCTTGTATTTTTTTTATTTTTTTTCTATTCGTTTTAAAACATAAAACAAGAACACATAAGACATACGTGTCAAACAATTATAAACACATAATATATAACACAATAAGAAAAAGAAGCAATAATAAGAGTAAGTAAAAAGTAAAAGAAGAATAAGTAGAAAATTAAAAAAGAGAAAAAAAAAGATAAGAAATAGAAAAAGAACAAAATGGTAAAAATAAAAGAAAAATAGGAAGAAAAAATCGGAGTAAAAGAATAGGAGAAAGAAAAGATAAAACAAATACAAATAATAAGAGAAAAAAAGGCAGAAGGAAGATTAAGGTGAAGAAGATAAATAGGTAAAATAGAATGTATAATAGAAAGACTAAAAAGGGAAAACATTAAGTGGAGTAAAAACCAGAGTAAAGCGAAAGAAAGAACAAAAGAAGAGAGAAAAAAAAATAACAAGATTTAAAAAAGAGCTTTTTATCACTTTGTATTCTCATTATTTAAATGATCTGAGATAAATAATTTGACTGAAATTGGCTGAGTGCAGTTGTCTTGTTTTGGTTTAAAATATTACACCCTGTACAACGACTTCCTGTTCAATACTCTTCAATGAGGTTTTCACTACATCAGTTTAAAACTAATAAATATTCTTTAGATCAGACAGTTGTGGTGAATGTTACAGAAAACATGTTAAAGACTTTACATATCAGAGGAATATTTCATCAGAGACACTTCTGTGTTTCAAAAGAGACATGTTTGTGTCTAAATGCTAACGCTAACAGGAAGTGGTCGTATGTACAGAAGTTAGCATTTTTGAACAATCGCAAGCCAACTGAAATTCCGTGCACACAGCCCATTGATCTGTTCCTCGTGTGTAGCTCAGGCTCCGCCCCCTTTCTCCTGCTTCTGCAGCTGCTGACAGGGACCAGACAGAGAAGGAGAGACACTTTCGTACTTTTTACAAAGGTATTGATGACACAGGCCAAAATATCTCTGTGTGGATCTACTTTAAACTATGTTCCCACGATGTCGGCACATATATTTTATATTTTTTTGTGCTAACTTTTGCAATGTTTAGGACTAATTATCTATATTGGTCTTATCTTTAAGAAATAAAAACTGGGTCAGAGTTTAGACTGTTTTCTACAAGTCTGTGTGTGGAGAAGACTGTTTACTACAGCTGCTCAAAGATACAAAACATACTTTCATGACTATGTGTACAGTATTGTGACAGGTCCCTCCCTACTAGTGACGGTAAAAGTACAAATTAAATACTTGTTTTTTATGTCAGTTAGCAAGATTACATGCCAAAGTTTAAGAACTCATTATAGTAGCCTAATGGTTAAGCTTTGGAAAAAGGCTGCGTTTTGAAACAGGCTAAAGTAAAGATTAATATTGGGAAAAGATTTGGATTATGGTTTAGTTTAGTTTGATTTTTAGAAGGAAAATGCTAAAACAATATGAAAAGAATGGATTGGGGCAGTGGTAACTACAAAAGTTCAGAAGTGTCCATTTTGCACATTTCTTACACATTATCATGACAACCAACGAGGAAGGCAAAGTAGCAAAGAGATGTCTTTTTGTAAAAGCCAAAATTATCTCTTAAGACTCTCAAGGATTTTTTGATGAAATATGGTCAGAAAACAACTCATTCTTGCCTGATAAATGGGCATTCATCTAAATTATACTAGTTTTGGTTGGACTTTTAGTTGTTCCAGGACATTTCTGACTGTTTACAAGTGATTTGAGCTTGAATCATATTGCCTATGAGGTAATTTATTAAAACAAGGCAAACCAATAAAAAAGTCCACAGTGAGATCTTCTAAGGTTTATTGTAATCTCATTAGCACTAGGAGTAAAGACACGATTTGTCTGAAACTTAAAGAGTCATTTATTATTTAGACTTATGAAAAATGTATGCAGTATTTGTAACTTCAGCAAATATTACAAAATTAAACACAAAGATGATCATTTGTAGCATGTCAAAGAGTAGTAAGGTTTATTTCAGTCACATCCCGCCTTTTGATGACAGCTATGAAGCCAATGTAGCTCTCGGACAAAATTAGGTCGACACTGCTGTCTTAAACAGTGAAAATGGCCCCATAAAAAAAATAAATAAATAAAAAATCCAGATACTTTGAGCAAATCTAGAAATACAGTTTTTGTTTTTGTTTGCCAAAAACAGTTTCTTGTGGAGGTAACAAATGTATGAAGTTTTAACGGATAAAATGGCCTCCAGTCCAAAAACTACCTCTGCCTTCACTTTCAACAGAGTGCAGAATAAAGGCAAATATAATGTGAATTTGTGAAAACTCGTTACCATGTAAACTAGGTATAAGTAAAGAACTGAGCTGCACACATGAAACACTGGATAACAAAATGCTGGTATTTGAAGTATTAAACGTGTTTCTTACCTTGTAGTTCCTGCAGGTGGGATTAAAGGCGTTAGTCCCACAGGCGAACAGCGTTTCATCGTTCCGTGGAACCAGAACTTTGATGTAGTTGTAACATTCATCCTGAGGCAAAAAGCAAAAAGCTCTATTAACTACAAAACAAAAACATTGTACAAGATATTCACAAGAAAGAAATGTCATGATATTAACTCTCACTTGGGCTTCTGAAAGTTGTGAAAGGCACTTCCAAACTCATCACAGAGAATAATCCAGAGAGCCAGAATAAATAATATGTAATTTTAGGATTAACTCTAAAGGCTAAATACATAGAAATACATAGTACATTGTTCCATGCATATCGTTTTGAATGTGTAAAACTCAAATAAAGCATGTATTCAGAAAGAAAAACAAACAAACAAATAACCATAAAAAAGTGGCCATCCTAAATTTGATATTGTGTAATCACAGTAAGTGAACTAGGAAATACTGATCTTTTTTATTATGTTTGCTGTCTGAAAATAAGGACAGGTTCACGCAGGAAGGTCTGGTTTGATCTTTGAAGTTTCAAACTGCCTTCAGAAAGTCCGGACGTTCAGTGAAGCTGTTTTTATCGTTGTCATGTCAGTGGGATCACACCTCGAGAACAAGAAGTGTTAAAAAATATCTACTTTGGGGAAGTTAAAATGGGTAAAGTGGAACTTTTGTGACAGTGTCTGGATAGAGGACATATTAAATGAGTGGCTAAGCAGTAATTCTGCACCAAGTCATTCCAGGCTGTCCTCCACATTCCAGATTATCAGTTTCTGATTAGATTGAGAAGCTCAGAAAACTGTATAAAATAACACAAAGATGTCAGTTTGGATTTTCCAGGATCAAGTTTACTCTCTGTAGATACTGGACTGGATTTCAAATAAAAACCCTGGCGCCAAAGGGTTAACACAACATTGGACCAATAAGAGGCAGAGTTGTTGATGAAATATGCTGATATGAGAGAATTAAATGAATAAAGATCTTTATTTCTTCACTCACAAAGAGAGATTAACAGCAGAAGACGGGAATGGAAAAGTCAAGACTTAAAATTGGGGTAACTAAGATGTTTGTGAAAAAATGAGACCACCGAGTACTGTCTGAATAATAAAGAATTTTAGTTCTCATGCTGCGTTCTGATTGGCTGAGCTTGGGTGGTCCTCTCCAGTTTCACTTTTATGTTTGTAAGTAGTGTTTTTTTAATCATAATTGCAGCCAAAAATGTTGGTACTAACCATGTGTCGAAGGATTTAGGAGAGGAAGTGGTCAGACTTAAAAATCTAAAACCTAAATTGCCGTGCAATAATCAGCTACCCAGCTTAAGTAGTTTTCATTTTCTTTTGTCTGTGTGTGATCCAAAGCCTGTATTTTCTTGTATTTGGTCTAAAATACAAACTTTGTGTGCCTAACATGTGAAAACAAATTGTGAATTTTATTTTTATCCTGTTTGATGTTTCTGCCTACTTCCATTGCTTTTTTATTGCTTACATTTATTGTATTTTTGTTGATTTTATGTATTTATTATGCAATAGCTTGCTGTAAGTGCAGCTCTTTGTAAACATAGTATTTAAAAAGTGCTTCATAAATAAAAAGTATTATATTTATATATATTATATATATATATATATATATTTTTTTTTTTTGTGTCCTTTTCAAGTGAGATAAAATATACTAGTATTGTTTTTTTTTCTTTTCATATTTCTACCAAAATAATGCACTTTACTCTTGTTCCTGTTCTAAAATAAGCTTAAATAAAGATGATTCCTAATAATAAGCATTTACTCACTTGTAGATGTACACAGTGTAGATCATTTTAGTTGCCCAGTAAAATCTGCTATAATCAAATTATTATGTTCCTAATTAAAGACACTTTAGCAAGTTTATAATAGCTTGTGGATGCATGTTAGAAGCTAGTACACTCAGGAGTGGAGCAGCTTTAAAAAAAGTTGTGTCTTGGTTCTATACATTAAAAGTTTGTTTCCACACTTGTCCAAAAGGAAGGAGCATTCAGCTAAACAATACCACAGCTCCTCTGGACCTATATGCCATATCAAAAACTCCATCTGCTGTTTCTTTGGCGGTGATAAGCTCTCCTCGCACCTCGCATCCTTCTGAAACTAGTCCTGTGTGCCGGAAATGAAAGCTCGCAGACAGAAATGAAAGTAGAATCCACAACAAAAGGACTCACGCTGTTCTTCCCTCGCACCGTGCACTTTGCCACATCCTTCGTCTTCCAAGTCAGCTTCTGCGAAAGAGACAAAACAGCAACAGTGAACAGAGTGTCTTTTGTTTCCGTTGATAGTTTGGGTGCTAATAGCAAATGAATCTGATTGGAAATCTCATTACACTACAGGCAATTTTTTTCATAACAACACAATTGATCAATCTGCTCCTACAGTGGAAGATCAGCCTGGTTGTGGAAGCACAGACCCCATAACAAACTTCCATAGGGATTAAAACATTCAAATACTAAGAGTTTAAAGGTGAGGTACTTGAACTTTTTTGTTGTAGTTTAATAAACTTTGGGGGACATTTTTGCAGCATTCCGTGAGGTATAAACTACGAATAACCAATTGTGGCGAAAAATAGTGGCAATTCTTGAAAAAATGGTTAACCTCGACATCCCTACTCATGAGAGACACAATTATATGAGCTTGTAAACATATTTCTCAAGTCTTGGCCCAATTTATTACATGGTTACTAGGCAACTTCTGAGTGTGGCATCATCATTTTTGAAGTGGAAGTACATTCTTATTCCTAAAATCATTAAAACTTGGATGATATTGCATACAATGTTTAGTAAAATCTTAAGTACAATGATCTTAGCTTTAGCAAAGTAAGTAGTTCAGCCGTTCATGAGCACTTTAAGCTTCTAAAGTATATTTTCAAAGGTATTAGGCATGTGAATAATCAGTTTATTTTTCTGTGATAAACACAGACATACATAAACCTTTATGGAGCTACTTGGTAAGGGTTTGAGAGCAACCTATAGCTCCTAAGAGCCCTGATATATTTATATTGTATAAAAGCTTCCTGTTTGGTTAGAGAAGAGCCTGTCCAGTTCAAGGTATGTCCGCTGTTCTTCAAGTACTACTTGTGCTCTTCGCATCAAATGAAGCTCTGTAAGCTTTCATTTCAATTTCAATAAAGGCATTGAGCTTCCTGTTTGGTTAGAGAAGAGCCTGTCCAGTGCAAGGTATGGCCGATGTTCTTCAAGTATCTCTTGTGCTCTTCGCATCAAATGAAGCTCTGTAAGCTTTCGTTTCAATTTCAATAAAGGCCTTGAGCTTCCCCTATATGTGCCATTAAACAGGCAGTATGTCCCTGCAGAATATGAGCCGTACATAGAGTGCATTCAGGGAGACTGCGCATACGTAAAGACCACAATATCAGTGCTCCATTTGGTTTACTAATAATTTCTTATAGGCACATAAGCCCAGGGATATGGTCTGAGTGAGGAGAATGTAAATGTATGTGAGATGAGAGGAATTACATTAGTGCTTATATAACAAGAGGGAGTCCCAAAGTTGGAGTGAAAATGTCACAGTTTAGCAGGCAGAAAATCAGTGAGAGGAACGCTTATTAAAGCTGTTGTTGCTTCTGGTGCCCTGGTTCTGAGTTGCTTTAGAAATCTGCTTATCAATTTGTAGTTTTTGCTTTGTTTGAAACTGAGATGTCTAGGAGGGTATATGTTGTAATCTCATTGTATCTTCACAAAACAAAGCCACATGCTTCGTTAGAGACGCTTTTGGAAACTAAATTAGTGATGGCATTTGGCTGCAATCAGAGGTGGGAACAACTTTTTTCAAGTCTCAGGTAAGTCTCAAGTTTTTGGCATCAAGTCCGAGTCAAGTCGGAATCAAGAGAGACAAGTCCAAGTCAAGTCTCAAGTCAAAGAGAGACAAGTCCAAGTCAGTTCCAAGTCAAAGAGAGACAAGTCCAAGTTTCCAAGTCAAAGAGAGACAATTCCAAGTCAAGTTCAAATCAAAGAGAGACAAGTCCAAGTCAAAGAAGACAAGTCCAAGTCAAAGAGAGACAAGTCCAAGTCAAAGAGAAAGTCCAAGTCAAAGAGAGACAAGTCCAAATCAAAGAGAGACAAGTCCAAGTCAAAGAGAGACAAGTCCAAGTCAAAGAGAGACAAGTCCAAGTCAGGTCCCAAGTTAATGCCTCACAAGTTCTAGTCAAATCCAAGTCCTTTGCTTTCAATTTCAGGTCCTTTGAAATCTTTAAACTAAATTATATACACATAATGCTGTTTTTTAGTTGCACAAGACGAGGAGGGTTCTGTTGCAGTTTGTTCATGTGAAACATTGCACTATTTATAGTTAAAGGAAAGCATTAAGTCGTCTCAAGTTACAGGCTCCAAGTTCATGTCAAGTTTAAAGTCTTAGTTCATTTTATGAAGTCAAGTCTCGAGTAATCAAATTAGAAATTCAATTCTGACTCAAGTCCAAGTCATAACTTTCAAGTCTGGTGGTTTATTGATGTGCTAAGCTGCTGGGTTCGTACTGTAGTTAAAAGTCACACTATGTTAGAAATTTCATAAACTCTAAGGCTGCAGAGACAAGCGTGCTATACATTTGTGTCTCACTTTTGGGCTCATTTTTTCACAAACACTAGTCATTAATGGATCCTGCAAAAATTCCACCACTCATCTGCCCAAGGCCCAAAGTCACAGCATAGGCTCCATTCCCCACCACCAAACGAGAATCAGCAGCAAAAATGATAGAGTTAGTGATGTTTGGGCTTCATATCATCTGCTGCTGTTGGACGATTGTGTGTGCCTATTCATACATGAAAAGCTTTTTTGATCCAATACCAAGTGCTTTTAGTTCCATCACAGACTGAGCAGTGAAAGTAGGTCAGCCTGAGGTGGTCCATCCCGCTCCAGAGTGCAGCGGGAGGTGTTTTAAACAGGTGGTGTTTGAACACTCCTGGGTTTGGTTTTTGGCGTCTTAAAGTTATGGTACTCAACTGTGTACTCTCTCATAATCAGTAATTCTGTTTGAAACCAGAAACTACATTGCACAAGCAGAACTCTGGACAAAAACTCACATTTCTACACTTTTCATCTACTTGAAATAATGACACCAAACTAAGTCAATATTTTTTCTCATAATGACTTAGTTTGGTGGCATTGTGCCAGTGGTGAAGATTTATCCATGTTTTATAGCGGTAAAGTTTCAATTTTCTGTTGACAAACTGACAAATTCAAGCACCATTGTGTAAAACAAATGAATTAAGCAAAGCAATACAATTTGCACATAACTGTCATTTTTTCTGATAGCTTAAAACAGATGGTGCCATTTGTCAAATTACAAGTTACTATTGTGTGGATTTTGGCTCCTGTTCACACTATGGTTGTTAGGTCACAGTTGTAGACCAAAGCAATAATAAATGTCATCAAAGCAGGCACAGCAAATGTTTTGCTATGTTTTACTGAAAGCGTCATCTAACTTCCAAACTTTCCAGACCGGGGACCCTCGTGACCCTAAAGCAAAATAAAATGGACATTTTACATTGGGAAACCATAATACATTGGGCTAACCTGCATTTATAATTGTAGTTTGTTTCTTTGTATGAGTCAAAAATCCAGGCAAACTTGATGCCAAACCTATAAAACATTTAAAAAAAAAGTCATAATTGTAAAATTACTTCTTGAAATCATCTCGTGACCCATTGATTTTGGTTTGGGAACCACTGATCTAACCCCATTGGTTCTCATGGGTTAGCCCGCATTGGGGTCAAGACCTTAACCCAGTGAATTTATCTAGACTCATGTCTTCAAAATATAAATCAAGTATAAGACTTATCACTCTGCAGTAGGGCTGGGCCATATGGATAAAAAGTATATCACATTTGTGTTCTTGAAGCCACGATTAAATTTTCGATTTAGATTTTATCACAATTCTTGTGGACTGTCTATTGAGGTAAGTAATATAATAGTTTTCAGAAAGTTCCTACTTCACTGTGATTGGATAAATTAAGCTGTCAAAATCTAACTAGTGTGAGGAGATACAGTGACCAATCTTCTGAAAAAATGGCAACATTCATTGGTAACGAAGATGCCCAAAGTCGCTACAGAGAAGCAAACTTGGCAACTCTATATTTGAACAAATGCATTCAATTGACAAATGGGAAATTGCAATATAATGATTTAATCAAAAAAGCAGATTGTCACAGAGCTGAGCTCACAATTGAAGGTTTTGCATTTGCAGGTAGCCTACATTTTGTGTTTGGGGGTCGTGGATGCTTGTTAATTTGGTGGTCGCGACTGAAAAGGTTGAGAAACACAGATCTACTGTCATACGCACATTAAGACTATAGTCTAATTTATAAGAAAAAGCCTTGTGATCACTACAGGACTCCTTCAAACGAGAGCTGATCTGTGCAGATGGTGTAGGCCTGCTTCACTTTAATCTCATAAAAACACGCTATTGACCTAAAAATCTATGCTCGAGAAAAGAACAATGTACCAAACGCTTTGTGCAAGCAAGGATGAGCTAGAAACTTATACATACGCCGGTTTGAAAACTGGCTACTTCAACTTTAAAACCTCCATTGGTCTAACTGAAAACTCTCTTGAAATGTGACGAACAATCTCTTTTATTACCACTCGTTGAATCAATAGCCGCGACAGCCCTGACTGGAGTGCCCTATCGGAGAGGACGCGTTTGAGCTGAATCCAAACACCAGCCGACACGAGTCCGCAGCTTTGGAGAAACTAAGAACAATCGTGTTTGACAAATGAGACGTGGATCGGAAGGAAGCGGCTGCATCCGTGACGCAAAAACAAAGAGAAGGCAAAAGGGAGCAAAGTAATAAGACGCTATAAGACAATATAAGGAATGAGAAGCAGCTGGAGAGTGTGTCTGGAGTGAGGAGAAGTACTTGTGGTGGTGCTTGAGAATGTGGCGAGGCTAAAGCAGGTCAAATATCTTTATGATGATATATTAGGCTTGTATTGTAGGTGGCGGCAGTGCTGTGCGGGAGTAATAGCTTTGGCTTTATTACAGCAGAGAGGGAGCACATTGTGATGGCAAGTTGTGTATTATTATTGATTTCTTTAAAGGGCATAAAGTGCACTGGCGGGTCATTTTATGAGAGCACATGAAAGAAAAATGTGTAATGCA
>CM076413.1:15501097-15557091 GCA_038363315.1 Mugilogobius chulae | reverse complement strand
AGAGACGGACTTTTCAGGAAAAGCTGGACATTGTTAAGAAGACTGCGAAACTCCGAACCTAGCTAGCCTGTCACAAGTGGGAAAGGGATTTGTGCGCCACGGAAACTGCAAACTGTATTGCGGGCGTGCTTATTATTTGTCACGGAGCCACGGAGATGTTTGGAGCCACTCTGGGATTGTTAAGTTGTCTTGTTTAACAAAAGCAGCGACGAGGCACCAAGTACTGTGGGACACTACAAGCAAAGGTCCTTTCCCAACTTCTGACGAATCAAGAGTGGATTTACAGCTAAACGAGCAAGTGAGCAGGGAAACAGCTGCGCGAGAGAGGAGCCGATATGAGCAAATCTACGAGGCCACTGGAAGCGTCGCCTGTGCCGCGGGACGAGACGGGGTCCAGCGCAAAATCGTGAGCACACACACCAGCTCCAACGGTAAGATTCTGGACAATATCATTTGCGTTTTGGTGTACAAGTAATAGACTATTGGTGAGTAAAGTAATTGTTGATTGGATGCATTTATTTGGGTTGTATAGAAAGTAATGATGGCTTTTGCACTTTATCGCGTGCCTGCGTAATAGAATAGTTTATAATAATTAATAATAGTTGACAAGTCGAATATATTTAAAGGAGCACCACTGAAGGCATAGGCAAGAAATGCACGGCCCGCCACTGGTTTGGTTTAATATCCATCTATGGCAAAGTTCAAATACTGTGTGGTCGATCATTGAGCTCAAGAAATGTAGCATCTTGTACTTCTCTTGAGTCCTTTGTTGGGCTTGGTGAATTGTTCAAGATAGCAACCAAAGAAAGAACTGGTGAAATTAGCATAATACTCATAAAGTGCTCATACAACGCTTTTTTTCACACCAAAGTTGCTTTTCAATTTCAAGCCGATAATAGAAATGTGGCTACCATTCATGTGTGGTATTTCTCCGACAGTCATAATCAGAGCTTTGGATAGGAACGGGAAATGAGGGCTTAAGAAAACGTAGCGATCTGTCTATAGTTGAACTTGGTGGAGAAATGTAAAACTTGTGTTGTCAGAGTGTGATGGATGAGCTGAGCCAGTGATAGTGCACAGATCCTACCTGCTGTGGGATGATCTGCTCGGACGAGGACGCCAAGTTGATGGCAAACACATGGTCCCTGTAAGAGAAAGAGAAAGGGAGAGAGAGATGAGAGCGTTAAAGAGCTTAGCAATATCATAAATGAGATATACCACTTTCCTCAGGGATTCACCCAAACAGTCATATGCAGTGGTTAAAGTGGGATTTGGGAGGTGGGGGAACTCTATTTTAGGGTCAGGCCGGTACGCAGGATTTTGAATAACCGAAATCCAAAAGGATTTGATTAAAAGTAAATAGTCTTTTCTTTTATTATATTGTAACTTATATTTGCTATTGGAGGTGCAGAAGAGAGATGTGTCTTGACATTGAGCAGCTGGAATCAGGCTACTCTTTAAAGAAAGGGAGGTCTGGGGAATTTTTGAAAAAATCAATGCAATTTCCTGCATTTTGATGAGTTTTAGATGTGATATTCTTATTATTTGATGTGACTTTACCATAATTAAAAGACATGAGGCAATTAATAAATAATAAAAATAGAGGCAACCAGAGACAGATTAGGGAGGCCCCAGCCCTGGATTTAGCTCTGTAAAACTGTTTTAGGCACATATGGTTTAGGGGATCATCAAATAGGTACTGCTAAGTTTTGAAAAATGTTACATTTGTAGCTGGAAAAAGAGTTGATGATGTCTTTCTCTCTCTCTCTCTATCTGTTCTCTCTCTCTATCTGTCTCTCTATAGGGTTAGGTCTATCTATCTATTTCCTCACAAAATAAGACTAGACAATTTTCTATCATTTGGTGTACACAATCTATTGTAACCCACAATAGCTTGTGTAAACTATAGCCTACTCAGCTCCTCTCTTCTCCTTGAGTCCCTCCTGCCCATGCCATTGCTCCTGCCCTGTCACTGCTCTGCCCCTCTGCCCTGTCACTGCTCCTGCTCCTGTCACTGCTCTTGCTCCTGTCACTGCTCCTGCTCCTGTCACTGCTCTTGCTCCTGTCACTGCTCCTGTCCTGTCTCTCTGCCCTCAGTGCTGGGCTTTACATATCTGTGCCAATTTACAAGTCAAGTTTTAGCGCGGTAAAACCACACGCGGTAATTTGGAAGCTTATATCGCTCTCGCCCGTTCGTGCGTGCCGTGCTGTCGGACTTCCTCACATCCAAAACAGCACCAGCGGGAGAGGCTCCCCCTCCGCGGCCGAGTTGTCTCGTGGAACACGCGCGATGATCGCATCGTCGTTTACGTCACCTTTAGCTTTGAGCTCTGTTGATATAGCCTAGTTGAAGAGAAAAGTTCTTAAAGTTTTGTTTTGGGATCTTCCGACCCGCTGTGAGATGAGCCCTGTCCTCTGACAGACAGAGCAGTTTCCCCGTGAGTGACACGACTCTGCCACTGACTGGACTCTGCGCTATGCAGCGAGAGGCTCGCGTAGTTCGGGGCCAGTTGTTCATTTCGCTGGTGCCGCTGACTTAATCACTTATCAAATATATCTAAGCTACAAATAAATGCAACTGCAACTCAAAGCAACTGCAACTCAACCCTTTAATTACTATAATCATTTTGGAGGACACTGTTTTTAAAACTCTAATGGTAAATGGTCTGTTTATATAGCGATTTTCCACCTTTCAAGGCACTCAAAGCGCTTTACAATCAGGGATCCACTCACCCAGTCTACGCAGATACTGAGGCTTGCCCAAGGACACAACAACAATCCACTCCTGTCGCCCACTATGGCACCTGGTGTTCCAGCGGTCTCCCATCCAAATACTAACCAGGTCCTAAAACTTGCTTAGCTTTTGAGATGTGACGGGATCATTCTTTGACAAGCAGGTATGGCCACATAAGACAGTGCTAATGTTGATGTTGATGATGATGATGATGACTCAAACTTCACAGGAGGCCCTATGCCACAAGTAACTGTCATGTGTTCACAAACCTTTTTTCTCACTATTGAGACATCTCTAACACCCATCAAGCCCTGATGTTGTCAATACCATGTCCTGTCCCCACCCCTGACCTGCTCCTAGTTTGGGTTTAAGGATCAGTGACACAGCTGCTCGGGGCGACTGGAACTCAGGACACGATACAGACTTCTAGTGACTGGGAAGACCCCCAAGACTGCACTAGGACTGTATTACCTTCAAGTATGGCACAGAAAAAAAATGTGTCCAAAGCAAAAGCAGATTGCACTGGAATGGCCTGATCTTCTAATCTACTAAATCTATGGAGGATAGCTATTGTGCGAGCATATTGTGAGCTATAAATGTAAAAGCAAAGTACCATCCAGAATAAAACACAACACCTCCCATTTACCATGCTTTATGCTCCTACTGATCAAACCAGTTAGCAGCTCAATGTCACAAGTGTAACTGCGCAGACTTCCCTTTACAAACCTCCCAACACCACTTTCTCCAAATATTGACATAACCTACACAATTACTTTGGCCCGCTTCAGGTAAGACGTTATAAAAACCGCTGTAGCTTTAAGAAGTGTTGGCAAAGCTTCTCTCCGCAGTTTGGGCCAGGAGCCAAAACTGAAGCAAGATTTATCCTGCGCCATTGAAGGAGCCGGCGCAGGGACGAGCTTGTAGTTTGGGATAATTAACCTCTGATGCAGATGAAGTGTGGTGAGATTAAGCAGCAGCTGGAGCAGGTAACGTAGTAAGAGTTTAGATGGCTGGATTTAGATTCTTCAGTCACTACCAAAATGTCAATGTGTCTTTTATCATTTATAGCCAGTGAATCAGTTTGCTGACTTTTCCTTGTCTCATTTATTGCTATTGAATGTCTGAATGTTTCTCAAACTGTGGTACACATGCTGCCTCTGCTTGTACTTGAAACTGTGTGCCGTTTGAATATTTGCTATAACAAAATTCACATTTTGATCTTCCTTTGAACAAAGCATCTTTTAGAACTGTCTTATGTGTGACTTACCATTGACTTACTTCTTACTTAGGCCTAATAAAGTCTGAGTTTAGATCTAGTGGTTCTTGGAGAGCTCAAAAATATACTAAAGGGTAGCAGAGCCCTGTACTACAAACATGGTGAACTTTTAAGTTTCTCCTACCCGGGTAGACTTGATAAGCTGTCCTATGAAATCTGTTAACCCAAGATTTTTTCAATGAAGCCGTGTACATTCACAGAGCAGAGGATGGGGTCAGCACCAACTGACCAATAAGGACAATCAATCTGCTGACTTCAAAGGTGGAAAATCTCAATCATGAAACAATTTATACAGTATATTATATAATACAGAGTATTTTTTTTTATAAAATCAAAGCAAAGGAAAAGCGCTGCAGCTTCAAGTGTAGTCTAAAGAGGCCAATCACAGACACCGAAGTTACGCCGAATTTATTTGAATATCATGTATCGATTAAAGAGACTAAAGCACTATGTGCAAACACATAAAATTAAACATGATCGAACAGCTTAGTCTAATGAGCTGTGTCTTCAGACAAGTGTCTTTTTTCTGAGTCAAAGCAAATGTGCTCAAAGTGTTGCCCGTCATTCAGTATTTCTTGACATTGTAGGCTCTTATTAATCATCACTTAAAATGATAAAGCAATAGGATTCTTCATTCCTCATTGCTTCTCTTTATAAATCCGTGTGCATCGCATGGCTTTCCCATTTCCTCATTTCTCCACTGCTTCTCTCTCTCCTCTCTTCACAAAAAGCTGAATTCTCGTCTCTAATTGGCCAGGGACTTGTCTTCTTAACTTATTCCGAAACTCAAGTTTGCTGCACGTTGCCATAGAGATCTGCCGCGATAGATAATGATCGATCTTCGTAGAACCGCCAGACCAGGTTTAACCCACAACTTACCTCGCTAAGCCCTAAATCTAGTTTCCTATGAGGGTTCTGGTGATACTCATTTTTGTCAGAACTCAACCTACACATTGTTGCATCACATACAAAAAGGTTCTGCAGTTTAAAGCCCATGAAATATCACCAGGCTCATTCTGTTGTCAAATTATTTTCACAAAAACTATGTCCACAATAAACATAATACTGGAAATCTTTACTTTAAAACCTGATTCACAAAGTTCCAAAATGAACTTGGTTGTATTTTTAGGTTGATGGATCATTGCTTATCCATTTCTACTTGAATTCGACACTTGTTTGATGCACTGAGGACAAAATGGAAATAGCAACATATGGAGGAGGTTTACGACACCTGACCGACACACTGTATATGAATGAATACAATGTTGATTCTTATTTAAGAGGATGAAAAGGCCCTGGCCTAAACACCTGAGCTGAATGTCTTTCTGTTAGCAGCATTAGCATCACAGGAATAAACAGTGAGTAACAACCTCAGGGTCTCCAGGCTGGTAACATAGCTCAGATTAAAGCTGAGCGAGAGGGGAACGGTGCTCAACTCAAAAATATGCTCAGAAAGTCATGCAAAAATAAGCTGTAAGAACATATTTCAGAGAGTAGAGTATAATATTCTGGAGTGGTGGTCAATCATCCACGAAGAAAGTGTTCAGTGCGGCTCTGCGTCTTGACCCAAACCTGGCCTATCCCAACAACCGAATGAGAAATTCTGGGTTTGGGCTCGGGTCCAGAATCTAAACTCTGCTCAGTTTGAAAGAACGAGAACAACACAAAACATCATATTTGTCTTTTAACTCTATTTTGCGGTTCAGAGGGAAAGAAGCTTCCAAACAGGGTTACTGGATGGAGCTGAGTACAGCCGTGTTTTAGAACATTTCTAAAGGACAAAAGAAGCTATTTTTGTGTGTGTCCTTTATATGTGCACTTATCTGGATAAGAGTATGCCCAGATAAGTGCACATTCGCGAGGGACATTCTACAGAACGGATGTAAGCCTTTCTTTGAAGAATTTACAGGATTTTATTATTTTTTTCCCCACCTCAGCATCTATTATTGTTTGCGTGGTTACCTCTCCACAGATCTAACTTAACCTAATATCATCACTCCAATTTCTCCAGATTTAATGCCATTTTATTCTCTTGAAATAAGAATTAAACTAAAGTTGTAAATTGTGTTTTAATAAAGTCATTAATCAAGTTAAATACTGCTTACTTCAGCTACGCTTTAACCGATTAAATTATTTAGGATAATAGTATTTCCAGTGTATGGAGTAAAACACATTCACACATTGGTGACGTCCTTACACATTCATAATACTCCTGAGAGTTTTATTCCCACTGACCTGGCAGCGATGTAGAGCATGTGGTTGATCCGCAGCATCCTCTGGAAGTCCAGACCCAGGCGGACTGTGTCGTTGTCCGACATGAGGCCCTGGAAACTGGGGTACAGGTAGGTCGCTGTGGGGAGAAAACATACGGCTTACTTTAGGGTCCTTTAGAGTTTTCATTCAAATACAAACTTCAATGGGCAAAAGCTGTCACAATATAAAACAGTCATAATAATTAAAAGCAAAGACTTAATTGAACAAGCACTTCTCATTTACCATAATAATTAGTTATTTTAGGAAAGTAATATGTGTTTTGTTTTGTTTTTCTCTGAAATGCAGTTTTAAGCAGACAAGATTAATGTTGTGATATCTTACTTTTGCATTCATTCCCCCAAAGTAATTTTTTGGATCTTTTACTTTGCGCCTCTGCTTGAGCAACATTATGAAGTTCTTAAAACAACCATGATCTAAATACTTACAAACAGTGTCAGACTAGAGCTGCTGGACTCAGTCAGTAATTTTAAGCCAACTTTGCAAACCAAGAATATTCCTCAGGGCCAAGATGTTGACTGATTGCGAAAGTCGCTTGATTAGCAACAAAGCTTCGACTTAAGAGTCCAGCAGATCTAGTTTGATATCGTCAGAAAATATTTAAATCCTGAATGTTTATAAACGTCATCATGTATTTGAATCAGAGTTTGGCCTGGATTGCCTAGTGACTGTGACAAGTTGTCTCTGCCCACAATCACACCTGATGGGAGTCAATCAACAACCAATGATGCATGTTGGGCAGTTCAGATGGGAGATTTCTTTGAAGGTGAAGTTTGATCACCTCATCCTCATTTCAGCCCAGTCACTGGAAAAAAAACATAGACATAGTACGAAATGGTTGAAGCCACTACGCGACATTTTCTTTGGGTTAAACAGGTAAATCTTAGCCTACCCCAAACCCCAAACCTAAACTTGCCCATTTTAGTAACTTGAAGCCTAAACTTACCTGGTAAACCTAAAGAAAATGTCATAGCTACAGCCAAAATACGTGGTTCTTTTAAGTTTTGGCTTTTCGTAACATATTTACATAAAAAAGGCGTGAAAACATGCTTATTGTGCGTTTTTGACATTTCGTTGTATATCTATGTTTTCTTCAGAGACTGTGTTGCCACATTTTCAGATAAATGTCTATTTTTTGGCTACTCTATTCCTCTCAGATAAAACCATTATTGAATAGATGTTCTTTTTCAAAACTAGTACATTTTGCACTTAAAATCTCCTCTCTCTCTCCCTTACCTAAAGTACATTTCCTAACCGTCTCTCGTATGACAGCCTTGCAACAATTACCATACGAGTCAAGTTTAAGGAGCCACATAATGCATTTCCAAACGAACAAAGAACCAAATGATTCTCCGCTAAATGCATTTAAATGTTGAAAAAAGCTCTCTCTCTCTGTGCAAGGTCACCCCATGGTCTGACGTCCTGGAGCAGACACTGTATGCTAATGCTCGCTGGCGGAGGTGGACTGTAGGGGAACGCGCAAGCTTCCAAAGTTGCAAATTAGTCTCCGGTGTCAGAGAAGTCAGCGCCATTTAAATAATGTTTCCCGGTGCGCCTTTCTGATGGGACTGTGCCAAGACGGGCCCAAACAAATCAAAGGCAACTCAATTTACAAGTGTCCCACAGCAAGTGACATGGCATCCTTCTGGTACCAAGGGCAAAACGGCTGGGATTTCACTCATGTGAACGAACGTGCAAGCTCTAGGGATGTCAAGATCACTAAGTTAATCGATAATTGTGATTCATCAACTCACAATACGTATGGAGAAATGAATAATCGTGCAAGTGTTTTTAGTTAATTCTATAGAAACCACAGATGGAAAAATATCAGTTCCAGTCTTGTTAATGTAGTCTGGTAAAAATCACAACTCTAAAATGATGAAAAACATCAGAGAAACAGGAAGGATGTTTAGAACTAAAAAACATTTACACAAAAAAGAACGAGAGAAAGAAACTAAAGAATGTATAACCAGAGTCGAACAACAGAGGGCGCAACAAGACAATTTGAAGTCACAATATCAGACCACTGTAAACGAAATAACCTCATAATGGACTGGGACAAGTCACGAATTATTAATCAAGAAACCAACCAATATAATCGATAGATCAAAGAAGCAGAAATCAGAAAGCGGGGCCCAGACATTTTGAATCAAGACCAATGAGCTTTTTAACTCTCCTGTGCATAGAACAGCCTACTTGGTGACCAACGTGCAGCATGGTCACCCCGGTAGAACTCACACAAGCGTCTGGCTGCAGGCACGTACGGCCCACCTCCTTTCGCAGACCTCTTGCCACAGTCGAGTCACCTCTTCGTCCACACCAGAAGCCCATTTATGGTCACCTCTCACACGTAATTTTCAATATTTACACCCCAAAGACAGGCAAGGTTAGGGTTAGGATTAGGGCTGGGGTAAATTTGGGTAAATTTACAGCATTGTGAAACGTCCAGAGTTGCAAAATGTGGGGGTCCGGTCTGTTGAAAGAGCTTTCTCTGGCCTACTGCGAGAGGTGGGCGAGACGAAGGAGGTCTGCCAGACGCCTCTCAGAACTCATGGGTCTGCTGGGCTCCTCTGACAAACACCAAAGTGACCGTCGGAACTAGTCAGGTAACAAAATATATCTTACTGATATTTGTCTGATATAGAACTTGTTTGCATATATTTTAGAGGAAAAAGACATGATGAACATCCTTTACCTGATTGTCGCTATCATGAATTCAAAAATGCAATTTTTCAGGTCATTCATTCATTCATTTCTACTGCTTGTTCCCGTTAGGGGTCGCGGGTGACTTTGGGCCTTAGGCGGGGAACACCCTGGACAGTGGCCAACTCGTTGCAGGGTTAGACAGACAACTATTCACTCTCTCATTCATTGTCTAAGGAAATTTACAGTTATGTCCAACTAACCTAAACATGCATGTTTTTGGAGGTGGAAGGAAACCGGAGTACCGGGAGAAAACCCACAGTGACACGGGGAGAACATGCAAACTCCACCCAGAGCGATCGTGAGGTGTTGATATTATAAGACCCGGGAGGAGCTCTAACCACTCTGCTACCGTGGACCCATCCTCAAACATGGCCTTTTTAAACACAAAATTATGTTATTCAATCTATATTTTTTGTTGTTGTTGTTTTTAAACAATTGAACTCTTCTGGATTATTTAAACGAATATCAGACACAGATTTTATTCATTCACAAATACTGACTTGAAAAACTGGTCACAAACTTAAGAAAAAGTGACATATTCGACAACTAGAATCAGAGAAAGTAAAATATCTGACTGTTGCTTGATTGTGACAATCGTAATCATGAAGAATCGCCAACACGTGATATTTTGTCTTGAAATACTAACTCTAAAATTTGACGTTGTGACATCACAGCGGGCTCGTATTTCAAACGTGGATAGAGACAGCCCGAGTACAAGCTTTTAATTCAAACAAAATGGGAGCAAATGGACTGGGAACAGAGCAGAGGGCTGATGCAAGCGGACAGAGGCTGACACAATATCGTTTCGGGATTGCAGATTTTCATTTTTCTATTCTTCTTTTGGTGGAGTTTTTATATTCTGTCCTTGGAAAAGTCACACACAGCCCGGCACAAAAGAAGAGATTTTGTTAACAACGGCTTTGAGGAGTTCAGAGGTTTGAAAGAAAAAAATCAAATTGAAATTCAGAGTTTCAGAACACTTTCACTATTTGAACAAAAGGCAGTGACTATGGATTTCATTATTTCTAGTATTTGTGTGTTCATGTAAGTTGCCATTTCTGTTCCCAGTTTGAGTAAGTCTACAAGAAACTTATATTTTCAGCATTGTGTTTCTTGCAACACTTCTTTAGATATCTTTAGTTTAAAATTGTTTGTGTCTTTTTTATGATCAGGTTTTGTGCCATGGCTAATGTTTTGTTTAAATTATTTTGATGATTATATCTAGACATCTTAAAAGGACACCAAATCCCTAATTTCCAGACACAACATTTTAAATAAACTAGGCAGTGCAGTAAAAAAAAAAAAAAGTCAGTGAAAGGAAGGTGTGAGATGTCACATGTGAACTACAAATGACTGGAGACAGTCATTTTGCCACTGGTTTGCACTGAAATTGTCTAATTACCACAAAAAAGTTGACTTAAAATTTATAATCACTTCAAAGTTTCTCTTAATCAGTAGATTCCCTATACTGTTATTTCTGTTTACATCTTGGGTCACATTTGACCCTTTCATTTTGAAGTAACCAAACTTTTACTTGGTTAGCAGCTTTGGCTAGTATATCCACTTGTGGCTGTCAAGGTGGGCAATTTTTGACCCATTTTGGGACGATTTTCTCTCGTGCGACAGTTTTGAAGATCTGCTCAGTCACGTGTCGTGCATCATGTTGTGTACGTGGGTAAGCGATTAACACCTCATGACTTTCTGCTCAACAATCGTAGGATCGCAAGAAAATTAAATTTGTTTGAAATCCTGGTCGATCCTCGTGGGAACATTGCACTGTAGAAACAGAGCCACTATCTCTCATACTGCCCATGGCAAACAATGTGCGTTGTTAAACACGGGGCATCTCCACTTCTGGATTATTATTATTCTCCTCCACCTTTTATGTTGTGCTTCCGGATACATTAGTCTGACGCTCCGTGGGTCGACGTACTGCGTGAGCACTCAGAACGCTGTGTAGTTTGAGGACATGAATCGTGAGCTGCTAACTTTTGACCCTAGAGATTCACTCATACAGTCTGAGCAGGCGCTGCATATCCACCACTGAAGCTTTTAACCCTCTGAGCCTGCTACACCAGCGGTAGTCCACTTCAGTCTTTATCCAAAGCTGTGCAGATTCAGGTGGATTCTCGCAAGAATGCTCATATAATGACTTGATCAGACCACTGTGATCTCTGGACAAAATACACTTAATTGTGCAGATTCACACTGCTCTCGCATCAACCCAGTCAGTGTAACAAGGCACATTGGTTTCTTTCCTGACTTGCATCGAACTCACACTCAGGTTCACCTGATGTAAATGGGGTTTGCATGTTCTCCGCCTGTCTACTAAAGTTTCTTCTATTTTTCTGTGGTTTCCTTTATCACAAAAACAAAAGGCCTGAAATATTCAGCAAATGCATTTGTATATCACAATTCATTATCAGAGCAACTCAAAGTGCTTTACAAAACATGGGCCTATCATTCTTCTAAACATTGTAAAATGTATTTGTTGTTATTTGACGGTTTTATTTTAGATTTGGACCTTGTTTGGTCTTGGATTCTGGTTTAGCCTGTTCAGAGCTGGTTACTACAGTAGTTATCTCCCAGCTTACATAGTTGTGTTTCTGAGTGCTTTGGTAAAGAATTGTAGGTGATCTGCTTTGTGTTTTTCCACAAAAATTAAACTATATAAAGTCATTTTACAAAGCTAAAACAAATCTTGTATTATTGATTATTTGTGCAACTCCAAGTAAAAGAGTTAAAAGTGGTGCTGCGCTGTGCACCTCCAGCCCAGATGCCACGACGCGCTGAAAAATCTGTCCTTTAGCAAAATACAGTTGAATATCTAAACAATAGGCTCACCTCCAACTATTCGATGTTAGCAGTTCCCTGAGGTGTCCTCTAGTGTACCAACACCTGAAAACCTCCCCTGAGAATCATCCTGATACAGAACCCTGTCGCTATGATGGAACAGTGACTCTAATCCAAGCTCATCGCTTCACACGTGTGCAACATAACTCCAGCTTAAACAAACCAGATGGCTCGGTGGCTAATTGACTGCAGTACATTATTATGAGATGCCCAGTTCTGGCGCAGGCTTTATCAGTGGCGTTTGATGGACTGGTACAGCTGGTGCTTCATTACATTGGAGTTGAGGAGCGGTGCCACCCTGTCACCTGCTGGAGGAGCCGCTGACAAATGGCTCTCATTAGGCCAGGACACGGCTCCACATACAGGCTAATGGCCGGGCTATTTCTGCTAATGGTTGTGTAGCTTTTCTTCCTGATAGATCAATTACAGTGTGTGGGCCGTGGTCTCCGTCACCTCTTAAATCAATTAGTGGCCGTTGCATTAGGGAGCTGGTGGACCTCGGCGGGGACTGGGTGCTGCCTGATGGACCCCCACGGTGCAATTGTGTGGTACTGGCATAGATTATATTACTGCTTTTATTCAAACTTCATTTCAGTGGTGGACACTTAAGTACCATTTCAGACTGGGGAGTGTTTCAAGAAATTCACATTTTAGCAAGAAAAAGTATAAATCATGTTATCTATATATTGGATTAATAGTTGTACGTGGGAGAGAAAATTAAGATTGATTTGATTCTCTAAAAGTGAAAATCAAACACTTAAGTTTATTCTAGCACTTGAATGTGAGACTACAGCTTACTTTATGATTTAGAAGTAAAAAGAAAAATATACATGTATATCTTAAATTTAGTTCTTTAGATTTTTTTTGTCTGCTGATTTAAACAAGTTATGGCAGCCCCTCATCCAGGTTTATAGTCCTGTAAAAATGTCTTCTGTCCCAAATGGATTATTTTTCTTCTGTTTTTTATGCTTTTCTCGAAATGTTTAGAAATGGCTGATTTGAGTTGTTCTTGTTCTGCCTTGTGACGATAGTCTGCCATTCAGTAAAAGATCAATGTCGTCCTGTTTCCATAGGCAGAAAAACGCTCCAAAAGCGGTGTAACCCCTGGCAAGTTGGATGCAGATCGAGACTTGCAAGTTCTATAAAACTTAGAAAGTGTGTAAAACCAATGCCCCCTCAACTGAGAGTCCAACACAATCTCACAAGAAAGAGTAAATAAACCACGACACAAAAACAGTGTACTGTGAGCACAAATTCATGCCTTTTTGGATAGGTTAGGGTTTTGTTATTATTAAAAACAGAACACATTTTTACAACCATCATAGAAATGGCATGACATATTTATGCAAAAAAGTTGTGAACTTGTGCTAATCATATGCAATTTACATGTCCTGTAATGTCGTGGTAAATGTACGCTTTCTTGTGAGATCGGGTTGGAGAGTCATGTGAGTGTGCGAAAAAATCTTAGAGAGTCTATTTTTCCCCAAAGGTCACAGCAGTTTATTGCGACTTTCAAGTCATAATACGAGCTATCTTGCCGGCAACAACATGAATCTGAACATGAAGCTTTGGGCAAATATAGACCATAGACTTGAGCTGGTGCACAAGGCACTTCGCAAGAACGGGCACGTGTCCTGAACCATATTCGCCTCCAATACGGGAGGTAAAATACCTTCTTCAAAAGTTGTCTATAAAGGTCAGCTTTTGAAAAATGTATATTGTATAATCTACATGTATAATCCAAAGTATTGACTGCACTGCCAAAAAAAGAATATCTAATATTATTGCATGCATAAAAAATTATAATCTACTAAAAGCTGTAACTAATCTAATATTTTGATAGTTGACTTGTCAGTGCTTTTAATATAATTAATATAAATGATTTATGTTTTTGTTTTGTTTTTTTCAGTACTTAAACATACATTCTGTTCTAAAGTTCACTATGATGAGATGATGAAAAGTACAAACTTCAGTGAAATATGGTTTTATTTTACATGCGTCAGACATTAAACTATAAACCTTTTATTTATGAAGAGTGGAGCCCTGCCTAGAATCATATTTTAACTCGTCTGGAGGACTTCCAACAAATGCCTGTGGAAGTATTATGGATTGTAGTACAAGGTGCTTTTGACAGAACTGCTCAAACTTATTGCAAAATCCAAATAGCTGAATCTCCCATAAGTCAAACCCAGATGTTTAACAGGACAAGAGAGCTGGCAGACGTCTAAAGCTGTGCAGAACATGCCATGAAAATGTCCAATAGCTGTGTCAGGGTTGATTTTTATACATATTAGATTATTACAAGCTGTGAACAAGTGAATTATGAATTGATTTTCATATTTCAGAGCACAGATAACCAAAGAACAAAGTCTAGTTTGGCTTAGATCTTCTTTGAGTCTTTAGTTGTATGACGACGACGACGAAGAAGAAGCAGACGAAGACGAAGAAGAATACAACGAAGAAGAAGAAGAAGAAGAAGAAGATGAAGATTAAGAAGAAGAAGACGAAGAAGAAGATTGAACATTGAACAAAGTTGGACACTTATCAAATGCAATCATAGTTATGTATGTTCCCTAATTGAGGGCCTACAGATAATTTATCAAGGTTTATGTCTTCAAAATCAAATCAAACACAAGACTAATGCTGCGTTCAAACCGGAGAACGTTTGAGCTTCCAAGGCTTCCAGTTTACATGTTAAGTCAATGTAAACACATATTTTGCAAATTTATGTGGTGAATTTGTGTCCAGCGCGGTAAGTTTCACGCATTTGACATCAGTGGATTCAGTATTTGCAAGTAAATGCTCCAACCTGCGACGCAACGCTTAGCTTAAGCAGAGCATCAGAGGTCCATAATTATTAAAATTATTTAGATCCTCAGGTAAATATTATGCCATGTAATAGGACGTTACTTCAAGCACTTATTAACTTATTAGCACATTTTAGTTTGTATTTTCTCCAGTTAAGCCTGAATACACTCCGTAGCCTAATAGTCCAAAATAAAATCTGATTTGGTAAGAATGACCACACACAACAACTCACCATCTCTGGCTATGGTGCTGATGGGCTCTAGGTCCTGGGGAACGGGGTGGCGCCGGAGGACAGGTGTGGCACGAGGGCGGTCCAGGCCAGGCCCAGGAGGAGCAGGGGCAGAGGGGACGATGACGATGAGATGAGGGGGAGGAAGAGGCCGCGGGCAGCCTCATGATGGCACCAGAGCTCTCCTCAGCACACGCACATGATCTGACCACAGACACTCGCCTCCTGCCTGGAGAGAGACACACGAGAGGACACATGCTCAGGTTAAAATACAGTCAATATTGTATAAAAACAGCAAGTCAGTTCAACTAGGAAGAGCAACTCATTCATAAAGTCAACCTTTTGTCGTTGTCATTTCTACCTTTGAATCAAAATTATTCACAACTTGAGTTTTTCATGAGTTTAATAGTAATGAGAAACTGAAAATTGTTGTCATAGCAACTTACAATGCAAGACAATGCAAATGAGTTGGGGGGGTCAAATATGTTCTGCTCATGTTTTAGATTTGAATGTGATGATGTCATAAGGTGGGCAGAACCATGTTTCCCTACATTGTACTTAGATGTACTATGGACCAAGAATATGTCTATTTGTTGCATTACAGCAAAAAAAAAAAAAAAAAAAAAAGTTTTAATACTTAGAATTAGAAATTAAGAATTATTTGCACTTAAAAGCATGTTATTTGTGGACATTTTGAAAATCAGTTTGTGAATAATAATCAACAAAGCAACAAATACACTATTATACTACTAGAGAAGTCATGTATGTACTCAAAACTGTGAGTTAGTGGTACTCAGAGGGTAAGACCTAGGGAGTATTTGGGACTAAAAAGGTTGGGAACCTCCAAGCATGTGTGCAAATGCCCAACATTTTTGGACAAATAAATCTGAAGATTAGAAAGAATCAGCCTAAACTTTAGACCAAGAGGTGGGACCAAGTGGTTTGCAAGTCTAGAGCAAGTATCAAGACTTTCGCCCCAAGTCAGAGCCCTACAAGTCCAAGTCAAGTCCCAAGTCCTAGCCCCACAAGTCCAAGTCAAGTCCCAAGTCAGAGCCTCACAAGTCCAAGTCAAGTCCCAAGTCAGAGCCTCACAAGTCCAAGTCAAGTTCCAAGTCCTAGCCCCACAAGTCCAAGTCAAGTCCCAAGTCAGAGCCTCACAAGTCCAAGTCAAGTCCCAAGTCAGAGCCTCACAAGTCCAAGTCAACCCAAGTCAGAGCCTCACAAGTCCAAGTCAAGACCCAAGTCAGACCCCACAAGTCCAAGTCAAGTCCCAAGTCAGAGCCTCACAAGTCCAAGTCAAGACCCAAGTCAGAACCCCACAAGTCCAAGTCAAGTCCCAAGTCAGAGCCTCACAAGTCCAAGTAAGACCCAAGTCAGAACCCCCAAGTCATCTCAAGTCACTGACGTTCAAGTCTTAGTCCATTTTATCAGGTCATAGAAAACAGCATTGGTCTACTTTAAGACATTTCAGCAGCAGTGCTCCCCCAAAATACATCAAATTGAAATTGAGCAGAATACATCCAAACACAGAAATTGCAAAAAGGTTTCCAAAAGGGATACAGCTTGATGGTACAGTATGTATGTAGCCATCACGAAGACTTACAAAAACATTCATCAAGGCAAATACGTCACTTTGTTCTGGTTTAAAAAGAAAGATGAAGATAAGTCATTTCTTATTACTTTAAGTGTAGCCGTACGATTGTCAGGCCAGTGCTGATTTGCATGCAGAGCTTAATGCCACTGCAGAGCACCCACTGGCACCTTCCACCAATGCCACAACACGCTCGGGACATGAACAGACGACAGAGAGAGAGAGAGGAGGAGGTGAAGACAGCTCGCCGGCCTCATTTACCTCTCAGCCTTCAGTCACACCACATTAAAGACTTTGAGGGTGGACAGTGCAAACTTTCAGACACATTGTTGACGCGAAAACTTTTGACTGCTCGAATTAGGTTTGAAAAAAGGTGACTGTCCGGAAGCGTCATTAGAATTCCCGAGATGTGCCGCGGTCTGTCGGGTTAATGTGTTCCCAGAAATGAGCGGAAATTGGACAGTTTGAGCCAACAAGAGTTTTTGGTTAGCTTGGTTGTTGAAGACGGATTAGCACACTTCAGCTTCCATTCATAGGTTGTTTGAGTTCAAATGAATCCATCATTCAAGGCTTTTGCAAACATCTGTCAAGCCATAATCTTGGGTAAAGGGTTACAAGCATGGATGAAGGTAAATTATAACAACATGAGCAAAATGTGTAATTTAAAAAAATATAGATTATTATTATTTCTGTCTAGAGAAACCCTGGCACTTTGATATTTTTTTTTAGCATTGCAGAATGTGTTTAATGTGATTCTGCTGTCTTATTTCAATCTTAATGTTACGCAAAAATGAGAAAATAAATAATTAATGTTGAGTTTTGATGCAGCTGACTAGTTTAATGACACATGAGAGCTGTGAGGGAGCACTGCCGCTGAAGTTGCTTAGTTCTGCTTTAAGATTCCATCTAGAGACACTCCATCGTAAAGTTAAAGGCAGCCACTGTCACCCAGGCCAGTGCATAAGCAGACCAATCACTTCGACACATTAAGTGCAAATTAGAAAAAAAAAAATTAACAGATGTACTAGACTCTAGCAGAATAACAGACTATTTTGACTTTTTGATGTTTGGGCATTTATGGACCAGAATGTGTCAGGAAGAGTTTTGCAAACATGACATCAACATCCTTGTTTTGTAAAGCTTGGACCAATCAGGTTCAAATACTTGAACCTGATTGGCCTTTACAGGTACTTCTCAGAGTTTAGCCTGTGTCATGCTACACCGACTTGGACAATTCCAGACAGACTCCACTCTGTACCAGCAGTTGCATCGAATAGAAATATCAATTTGGATTCTCCAGGTTAAAGTTTACAATCTATATTTTCATGAGATTGTAATTCAAATGAACAACCCCAGTACCTAAAAGGTTAATCAATCAAGAATTTTAGTCAAACAATTTAAATCTAAAGTAATTTTGGACAATATGACAAAGAACAAATAATCACAGAATTTTTGATAAGATTTCACTAAACAATGACCACACAAAAGCTTCACGATTTAACTACGACTGATCCACAAGTTCTTCTTCATGATTCGACATGACTAAATCTCCATCTTGATTCAAATTGGATTAACTGCACAACATCCAGGCTCTGAAGCTCGGTCCAACGTTAGCAAAACTGATTTGTGAGAAGAGGTCCACTATAAGAGAAGAGCGGAGTGTAAACATTGGTCCGGGACATCTGCTGCTTCATAAGTCTTTCTGAAGCTCAAGTGAAGCCTGGCTGCTCTCCAAACCATGATTTATGTTCTCTCTATTACAGGCGATCTGGACTGGAGTGAGTCTGCCAAAATCACACGCAACAAATGCTCATTCAGCACTGACCAGATTTACTGGCACTTTAGAGCAACAAACTGGTTTAGGAGAATACACAGGATCTTGGGACTTTGTCGTAATTTTATGAATAAGAAAAATGGCCTTCCAGGTTTCACTTGCCATGGTCGCACAATGGTTTTAGGACTTTCCAACACAATATGATTTGACATGACTGAATTGTGATCTCTCAATTATTCGATTCATGGCTCAGCTCTAGTGTGTAAGATTTGTTGTGGAGAGTCTGCGATCTCTCGTTCTCCACACAGATGATGCTTCTTTGCGTAAGGAGTGTGTGAATTTAAAGGAGACCTATTATGTATAATCTACTTTTTTTATTCATGTTACAGCAGTGATCTTTCAGCATTAGTTTACCCAAAGTTGCTTGATTCTTGCATGTTTGAGTAATCTTTGTACTGCAGCTGATGCTTCAGTGCTCAGAAAACCCACATCTTCACCTATCACCTATCCCCGCCCACTTGTCTGTGTTTGCTTCCATTTAATAAAAAAATAGAATTGCGAGTAATTGTCAAATAGCCACTTTCCAACTACAAAAAACGGTCATTTTTAAATATGTGGCTTAATAACGTTGCATTTTACAATGAAGAGGCGGGGCTTATCCGTTGTGCAGTTTTGAACAAGAAGTCAGTGGACCAGTTTCTATTTCTAAACCGTTTTTACACATTTTTGTGGTTTTGCAATGAACAAAATATGAATTATTGATGTACATATGCAACAGTTTCTTCCTAAATATCCAGAAATATCACAATAGGTCTCCTTTAATCTTTGATATTTTAAATGGAGACGAGCATTTTGCACTATCATGGCAAGATAATAGTCAGATCTGTGGAGAGATATGTCTGCTCATTGTATTAAAGCAGACATGTCCAAAATGCTGCCTCACATTCCCTGCTAAAGTGTCTCAATTTACACATAGGTAACTGTCAAATTTGAACACTTCTGATATCATATTAGAAATAACAAATATTTTATGTGAAATAAATCTAAATTTCATGTGCAATGCCTTAACAAAACTGTTGACGGTTTATCAAAGTAAAACAAAATGATAATTTCTTAACAATTCAATTTATTTATATGCATTATGTGGCCCTCTGTTCCATATGGGTTTCAAATTGTGGCCCTCTGTGGAAAAAGTTTAAAGCCTGTTTTTTTTTAAGTATTTTTGGCAATAAATACATGCATAGTGAAATGACTGAAATACTAGATAATTAATTAGATGCAGTACATATGTCATAGCTACTTGGGTCTGGCTCGTGGGCCATTGAAGGTCTGGTTTTATTGATAAAACATGCAAATGTGCAAATATGTTACGTGCATTTCCATGTCACTTTTCATGTTAAGTTTGTGATTTATTTCAAGACAACTTTACATAAAAATGAGCAATCTAATTGAAAATTCTCAACTTTGAGTCTGACATTTCAGGAATGAGGCAGAAAAAGATCTGTCCTGAAAGACAGGAGAAATGATCGTATTTGTAGAATTGTTGCATTGTTTTTTTGCATTATGGCAAAAAAACTAATATCACAATTTTCTTGGAGTCAGATTACGATTTCGATTTTATCACGATTCCTGGTGACCGTTTATTTTCCTATTGTCTTTGAGGTAAATACTATTCACTATCAACAGCTGAATCCAGCTGTCAAAATCTGACTAGTATTGTCAGATTTTCAGAGAGAAACAGGCAACCTAAGCCCTTCAATAAAAAGTTAATAAAAGAATCGATTAATTAGAACATTGAGTGCTGCTGCAAAACAAGTGTTAGGGATTTTGCATAATCATGTGTTTTTCTTACATTGTTAACGACTTTTAGATGTGAAAATCCATGTTTCAGTTAATAAATGTATATATTTTCATAAATCAAACCTGGAAAAAATGCTAAAATATATTCCTTTTATGACTTAAAAACTCAGTTCAAAAGAGACTTTACAAAAAGGAGCCCAAAGTCGCTATAAAGACTAAGAGTAATAGGCTGGAAAAAATAATCTACATTTGAACAGACAATGCATCTAATGGAGAAATGGGAAATCACAATATGATTAATATCACCCTTTCATCAAAAAAGCAGATTGTCACAGAGAAAAGCTCGACTATCACGGGTTATTTTTGGAACCTAAACGAGGGACCACTGTATTGTAAACTCTGCCAGAAAAGTCCCATCGTGCACCTTTAAGCATTACATTTCTCTTAACCCCACGTAACCATAACAACCCCTGACAAGCCCCAGCTCACCACAGCCTAAACCCCGTCACCGGCAATGTGAACTATCATTCGTAACCTGTAATGGCCCTGTTCATTTAAATGCTCAGGAGGTGCGCCGCATTTACCACGGAGGTCAAGAGCCGTCCCGAGCGCCATAAATCCAGGAGGTGGGCGGTGTGGTGCTCCCGTTACCGCGGTGAATTACAACAGCTCGTGCTTTGGACCGCCTCGGGCCAAACATCGGGACAATGGAGGTGAGAAATGACACCAAGAGCTGGTTTATGTTTGTTCTGTGGACTGAGGAGGAGCAGATGAAGCGACTATTTCATTAGAAGTAGCTGCAGGTGAGGCTAGAGACAAAACAGATAAGAGCGGACTTACACTGCGTTTAGAAGGGCAATTTCAACTGATTTGTTGTAGTGTTGGCGGCGGGTTGTTATTGATGTAGTGATAACAAAATAAATAAATGAATGTTTTAACAGTTGGCAAAAGAATTGAGGTCATTTGTGAGCAAGTTTCTATAGACCCTTTTCATGCCACGTCACGGAAGCAAAAAGACGAAACTCATAGCCGACGCATTAAAATTTGTGGTTTTATGGTGGTAAAATGTCGTTTTGTTAGAATTGTAACTAGGACATCTGTGTCTAATGTTAGCTGATCTACCCACACGTGCAGGTGCAATTCGATGTTAAAATAGATCTGTTTTATTTAGAATTCTAGTTAAAACTCATTCAATTTTACACACCCTTTGACAGAGTAACAGATTTTCAGAGCTACAAGCAACACATTTTGTTGGACTAAGTTAATAATTACTAGTAAATGTTGTGCCGTCTCTGAAGCCTAATGGGAGGTGCACACATTAGCCTGTTTAGCATTAGCTTCGAGACATGAATGAACCGTTAAAAGACAATTTTAACCACTACTGGGTCTCGCAAAGTAAAACGGACCTGAAACAAATCATCTCTTCAGTCACGTGAAAGATTCACATCCTAATCCTATGACAAATCTAACAAGCTCAGACAAATGCTTCCATCCATCAGAAGTAATTCACCAAAGTCTGTATTAAGTCCTACAGAGTAAGTCACATAATATCCTGACAGTTTCTACCGGAATCTGACATTTTTTTCTGCTTCTGTGTTTAAAAATCCCTCCTAAAATGAACTAGTTTACACTGGTTAAATGAAGGCACCGGTGTCTTTTGCCTCCGGCTAAGCTCCGCCCACCAGAATTTGACGCAATGTTTACTAACATGCAAGGGGTCTATTAATCATTATGATGTTCCTTTGGCATATCTTGATAACGACATTCTAAAACATGTCTTAAACTCTTTAGTTGAGGTTTAAATGACAAGAATAATGCATCTTTCACTTTAGATACTTCTTTTTATAACAGTAAATCTTTAGATCCACTCTATCTGAAATTATTGCATCATCAAATTCTAAAATGTCAGTGCAATCTACTATTAGTGTCTGTAAAAGTGTTTTTTAAAGAATGACGCATTTATTTCTGTGACAACTGACACAGACTCTTAGAAGAAGACCAAAATCCATTCTTGTCAACAAAAAAGTATAAAGCTTCACTTGAGATATGATTCATTTTGAAGCAGCTATTTTTACTGAATGATTTTTTTTCCTGTTTTGACTTACAGGCCATGAGCTACGTGTAGATAAACCTCCACCAGAAACATTTGAATTATCTAATTTTTCTACAGTTGGTCAACACGAAATAAAAACAGAGTAGTATTTGGACTTACATTACCCTTCTCTGTAACATTGGATCCAAACATCAATTTTAGTGGAGTATTTTGGGAAACGATGGCCTGAAATGGTCTTGGCTGAAGACCTGGAGTAAACAGGAGAGTGAAACATGAGCTACAAGTCTATGAAGAAGCTTTTAGTAAAGTATGGATTACTCTCACAAACAACACGCTGGCTTTGCTCAGGCTAGGGAGTATTGGGGATTGATGAAACAAATGTAAAGGTTCTGACAAGTCTTATGATATAGGATTTGGTTCAGAGCAAATCGTAAGCAAAGCAACTTCATATGAGAATAGAATGACAACAGAATGGGTAAACCAGTGTAAGAAAGTAAGAGACAAAGTGAATCAAAAAATCTAAATGAGCAAATTGCACCGTCATCTAAATATACTGTTTTGTTACAGAAAAAATGCTAGCCGCTCATGTCAGATCAAAGTGATATGTGTTTGAAATAAATGTCACACATATACAGCTGATAAGGTTAGGCAGGGGTGTCATTTTGACAAAGAGCCATATTGGCATCGTGGTTGTCCTTGAAGGCGGTTGTAACTTAAGTTTACCTTGCTATTCTTTAACATACTATAGTTTCTGTATTTGATTATTGTATATTTATTTAAGTGGCATTAGTCTGAAAAATGACTTATTCTGTTTCAGACAAATCATTTCATTATGTAAGACATCCAGATTACTCCTGCGACTAATATAAGTAAACTTTATAACACCTTGAGGGTCCCATCCGGGCCCTGGGCATTGAGTTCGACATTTGGGGGATAATGATTTTTTTTTTTTGTTCAGGTCAGAAAAGAGAAAATCACAGACATCTTTTCATCCATAAGTGATCATAATAATGCAACACTTTTCATGACACTCGAAAAACACTCCACATTTTGCATTATTCATTCACTCCATACTTGGTGGTAGTAAGTTACTTACCCACAGCTGCCCTGGGGCAGATTGTCAAAAGTGAGGCTACCATTTTGTGCCATCAGTTTCTCCCACCACCAACAACCATTCAGACTGATGCCATGTCCATATTCTCCTGTTTCTGCCAAACTATGGTAACTTTCAGCTGTCTCCCATCCAAGTATTGCCCAGATCTGATGGGATATGGACCCCCTAAATTGCATTTGTGTACATATTTTACAAGTCAAAATACTGTATTCCATATATTAAATAGTCTATTGCTGCATTTAAGGTTATTTACTTTTAGAAACCTTTCACATTGGATTCATTATATTTTTGTTTTTTATAGTTTAATGATTAAATAATAGGGTGTGTGTTTTCTAGTATTTCCATCGGTCACTTCTCTCGGTGGAGAGTATTACTTCAAATCTGAAAACATCACTTGGGCAGTTCCACGTCTCTTAAGGGTGTGTAACTCTTCACACTTACATCAACATTTTAACCAAGACTCTCAAAGTTGAGCCAGAGCTGCTCACACAATGTATGAAAGGCCTTGTTTTGAGGGTCAAAAGCGGAAGAACAGTATATTCACAGACAGAACTCTAGTTGTGTTTGTGATGAGAAAGCAATTATCGAACAGAATTAAAAACACCGCAAAGTTTATATGTCAAACCTTTACATACCAACATATATTTGCAGCTTTGTCATTTAACACGTGCAGCCTCTGAATTGCATTTTTGATTCGCTTGCTCGGTCTCATCTCTCGAGTTCAAGTGCAGCAGGTGCGGATTGACAACAGCCATTTCTCTAGCCAACGATGCAGCACACACACTTCAAATTCTCTAAAACACGACTTATTGCTGGAATCATAGTGGCCTGCCAGGATCGCAAAACGTTTGGGTTTGTCTAAATTTAGCTTTTCCAGACGGTCGCCAAGTTTCACAAAGCAGATTCTGTCCTCATTAAAGTCCCGAACGCTTTTATTAATCTGGAGTCACAGCCCTGTCGGTTTGGCCAAATGAGTGTCGGATAATCAATGGAGTGCCCTAGTGGAGCCGCCCAAACTGCCAATGCGTCCCAGATGGCTTAACAAGTCCAGTTCATTAAAACAAAAGGAGAGTGGACCAAAAAGAAGGCGCGCGTACACACAACTGGACAGAGAGGGACTATTTTCTCTCGCAGCTGGATGTTTGTGTGTGATAACATCCGCGCACAAGCAGGCATTGACTTTGGGTTAAGGGGCGATGACGTCAGTGCTAGCATGTTAGCTTTCAAGGGCAATTTGAAGTAAATGATGGATAATGATGCTCAGGCCCTGGCTGTTTGGTGCTTACTATGCATGATTAGGGCATTAGGCATACCATGAATACAAACATGATAAGACTGCTTGAATATCCATCTTCAACTTCCTTTCAAAATTGTTGTGGTGAATACCAGTAAAAATAAGGTTCTAAATGCTTTAGGTAATTAAACAAACAACATGTGAGCGCTGTAAAATAACTCTGGATCAAGATGAAGAGCAGCTAAAATGGTCTTTTCCAAGTGGGACATGCCTGGAAGACCTCTCCAGGGAGGTGTCCAGGAGGCATCCCAAACACATGCCCAAGCCACCTCAGCTGGCTCCTCTTGACATAGAGGAGCAGCGGCTCTACTCTGACTGAGCTCTAGGGCGGCACGATATTGATACGGTAAGGTAAGGTAAGGTAAGGGACACTTCATTGTCCTCATAGGGAAATTTGTCCTCTGCATTTGACCCATCCTTCAATGCCTCTGGGGCATCTTCTCAGGAGCAGTGATCGCCGCAGTGCAGCGCTCGGGGACCCATCTCCAGATGTTCTTACTAGGCTTGGTCAGGACTACCGTAGCTGGAGGATATTACCCTAACATGCATGTTATTGGTTACATGTTATTGATACAAAAAATCCAATTGCAATTTTTCTGCTTGATTTTGTTATTTCGATGTGATTGCGATATTTTAAATACTGGTAGGGAAAGTGGGGTGAGTTGTGCCAGTTTTTACTTCACTTGACATTAAAGTGAGACCATGAGAGTCATTCTTCAAACTACAACATGAACACATAATTCACGATGTGGTGCATCTTTGGAAACAATCATTTTTGATCCGAAGTACAGTATTTAAGAAATACAGCTTTCTGAAAAAAGTTGTCTTGTGGCACAACTTGCCCCAGGTCTGGGGGAAGTTGTGCCTTAGGAGAGATTGCACTGGGTCAATTGTGTCATTTATTATGACAGTAAAATAATATTTTAATTTCAGAAACAGATATCTTCTGCAGGTTAAACTCATTATGCATTTTCCACTTACATTTTAGATTAAACATAAAGTTATTTAACATTAAAGAGAAAAAGGGCTGAGCACAACATGCACATGTCTGATCAGAATTAAACGCCCATCTTGATTGATTGATAAGTCCAATTTCCTTGAATTTTGGACTTATTTCCTAATTTTTCCACCTGTGTTTGGTGTAAAATGAAGAATTAGATTGCTTTAGTGATAAAATGACACAATTATCAAAAAATCATATATTTTCAATTATTCATTAAAGTGGTGTCATTGGCACAACTTAACCCAGGCTCTTTGGCACAAATCACCCCAGGCCCACCATTTTGGAAAAAATGTATCATCTGTCAGATTTGAGCTAACATCATGCTAACTATATAGATTCAAAATGTAGCTTACCAAAGCACTAACACATGTGTGATATATTACAAACTTGCCAATAATTGTTCAGTTACAACAATCAAAAAACCTTGATCATAAATATTTTACTTTGAAGGGCAAAAAATAGTTTTTTGTACTTAAACGCCCTTATTTCTCCTGCAATAAGGCTCCCATCTTTACAGGATGTAGTAAATGGATAAGTCTTCAATAATGTATAGTCACAAAACTAATTTCTTCAATGGATCTTTAGAAACAGGGGTGGCACAACTTCCCCACTGGCACAAATCACCCCACTCTCCCTATATGTTGTTTTTCAGTTGAGCCATTTGTCGCAATTGTAAAATGTTAATCACGGAAAATAAAAAAAATAAAAAAAACTGCCCTACTAATTTTAAAAGCATTAATACTTTTATTTTAGGCATTAATACTCCTGAAGCTACAACCAAGTTTGATCGATTTGATACCAGCCCTACTGAGCTACGCACCTTAAGTGAGCGTCTGGGCTAATTTCGATATTAAAATACCTGTGACAAGTTCATTCTCGTCCCATTCATTTTCTATAAAGAAGAAGCTGAAGTGAATGGTGATATGCGAGGCCCAACAAATAATGGAAAGCCTCAACCACCCTGTTTTTAAGAAGTTTGATCTTCTCCCTTCTGGGCGGATTAGAACTCAGCGGGCCAGAGCATCCTTCATTTCTGAAGCTAAAATAAAAATAAACACTTTGTCATAGCTTATTTAAAGTTAGCACTCTAGATAATCAGACAAGAGCTGTGATTTATTTTAGAAATTTATTGTTTTATGCGTATTGTGTTTGTTAACACCGCTGCAAATCAATTTCCCACTGGGACAATAACAGAGTTGAAGCTGAAGTTGCCCATTCCAAAACATGAACACAACCTATTTTAACAAACAATGGTATGTATTTTTTCCACACAAACTAAAAAAATGATAGCTGTCGTAAATTACACAGCTTCAAATGATGCGACAGTATGGTGAACTGGTTTCTTGTTTTAGCTCAATAGAGCAATTTCCAAACTTGACAGAAAAAAATATATATATTTATGCATATTCTCATGTTACTATTACTCTTTATTACTGATATCTAGAAATCTTATATTGTGAGAAAGCCAGGATATATGTGTTCAACGGCAACATCTCTAATGCTGCTTGTTGATGCAGTATTCACTTTGCTACTTAATAATCGTAAAGGAGACTTCAGAACTTTCACTCTTGGGCTCTGTCTGGATTTTGATCTTTATTTCATCCTGAGCTCTCTTCATCTGATTTGCTTTCCCTCATGTGGAGTGTGCCGCTGGGCTTCCTCCGGCCTCCAACTCTGCACTGTCAATAAAGGAGCGTTTCCCTCGGTCCACAGAAAGGTTAGCTGCTCGTCAAACATTCTGGAGATGGCCATGACGCTGCTGCTTAGGAAGGAGGTTTGTAGATTAACTAACAAAGATATGGCCGTTTACTCTGATTTATGTGTGTAATGTAGGAAGTCAAATTAGAGACGAGAGATGAAAGGTTATTGCCTACAAATGTTACCTACATGTTACTATTGGTTTAAACAAATAGAAGTTTTCAAGATTGTATTTTGATTGATTTTTTAATTCAAAGATTGATCAAACCGACTGAGACAGGCCAACTATGACATCCATTAGTCAGAGAAAAAAAAATCAATATATATATACACAACACATAAAAAGGGTATGAGCAAGATTGCATGACTTTTTTTGCATATACTTTATGCTACGACGTTATTTTTACACAATATAAAAAAGCGTACAAAAGACACAATATTTATGTGTTGGTTTCTTATGAACAGACCTCTTGTATTCATACCTTGACAATTTCAGCTGCTCACTGTAGCCTTCTTCAGAAGTGTCACTTGGTGTTCCTGTGTCACCAGTGTTGGTAAGTTACTTTAAAATTGTAATACATTATATATTACTATTACAGGAAGAAAATGTAATACATTTTATTACAATATTACTGTCTCAAAATGTAACTGAGTTACACTACTGTGAGTTACTTTGAGTTACTTTGAGCTAATCACACATTGTTAAGACATTATACAACACTATAATTCTGTTACATTTACACTTGGTTATTTGTGGAATGTACGTCACATTTTTCCTATAATATTGATTTACCTTTAAGCACAGACAGTATTTTAGTGATGTTTGGTCCTAAGTGTCGTTTTTAACAGAATATAAAGCAATGAATTGTAACTAGTAATATATATCTATAAGTAATGAATTACACATGAGTTACTGAAAAGTGAATATATACAGTAAAAAGTAACTAGTTATACTGGTCACAACAAGGTCTGTTAATAAGAAACCAACACATAACTATAACAGAAGACTTAAAGAACTTAATGCATTACAGACATGATATTTCATAGTGTAAAATACACACTCGGTTGAACTCATGTGGGGACATTATCTTTAGGTTTAACGAGTAAGTTAAAGCTTCAAGTGACTAAAATGGTTAGTTTAGGGTTGAGGTTTGGGGTAGGCAAACCCTTTAGGCATCAGAGTTTTTCAATTCAGTTTTTGAGAAACACAGTTCTGGAAAAATAAACTTTCATCTGGAGAATCAAAACTAATATTTCTCTGTACTAGTTCAGAGTTGCGCTTGGTACTTTTCAAGCTTCTGAAACGTATTAAAAAAATAAGAGAATCTGAGGTCTGAATACAGAGAATCAGAAACGACTTGGTGCAGTATTGCTATTTTGTCGCTTAAGATTAGGATTTTATTAATATTCATAAATAATAGCACACCTTTACAAGCACCACAGAAATGAACTGGGGATGCAACGCGTGTCATATCTACGCCAAAAAGGTGTGAAATTGTGCTAATCATCACTATTGACATGCACTGTTGTATTGTATATACAGATGATGTGGTGGAGATATTGACAGAGAAGGAGTAACAATTCAAGTTTTTTGTTGGTGTTTACATGGCTGTTATAAAAGGGCCACCAAACGCCAAAACACTTTTTGCTGATAAAATGTGTAAATGGATGTTAAATAGATGCATCGACACACTGCTCTACTATGATGCATATTTAAACTAACTTTAATACTGTGTCTGTAGTGTTCTCTTTGGGTTCAAGATGGAAACATCTTTGGAGAACTAAAGTATAATTTAAACAACTTTGACAAAAATATTTAAACACCTTTACCTTGTAACTGTAAAATCAATGCTAAAATGGGATGCTCAACCTTCTAACTCATAATCAGCTTGTGAACCAACATTTGAATTGGTATTCCCAACAAAACAGTCATAACTTCCAATGTATTGTAAAAATACGTCAACATAATAATTGCTACCAGTAAAAGCAACATCTTTGGTCTTACCTGCACCGTTTGAGCTGGAATTGAACAGCAAATATTGTGTTTTTGTTTGGAAAGCGAAGCCACTGAACCATTGCTTATCCGATATACAATCAGGCTACTTTCCAGAGCCAGCTTCAAACACAGCACATCCCGTATTAGCACTTTTCATGTTTAAACGCCCATCTTTTCAGTACGAACTCTCTCCGTATGCATTTTTACATTCTGTCGACAACATAACAAGGCTTCACATTTCTCACATCACCTCTCCGCCAAGGCAATTACCGTATCAAAGCTTTATCGCGGTTCTTAAAATAGCATCTGCAGGTGTCAGGACTGTCTCCGTGTTCCAGACCAAAAAACACAGCAGCGGATGATGACTTTTTGTTTTCCCCCTCCGAACGACTTAATGGAATTTTAATGTGACAAGGCCGAAAACAACCCCATGATCCGAGCGCTGAACTGTTTAAACAAGCGTGGTATTGTTGGGTCTGGTTTGGGAAGGCATCAGTCCCCCCATCTCATGACACTAATCACACGCGAAGAAACATCCGCCCAGAGCTGCCTGTCTGGCTGGAGAGTGCGTGTGAGGGATTGTGGGTGAACTGTGGTGAAGCAGGTGCTGATGGGTCATTGGAATATCTTGGTTTTGGACTGTTTTTACATTGGTTCATGGGTTTAGACGTGATTTCGTCCTGGTTGAGATCTGTCAGAGATTATAAGACCGACTAGATTTCTGTCCTGTGCTGAAAAAGAAATTCTTCGCCGAGGCAATCCAGGTTCTTCATCTCGCGACTCATGAATTTCACTTTAGCTTTGGGAATTTCAGACCCACCTCTGCACCAGCGGTTGTAATAAATGATACAGAGAGAAAGAGAAACATCAGTTTGTCTCTAATTTACTGGGTTGTAAAGTAAAATAAAAAAAGAAATTATGTTTACTTCAAGTTAAGTTTTAGACATGATTGTGGGAGGGATTTAAACTTCAAAAACACCAGCCTACAGTTTGCTAATTTGATTTCCCAGTGGTCATGTGTTTATGCATCAGCCATAGAGAAGAGAAAGTTTATACAGTCCATTCAAAACTGAATATTTACAGGGACAAACTCTGTTATTTAACAAAAAAAGTAAGTATTTTACTTTTCTCTTCATTCACAGAGAACTGTGAGAAAATATGTCAACTATTTCAACAAACTGAAGACAAAAAATGTATAAAAATGTGAGCATTTGTTAGTCAGTGTAATCACTCATGGACTTTGGTCTGAAGAATTCTCTTTTTAAACACGTGATGCACTAAGCATTGTGTTGGGCTGAACCAAGACATTCTTCAAACTTGTCCAATGCTGAAGGCTTATCTAACACCTCACCATGTAGAAAGCACCTTCAGTAACAGCACAGTTGCCCTGCTACTTCTATTCACTGCCACCATTTCAAAAACCTTTTTGTGCTTTATTTTTAAGCTTACACAACCTTCAAAGTTATCTGAGACAAGCTCATTAGTTTGGTCAGCTTGTTTCAAATATGCAGGCGTGTTTGTAATCAAATATGTGACTATCCTTTGTATTTGCTGTACATTTCTGTCCAATTTCTCAAGTGGGGTTATGTAAAGGACATCTCAACTTTCTAAATGCAGTCTATCGAATTTTTGATATATTGTGAATGCTGGTTTCAAGATATCCAAAAACGGAGTATCGAGTATATATTTCATAGTAAAATTGCCAGAAAAAGAGTCAAATAAGTATAGAAAACCGGTGGTAGTAACTTTCAACACAAGATATAAATGTAATATTTCTGCACTTCTGTGATTCATCTGCAAACATTTCACATTTGTCTGACAATAAAACAACAATTATCTCACATAACAACATTCTCTAGACCAATAATACGTCACACAGATTTTTGCAGCACAAAACGGTGGCAGGCTCTCAAAACAAGAAGGTCTCAGAAAGAAGGTTGCCTCACAACAATAAGGTTGATGATTTGACTCCCACATGGCCCAGGCTTTCTATGTGGAATTGCATGTTCCTCCCTGTGTCTGGGTGGTTTCCACCGTCCACTCCGGTTTCCACACCAACCAATAATATGCAGGTTAAGGAAAACTTAGTGGTGGTCGGAGGTTGAGACACCAGGTGTTTGGGTGAATCGCCTCTGATGAGCTGCCCCAGGGCTGCTTTCCATCATTAAGTAGGGAGGGGGTGTTACTGTGTAAATGTGCTATATAAATAAACAATTAATTAATTCATCCATTCAACAAGGTATGCCCAAAAAATATCGAGATATACATTTTTATCAAAATCACCCAGCTCTTATAGTGGACACAAATACAATTTCAGCAAAATAAACAATCACAACTACTGCTGAACAGTGACTTTGACATGTAGAAAGAGAAAATCAAGTAAACAGTGTCAGAAAAGAAGAAAATGTTTATAGTCTGTGTGAACAAATTAATTGTTGTGACAGTATAAACCACCAAAAACTTCAACTTTCATTAGCCATGACAACAGAAAAGCTATTTTACGGACAGTTTCTCTCACATTTCTCATTATTTCTGCTAAATCAGATGTTCTTCTCATACTTTTACCACTCAATCTGAATGTTAAGACCACTTTTCAAATAAATCCGTGCATAACCTCAGTAGTTACAAGTAGAAGTACAACCACACATCCCCTTTAAAGTCAAACTCAGAAGTGGTGACTCACACTTCAAGCCTCCCCTGTGACGTGAGCAGCACCAGTCTTTTAAAAGTCCATTAGCATCTGCGGCTGAAACCTCTCTCTCACCTTTTTTTTTTTTTTTTTGAACTAACCAGAAGGCGCTCAATCGATGGTCCCCTGTTGTCCTTTACCTCGTGGTATTAGCCTGTCAAGTGCACATCAGTATAATGCAGTGGGGCCGTGATGAGAGCGATCTGTCAGGAGGGTGAGGACCTGCGCTGCCTTCACTGCCACTCAGATGGGTCCTTTGGGAGAGCAGATTTAACCCTGATGCCCTGACGCTTCGGCACATGACGGCTGCTCGTGTCGAGAAAAGGCCGCTGATTGTCACCCCGCGTCAGGGCTTTACAGAGCTGTCTTCCCGGAGGAGGAGAAGAAGAGAGAGGTTTGAGTTTCAGACGTGATGGAAGATCTATAGAGGCTTTTGTGTCGTCGTGAAGAAGCGACGTCAGAAAATGATATGGATTTGTTGTGTAATGTGCAGAAAGTGGAATTGGATGGACATTATTGGAATAGTGTTTGGCAGTTACAAGAAGTATTACAAGTCTGTTATATCTGCATAAGGCATGACAGCCAAACTATCATGGTCCAGCCAGTTTAAGCCATATGTTCTAGAGTTGTTCCAGATTAAGTGACGTTTGGGAAAGAATATCTAAAACTATTTCAGTTATTTGTAAAAGAAACACTGTGGTGAGCTAAGTGACAGCTCAGCTCTGTAAAATAGAAATAAAAGGGCAGTTTGACTTAAAAATGCATATACGACTTTTGCCTTAAGTTTTATGTCAATTAAAGACATATGTGAGAGTTATTCTCGCCATGTCTTCCTACTAAACTCTCTCTCTTTTTCTCCTCTCTCTTTCTTTTTCCACTCTGTTTTTTCTCTCTCCTTTTCTGTCTTTCCTCTCTCTTTATTGCTCTCTCTCTCTCCTCTGCTCTCTCTCTAATCTCTTTTTGCTTTTACTCTTTTTCTCTCTTTCCCTTTTTGTCTTTCTCTTGCTCACTCTCGGACTCTTTCCCCTCTTTCTCCCTCCCTCTCTTTCTCTCTCCCCCAACACACTCCTCTTTTTTCTTCTTTTTCTCACTCCCTTTCTGTCTTTCCCCTCTCTTGCTCACTCTCTCTCCTCTCTTCACTTCTCTCCCTTTCGTCTCTTTCGTCCTCTGCTCACTCTCTCTCTGTCTCTCCGCTTTCTCTCTAATCACTTTTTTGCTCTTACTCTTTTTCTCTTTCCCTTTTTGTCTTTCTCTTCTCACTCTCTGACTCTTTCCCCTCTTTCTCCCTCCCTCTTTATCTCCCTCTCTCTCCCTCCCCTCTTCCCCAACACATTCTCTTCTTCTTTTCTCTCCTCTCCTCTCTCTTGTCATCTCCTTCTCCTCTCTCTCCTCATCTCTTTGTCTCTTTCCTTTTCCCCTCTTGCTCTCTCGATTTCTCTCTCTCTCCTATATCTCGCTTCTCTTCTTCTCCTTTCTCTGGACCCCCACACACTCTCTCTATTTTCTCCTTTTTCTCACTTCTCTTGATCCTTCCTCTGTCTCTTACTCTTTATCTCTCCTATATCTCTTATTCTCCTTTCTCTCTGTGTTCCCTCACTCTTGCTCTTTCTGTTATTTTTTTATTTTGTTATAGCTGCTTTATTTCTTTCAAAAGTCAATAGAAAGATTTGAAAATTAATGTAATGTGCTGAGGTGAAAGCAGGTCTTCCATTTCCACAAACGCCCTTGATCAGCCAAGTCTCCGAGGAGAGCGTAAACGTGCCGAAGCTGATGAGAGGTCCTTGTCAATCAAAATATCGAACACGAGTTTTATCTAATAAGCTTGTCAATGTCTGTATGTATGACAAAAGTGGAGTTGCACAAGCTTGTATTGAGCCCAGCTGTCATGTGAGGAGCTGAACTGCATTCTGAACAGCTGAGTGTGTAGTTTAAGACATGAAACTAAAACAATGTCTATGAGGCAGCTTTGGTGAAAAGATTGTCTAGAATGGACTATACGCAAACACTTAGCAAAACAACATTTAATTCTGTAAATCAAAAAAAGAAACTATGCATGTGCACACGTGGTATAAGGAGCTTAGATCACAGTCTGCAAATTCAACTTGAGTTACTTCTGGCCAACACTCCTTCCCTCCTGCTCACTGATTGGACGACTGTACATCCAGCTTTTTGGGAACAGTCTGCAGTCCTGTGATACCTGACCTGGACGCTGGAGTGAAATGAAATGAGTAGGTGGCACCAGCCTGACAAATCCCGTCAGTATTTACTGGTAATTACTAAAAATAAGATAATATTCTGAGAAAACAGTCAACTGCTGAAACTGTCTTGTAGTCAATTTTCATCAAAAAATTCCAGTAATTATTATTTCCTGCTTGATACAGTTTTTTTTATTATTATTACAGTTTATTCTACAGTTTAAACCAATACTGCTGATAATTATTGTGAGAGCACAGCATTGTAGATGATCTAAGTATTTTGGATAAATCAAAAAATATAACTAACAAAGCTTAATATTAGAAACAGGCCAATTGCCTTCTTGTTCAAAGGACAAATACAGTGCTTTTTGTGTGTTGCTCTTGTCCAACTCCACATTGGAATCCCAGACACCAGAACAATAAAAAAGTGTTGGTTTTAGTATGGGGATTTTGGCTTTAAAATGCGACTTAAGCTCTCAATCGATATCTGAACATGTCCATCTTAAAAAAAATAAAAATAAAAAATGAGAAGTACAGTACAAGTTTGATCTGGTCCCTGCTTAATATTTTAGTCCTGGGTATCCTAGTTCTGTTTTGTGTTGGAGTAGGAATTTCACAGCCATGTTATTGAAACAGCCTTTTGTATTGTATTGATCTTTTACCAATAGTTTGTCAAGAGTTGTGATAAGACAATGCAATGATTTGGACCAAAGTCCATGACTAGCCTGAGTAATTGAACAGCCCTAAACATTGAATAGCCCTAGTCCTTGAACAGCCCTAGTCCTTAAATAGCTCTAGTCCTTGAATAGCTCTAGTCCTTGAACAGCCTAGTCCTTGAACAGCCTAGTCCTTGAACAGCCCTAGTCCTTGAACAGCCCTAGTCCTTGAACAGCCCTAGTCCTTGAATAGCCCTAGTCCTTGAACAGCTCTAGTCCTTGAATAGCCCTAGTCCTTGAACAGCCCTAGTCCTTGAACAGCCCTAGTCCTTGAACAGCCCTAGTCCTTGAATAGCCCTAGTCCTTGAACAGCTCTAGTCCTTGAATAGCCCTAGTCCTTGAACAGCCCTAGTCCTTGAATAGCCCTAGTCCTTGAACAGCTCTAGTCCTTGAATAGCTCTAGTCCTTGAATAGCCCTAGTTTTAAAGTGATATTCTGACACACTGCGGCTGATTTGACTTTGATAGAGATATTAATTTAGTCTTTTACAACAAATCTTTTAAACTCAAAAAAGTGAATTGTGCATGTACTGTATTTCCTGAATGAGCCTGCCCAGGAAGACCAAGACTAAAACATAGAAAATACAAAGTTTGATTTAGTGATTCCAGTGCAAGTTCTCTGAGTTTTGTGGGCAGCGTGGGAAGACATTTGGTATTTTTCCTAATGGTATCTCTGTCAGAAAAGCAAAGCTCTTGTGTCTCCAGCAGACTGCTCGGAGCTTGGAGCAGCGTTCTACAAAGGGCAGATGGGCCTGGCTTCACGCTGAGGATCTGTGGAGGACGCAGACAGTCGGATCGATCTGAGAAAGCACCGCGGGCAACAGCCAGGCATCTCCACGCTCAAATCTCAAACTTTATATACTGCAAGTCCATTCCTCCTGTGAGTTAGAGAGATTAAAGCAGATGTATTATGTAAGGAGAAAGCATGGATTGTTCAAGTGCTTTCAATTGATTGGTTTGATTAGGTCAGTGCGTCTCCAGCAAGGAAGCTATACTTTATTAAACAATCAGAAAAAAGACAGCATACGTCTAATTATTATGGTTCATAATGTGGACCGTGTAAAGCTGCACAACTTTCCTGGTGGGATTTTATTTTTTAAAATTGGACATATTTGCATCTTAAACACCAAAATAGTGAAAAACTAACTGTGTGCTAACAGCAGTTGCCAATTATATTTGTAGTATACAACGTCATCTTGACTGCCATTACTACAAACACCTGCTGACTAATCACACTGCTTCTTACACCTTCAGACTTCATGGCCCTTTCCGAAACCAGTTAAACCTCTCTTCTCCTCTCGTTGCTAACTCCTCACTGAAGGTTCCTTCACAGCAGAGGTTGCTTCATTAGAGCGCTCAGAGCTGTGGCTTTCAAACACATGTTTTCACTCAGACTGAAGAGACACACCCACTACTGACAAACATTTATCAACATTTGATTTTGGCCAAAACATACATCTTTTTATTTAAAATGTTGTAACTGGTGGATTTACACGGCCAACAACCATAATGAAACATGATGAAAAGAAAGGCTTTGTATCGAGGCAAATGGGAAGCTCTTTGTGTAAAGATGTCATTAAAATAAAACAGATTCAATATTGGTCTGTGTTTCTGATGCTTATATGAATGTGTTTTCAAACTTCTCTTTTTCTAAATAAGATGACACATGCAATGCAGACATATTTTCTAGAAAAATAGTGAGGAACATCAAAAATAAAAGTACTTTATTGAAGTGCAGGACAACTTTGATAAATAACTTTTATTGCTAGTCAGTGTGCCTTGGACTATTTTTCTACTTGATTCATGCTCAGACCCTCCTGATTTGAACTGTATGGACCCACTGATGCACTCCCACCTCTACTTCTGTAATATGTACTTTGTAGAATATGCATTACTGATGTTGTGCCTTTGCTGCTGCTAAAAGTACGTCCTATAAATAAAAATACATTTATAATGTCAAAATGTGTCTCGGCATGATTGTCTCTTTATTTATCAAAGCATTCAGTCTCTAACAAATGCACAAATAAAGATGTCTGTTCTTCTAAATAAACGCAGAACTAAATGTGTGGTGCGTTGTCCACGTCGGTCTGCTCTCAGGTGTTACACACACGTGTTTAGTCAGCTCTGATGCCGACACTTTTCCTCCATCCTCGTCCGTTCGAACAGCACTATTGTCCTCCTGCAGAATGCGCGTGCGTAGTGGCAAAAGGAAGGAGGAGGCGGTTTCTCCTTTTCTCTCCATCATCTTATCATAAACCATAAATTATTGTAAATTTAGATGAACTATACCCAATTTCATAACTATGAAATAACTTAGTGAATTTCTCGAGCAAGAAATCTTATTACTGTCTAATAATGTCCAGTTTGTTTACAAAAGTCAAAGTCCACTTAGTTTGTCTGTTGTTGTTAGCACTGCCATTAGCCACACATCTCACTCCTAACTGCAGTAAAAAAAGCTTACAACACATCATGGTGAAGTACCTTAAAAGGTACCTATAGTACTTTAAATAACAACATTGAGTTTTACAAAATAAATGTACTTTGACTCCAGACACCAAACCTTTATAATGACAAATCACTGTCTTTTCGAACTTGGTGTGTTTCTATTCCATTCAGAAGCTAAATACAGTACTTGACAATGATTAATCTGCCCTCTTTAGCTGTGTTTCGCAATATATTGAAATGGTGTCAAGAGAGGTTTCAATTCATGAGCCTTTCAAGATGGAGGTTTGGGTTTTCTCCAATTTTTAATGTTGATTTTGGTTCCCTTTGGTCCACTTTAATGTTTAGAGTAAACTTAAATTCCTGCTCTGTCACAGCTAGACCCCATGCCCCCTGGTTGTAGACCTTCATGGCATTTGCAGAGCAGCTCTCACAGTCAAACACAGCACTCTTAAATACCGCAGGTGCCATCCCATCTCTATATCTCTCTCTATAGATTAAAGCAAATGTTAACTACCCCCTTCTGCTCCCCCATCTCTGCGTCTTTAATAATTCATAATGTTACTGCGAAACACTACCTGGGCTCCGAATCGACCGAAACCCAAGCCCCGGTCACTCCCCCCCTTCAGGGCGTCATCACTGGATACCCCCCGAGGATAGCGCAAGGAATCCAGGATGCTGCGTGTTGTTGTCGTCTGGAAGTTGTGTGGCTAAAAATACTCGAGAAATGTTTACACTCGAGTGAAGTTAGCGTAGTGATGCAAGCGACTACGTCAAACAGATTTCTTAGCTATTTTTGTATCTGATAGTACGAAGTTGCAATAATAGAATGTTCCAGTTATGTCTCTACTGCTGCTAAATGTGTAGAGAATTTAAATAGTTTTGCATCTGACGTCCTTGACACTGAAACACTAACAGAGAGAGTTGTTTATTGATATGCTAAACAGTTTTGGGCTGAGTAAAAATTGCTACAAAAATAACATGAATGTAAGCTAACCATTTTTAACGTTGCAGATTTTGTATTGAAGAGGATCCCTGGAGTGCAAATCCTCAGGCATATATAATAGTCTAATTAGCTCCCAAAAGAGACTAGCATAAAGGTAGTATACGTTGTAAATAAATGTAATCGAGTTCATTCGATACATAACATCTTTTCCCATCATTGACAAAAGTGTGATAAAAATGAAATTTTGCAATGAAGGTTTATATAAGCTAGAAAATCTATTGGTAATTACTTTGTTTAATACAAATTAATTTGAGTAAAAACTCCAGGAATGAAAATTGTCATTTACAAGTTTTTTGCCTGGGATCCAGAACCCACGCTTCAGCAAACTGCGAAGAGTGGGTCTGGTCACCACGCCCCCGCCTGCGATTCAGATCACATTTTACATTTACATCGTACCGGGCAATCGAGCCCGATCTCACCCAAAAAGTGTACATTTACCACGACATTACACAACATGTAAATTACGTATGATTAGCACGAGTTCACATCTGTTTTGCGTAATTATGTATGCGTCACAGTCCCATTCATTTCAATGGTGGTTGTTAAGACGTGTTCTTATTTATGAATATTAATGAAATCCTGATTCTAATCTTAACCTGCCCCAAACTCCAGACCTAATCTTACCCATTTTAGTAACTTTTGCCTAAACTTACCCGTTTCACCTGAAGAAAACGTCCTCACGTGGCTGCAACCAAAACTCGTGTTTTTTTAACGCTGTGGAATTTTTTCACATAAGTACTAAAAATAGCTGTGAGCTCCTGCTCAAAATACGCTGATTTTGTGTCGTGGTAAAAGTACGCCATCTAGTGAGACTGTGTTGGGCAATCAGAATAGTTTTTTTTGCATGATGCAGATGAAAAAAAAGAGGCTGATTGGTCATCTGGGATTTAGACCAAAATCTAACTTCACTCACCTCACTATATATATATATATATATATATATATATATATATATATATATATATATATATATATATATATATATATATATATATATATATATATATATATATATATATATTTTTTTTTTTTTTTATTTTTTTTTTTTTTTATTTTTTTTTTTTTTTTTTGCGTCGCTCAATGATTCTGCAGAAATCTGCGATGTTTTTCAGTTCCACGTGATATTTTTTACATGGTTTTTTTTTGGAGGAAGCAGCCATGTTTGTTTCACACAGCAGTGTCTCTGACTGGCTAATTAATCTGTCAATCACAGCTACAGAAATTCAAAAGAGGTACACGATGGCTAGACAATATTAATTTTTGGATATCGTCTGGACTTTTCAGGCAATGGAAGTTTGCCTCAGTCAGAATGTTTGGGTCAGTGCAAAAGTATATTTGGATAAGACTATTACGATGTGCATTAAGTGTAAACTCTGTCACAGTTTGCGATAATCTGACAGAGATAGTTAGTCCTAAAATTGCATGTGTAATTAATGTGGTTTACATTTGTCTGTGTCTATCTCACAACACCACAACAGATCGAGCAGAGCTAGAGCGATACAGTCTAGGAGCACAGTGATCAGAAGAGCAGATCAGTTTAGTCAAATAATTTAACTTTTATCATTTAAATTATAGGAATAAAGTGAGTATAATGAGAATAAGGCATATTGAATAATGGCCATAAACCTGTAAAAACACACACTATTGCCAACTCAAAAACAGCGTATGTACATCAAAACCACTCTACACATCAAGCATCTCTGTGACCAGATCCAAGACTGCTACATTTATGTACCGACGCAAAACCAATTCATATCAAGCCTCAAATCTGGCATCGGCGAGTTCCAAGCCAAATTGAAAAAAGCAGCAGCTCCCCAACATCAGTAAAGACAGCGCTCTCAGCTAAATCAATAACAGCGTGGACAAACATTTTCTGACAGCTTTAAAAGTCAATTTCATGAAAGCAATATGTCCTCTCTGATAGACTTGATATGCGGCGCTATGATAATAAAATAAAGAGCGAATCGAACAAAGCCGACATCATCTCCTGTCCTCAAAGACTCTGCGGTTTACTCTGACCCCAGACGAGATCCCGGGAGGAGGCTGGGGCGTACGATCTCCAGCAGAGCGCGCCTTTTGCATCAAACACGGAAAAAGCATAGGGCAAAGAAGAGAGGCGAGAGTGGGTAGCCTTGTTGGCAGGGGATACAGAAGAATATGCAAACAAGTCGAGAGTGGATGTGAATGTGTTGACCAGACAAAAGGATTATTTTAGGGCTGTCAAAAGTATCGAAAATCAGACATTATTTGATACTAAGAATAGTATTGAATCTAGATACTCATTTGAACAAGTATTGATACTTAAAAACAAGAAAAAATGTGACTTTTTTAAATTGTGCTTTGTCTAGTTTTAGCCACAACCTCTAACCCTAACACAAGGCCCCTTCGCATCATTTTTTGCGGTCCTCAAGGTCTTATTTTAGTGCCAGGACTAAGCTCGGTGTCTTTACGCAATTAATTGATTTGTCTGAAACTTACAGAGTAAGTCATTTTTCAGACAGATGTATAATCAATAATTGTCACTTCAATTAATACACAAAATCAAATACAGAGATATTTATTTGTAGTATGTCAAAGTTTAGCAAGGTTAATTTTAGTTACAACGGCAATGATGCCCATGTGGCCCTTTATCTAAATGAGTTCCACACCCCTGTTTTAGCCAGACTTTTTTAAGAAATACAAAGGTACATTTATGATTACATTATCAAAAATACTTTTAAAATATCAAAAATACAGTGCAACTTTTATCAAGTTTTGCACATTTTTTTTAGCATTTATCATTCAAGCCTAAAAGAAAATGCTTATCTTAGTATTGAAATCCAGTTAGACCATTTTGCAACTCACAATGTACTGTTCTTTACCAAAAGAACAATGTAAACTATATTATGTGACTTTTTGATGGATGATCTATTTATTATGGCAAAATAAATAAATGTATTAAATAAATGGGGTGCACGGTAGCCAAGTGGTTAGAGCTCTGGCTTCCCAATAAGGAGGTCGTGGGTTCGACTCCCGGGTCGGACCATATCAACATCTCACGATCTCTCTGGGTGGAGTTTGCATGTTCTCACCGTGTCACCGTGGGTTTTCTCCGGGTACTCCGGTTTCCTCCCACCTCTAAAAACATGCATGTTTAGGTTAATTGGGCATCACTGTAAATTTCCCTTAGTGAGTGAATGAGAGAGTGAATGGTTGTCTGTCTAACCCTGTGGCAAGTTGGCCACTGTCCAGGGTGTTCCCCGCCTAAGGCCCAAAGTCACTGGGATAGGCTCCAGTCACCCGCGACCCCTAACGGGATTAAGCGGTAGAAAATGAAAAAAAAAAAAAAAAGAATGTATTAAATAAATATTTTCACATTTATACTGACCACCACCACTTTGGAATCTTATAGAGTCCTATGCACCAGAACCAATTAAAATGGTACAAATGACAGTCAGGTGTTTCCCACTACAGGAAGTGAGTTAGAGCTTCATCTACTGGCTGCAGAGTAAACGACAAAAGGCCAACAAAAGCGATCTTAATATGCTAATGTATGGATGATTTAAATACTTATTCTCAGAGATCCAAATATGACGTCACAGATCAGGAACATTCACAATAATATTTTCTAACGGGCTGATTCCACATCCTGCATATCCGCTGCGCTGCGCAGTGCTACGACCTTCGCAGCAATTGCGCTGCCTTTGTAATGAATGAGGTACGTTCCACATCCTGCATATGCACTGCGCAGGTCTGCGCCTCAGCTCCGTCCTTCCAACGCCGTCCGACAAAATTGCGGATCAACGGTAAAATCTTCTGCGCCCAGGTCCGACCGGATCAAGTTCCACAGATCAGAGCCAAACAGGAAACAGAGCGTGAACTATGTCCGGAATTTCAAGGTAAAAACACTTTGCACGGACTTTATTTTGATCACAGAACTTGTATTTAATCTTTATATGCATAGTTGCTTCGCCAGTTTAACTCAGTCTGCTGTAAACTTTCACTTTATGTCACTGAAACACTGACAGGAGAATACTTTTTATCGGACTTATTCACGTAAAGCCTTTGCCCTCGTGGGGGAGAGAAACACACGTAAGCTCATGCGAAGAGAGCCAAAGAGCGATCCCATCAAACACGGCCGTTTTTTGCACTCCTGCTGCACAATAAAGAGCTATTTTGGCTTTAATTTAAAACTTTTATTTCATAAACTTGTCCTCTCCGCGCATGCTCTTCTCGTGCCTCTCGAGGCTTCGCAGCCTGGCGGAGCGCAGCCCAGCGGGGACAACATGCATCCAGTAGGAGAGGCTTTGCGCACAAAATCGGAGGTGTTCTGTGGAGCAGCGCTGCCCAGCGGATATGCAGGATGTGGGATTCCTGTGTGAAACTCAGGATCTAACTGACATATCACAGACAAAACGATGAGGAAGCAATAATAGGATTAAAAACAGTTCTGCAAATTTTGCCTAATTTGTTTTCAATATTCGAGTGTACATGAACTCTCTGCTTACATTGACTCTCACTGTGCTCGTCTGGCCCAAAGGTTGCACTTTTTACAATGTCTGAGGCTCTTTGGTGTCAGCAGCAAAATCATGTTGATTTTTTATATTTCTGCACTTGAAAGTGTAATTCGCTACAGTCTGTGTGTCTGGTATGGTAGCTTATCAGTGCAAAACAAAAACAGATTAGGAAACATTTACTGTGAAGGTCATAAGAAGGAACATGCCAGTTTCCACTCTTACAGCATATTATGAGTAGTCTGTGACATGTTTAGTTTTTAGATACAGTCAGCAACACGTCATACTTGGGGGTGTGGCTTGCTGTGAGGGAATGTCAGGGTTAAAGATTCATAAAAAATGTATTGGGAACTGCAACCTTCTCGCACTTTTGAAAATGTTTTTGAAAATGTATGTGCATTTTCAGCACAGCTATTTCAATTCAAGTCTAAATCAAGTCTTAATGGATGTTGTTGAAGTGGTGTTACATCAGAAAAGTATACATATTTTTCTGTAGATGTTAAATACGCCAGGCGGCACTAGCATTATGTTAGCATCTAGCTAACATTTAGCCTGCAGCTACAGTCAGCATTGTAGGATATAATTACAAACTTGGGCCAATGGGTTGCTTTATTCTTCTCCGTGTCTTTGTATCTATAGTTGACGCAATATACTGTATCTCCTTTAGTCCACATTTGCTGATGTACAGTGAGTGTTAAGCTGTTGTTCTGATCCACTCTCGATGTTTTAGTTTTCCCCTCGGAGGTCCGTTACTGGGCGTGGCCTTTAATGCCGACTGTATCTTTAGAACTATCACTATGTTCTGTTCTCTGAGTTCTCGGAGTTTCCAGACGATGCTTGACAGCAGCCAAAGAGAAGACTAATCGATTTAAAAACTCATTTGTCCCATCAGCCGTAACACTGCTGACAGTACTAAGGGCGTTGAGCAGGTGTCACTGTCTGTGTTTGCTCTGTTTATCATGTGTCTTTATTATGTGATGTGTTATGATGTAGCTGCTCAGCCCAAGAGACAATAAAGACATTTACTGATCGATTGGATATCAAAACAAGATGACAGCATGAACATTGCACAAGTGTGTTTTACTCTGGCCACAATAAAAGAACACTGTTGTCCTACACTGTTGTAGTAGAGTGGTATAGTTCAATTTTCTACCATAAACAGCCTCCTAAGTCTTTACATTTTTGGTTCAAACTGAATGTGAAGTCATTTTGACCAGGGATCCGTTTAAAATGAAAGGGAACGCAGAGTAGCAAAACAGCAACAGGTCTTTGCTTCTGCACTGTTTTTGTGATTCTAAAATAAAACCACTCCTAAATAGTTTTGGAGTCGCTGCAAGCGTTAGCTGCTTACCTTCGCTTAGCATAGGTACAACATCAATAGTTTTCCATGCAAAAGCTGAATAATCTTGTCTGTTTTCTTCACAAACATCCAATCCAAGCGACTAAAACCATGCATGATTGACACTAGTGCATTGAACACTGTAATGTGAGGCAGATGTACTCAGTCCTTAAGAGATGGACACTATTATTGGAGTTTTAGCTATTTTTTTTTTCCACACTGAAAGGCGCCGGAGCAGTCAGTCCCATCTGCTTAAGCAATAGTTTATTTGTGTCAGGTAACCGGGTAAAAGATCACACTAGGTTAAATAACTAGCCACTGTTAATGGGATAACGATACAAATACAAATATCATAATGGGAAACTTTCCACATAAACCAATAATGGAGTCAAAAATCACACTTTCAAAGTAATCATTGCTCACAAGCTCCACATGTCTAGCTCATGATGATTTACTGCGTTTTTGAGAATGCAAAGATCAAAACTTCAACTTGGCACACTCTTCATTCACCTTTACAAAGCACATCTCATGCCAAGAGAATCTCAAAATTCCCATGGGAAACATTCACTATCAACTGTTTTTTGTCAGTGTACAGCTGCCAATCTGATATTTCAGCCACACTTTTTACACAATACCAACGAAGATATCATTCAAGAACCAGTTTTGTACAACTTGATGACTTCACACGCCTGCAGGTGAGAAACTAATTGTTGCAGAGTAAACGGCGGCGGCCATTTTGTGTCCGTTTGAGTCTGGGTCGAAACGAAAAGGAAGTGTCTATTCTTTATTAAGGCCGCCTCTTTGATGTGGATCTCCCCCGTGGTAGCAATTAGCTCGCTGCACCGTTTGCATTTGGTTGCGCTTCCTATTTCCGAAGACATCTTGCATGAATTATCAATCCGGCAGAACTTTTTTATTCCCTCTTGATGAAAAGTGAATTGTGACGGGAAGAGAGGCTGGTGGAAATGAGGTGAGGACGGCTAAAGAAATTGGGCTAACTTACACTGCTGAAATTATTGCGAGTAAGGAGTCAATGTAATTCTTTGTTGTCGGATATTTTTTCGTAGATTTCTTTCGTATTCAAAGATGGGAGTAAAATTACTGTTTTAAACCTACAATTTATTTGGATGAGGGTAATAACATCATTACAGTAGTTTAGTTCATTGAAACAGACAGCAGAAAGTAAGCCAAACTAGCTAAATAAGGGACAGAAAACAAGTTCAACTAAGATTGAATAATATATTGTTTATAGAAAATATACACAAACAAAGAAAAGAAAAATTATAAATAAAAGATGTTCTTGCAAACTTTCAACTACCAGTAAGTATGTATAAATGTAATATTTTTTGGATTTTGTGAAATTGGTCTGACAATAGGTTGCATTCACACAACATTGCAACATTATTTAGGTCAATTATTTTTTTTATAAGCAGATAAAATTTGTTGTATTTCAAGAAGTTAGTGGGTTTAGTCACTTTTAAGGGTCTTTCACACCAAGCCGAGGGTCGCCCGTCTGAACTGGTTTGGCAACTTCTGCCGACAGGCGGCTCACGTGTGTTTGGTGTGAATGGCACTGTCGGGGGGTCAGAGGAGCGCGGAGCACGTCGTGGAGGCGAGGTTTTGAAGACTTGCTCGTAAAGTCGGCATCGTGAGCGGTCGGTAGTTGCCGCATATGCAGCTGTTTGATTGGCCCGTGGCTAGGGAATCAGTGTGCAAGAAAATGGTGCGGAAAACCGAAAATGCCGCTTATGGAGAAATAGTATTTACCTGAGCATGGATTGTTGTTATTTGCCGGGTTCAAACGAGACGTAAGTACGGAGAAGAATGGCTACTACTTGGTTCGAGGAAAACAAAGATGGAGGAGTACAGCTGTAGTACGAAGGCTGGACTGTAGCGGGAAATAGAAGTTTAGCCTAATCCGTGAGGTAAAATAAAAATCTGTTCGCCACAGAGTTTGACAACTACTCGCGCACGTCTGTTTTGTCTTTTTCGTCAAGCGTTACGTCACGCGCATGCTCACTCGGCATTTGTTCGCCGACTGTTGGCTGCTTGGATCGTGTTTGTGCGAAGGCTTTTTTACATCGATGCGCCCCCAAAGAGACTAGAACAGACGGTGCGTCGCTCCTCCCTACCGACAGCGACTGGGAGTTGTGTTGGTGTGAAAAAGCCTTTAAACATCAATAGATTAAAAATGTGTGAAATGACTAAAGCAATAGGAAAAACTGGCTTCTGCTCACCATCTAGACCTAAGACATCAAATTCTGCTCTGTAATGCAACCAACTAACGTAAACAAAAAAGTTTAAATACATGTTTTAACACATTTATACTGGGTTGACTAAATATAGTCGAGATTTGCTTAAAAATATCCAGATTTTGTCAACATCAACCATCCCTATTCACAATGTGTCTAAATCTGTGCTAGTGAACACACTGAGATAAGACAGTATAGCTCCTCATATCAAAATGCTGATTAGACAGCATGAACATTGCACAGGTCTGCTGTGTGGTGGTGTCTGGAGATAATAAAAGGACAATCTGAAATTATTGCACAGCAGAATGTTACAATTAAAGAATGCATTGATCAGGCGTGGTCCTGCACTCAGTGTTCATTTCTATTCCTTGTGACATCATAGGTAGAAAACCAGACATTTCTTTAGCTGTTTTTGAATATATAAATCATTGCCATTCTAACTCTGAACTTTTCTGCCGTCATGTCATGTTTATTACAACTGTGTGCTTACATTAGCAAGTCGGAGGCAAGCTAGTTTTTACTTATTTTCTCTACGTAAGTCCCCCTCTGCTGCCACTAGATAGAATGCTAAGACAAATTCAGATGAGGACTGGCATGTACTTTCACTGGACACATTTTTAAAACAGGTGCCAAAGCATGTGTTCCGACAATATTGTTTCAGTCTAAATAATAATAATATTAAATGACAAACATCCATCTATGTACACAAAAAATAAAAATGGAATATTTGACTTTTTTCATTGTAAGTTGGTAAGCTATGTTTAAATACCATAGTTCAAGACAGTCAGACTATGCATACAGTTTGTATCAATTCTCTCTCTATTTATTTAATTTTTATCTCAGAAATAGCCGAAAGCAGCGCTCTGATTGGCTGTGATTGGGTGACCCGCCCCTCACTTTGAGGTCTGCAAAAAGATGTTCTTAAACAATAGTTCGCGTCAAAAATAAATGCATGTGCAAATTAATTTGTAAGAGCTGTTTAGTAGTTGATCTGATTTAAATACTTATGTTTTGCATCATGAAAAATCATTTTAATCAATTTAAAATCAATTTAAGCTTTAACTGCTTGAAATGGCTGTTTGCATCACATTGACTTTACTTTGTCACTCACAAACTGCATTTCATAGAGCTGCTCACACACTGGCACAATGAATGAGGGTATATTAGAAAAATACCCCATAATGGCGTCAACAAATGTGAATAATCTAAAAATTGTGATGTTTCAGGACAGCTCTAACTACATCTTTAGCTTAAAGCAAAAGAAAATGCAAATTGGCTGGTGCAGCATTAAAAGTATGTTGCTGGCATTCCTGGAGGTCACATGATCTGCCGGTGTTGGGGATTGGATTAAACACAAGATAAATGGCACGACAATCCTTCCGCTGAGCTAATCCCTTGTTAGCAGAGGCAATCACAGAGAGGGCCCCTCCAAGATCCATCGCTGTCACATTACCCCGACGAGATTATAAAAAACGAACAAGATGCAACCGTCGAGGGAGCGTTCGGACAAAAAGTGCAAACGCTGACTTTCCCCAACAAAAAAAAATGGGCTTTTCGGAATGATGATTTTTCCGCAGTGCCAGTGGTCGCAGCTGATGAAGGCAAATATAAATCAAGAGCAAGAGTGAAGCGTCTCCGGAGAGTGCGGTCCTGAGATAATGGCATCATCATGCTTGTATGCTCCTGTGTTTCCGAGAAGATTAAACGCTTTATCATTGTCTTCTGTGAACCGCCGGCACGCATCCCATTACCAGAGCGCCTTTTTTTTTTTTCAGTCAAATGTGACAGTGGCGCGTCAGCTTCATCCCTCACCTGTGTTGTGGAGCTCAGAGAAGGAGAAGAAAGAGTCTTATCGAAGCATGCGGTGGGGGCCCGTGGTGGCAGCTGACCTTCCTTCTTCATTACGCTCTCCTCACAACGCAGATAACATCGAGCACGTGCTTTGGGGCGCTCTTTATCTCACATTATGGTGCTAACAAGGCTCTCCTGTGAGGAACCCTGTGACGTGGCTTTTCTCACCTCAAAGCCTCAGGAGTGTGACCAGGTCTGATGCCTCTCGTACATCATCAGATAAGACTGGCTTAGTTTACAAAAGGGTGGGGTCATGAGGTTGGTGCAGAGTGGCAGCAACAAAAAATGAACATGATTACTAGCTGATGCTTTCAAACAGAGTTGCCGTTTACTGTGCAGTATTAGTTTGACATCATGATGTTTGCTGCGTGCTCTGCGGTGGCCGCGTTGCTGTCTCCAGTGCCTTGTGCCGCTGTTTTGAAGACAAATTTGCCGCAAAAACACAACCTCTGTTTATTATCATTGTGGCTCGCGGTAGAGCTTGCGTATATTGCACTGTATCCTGTGTGCATGCTGCAAGTTGTTTTTTGTGTAAATAAAAGTTGTGATGGGCAGGTCTACGGGATCTACCAGTTTTGACGTCGCGAGCTACTGGTAGATCGCGATCGACTGGTTGCCCACCCCTGATCTAGAGCTACACAGACAAGAAATGTGTGGTTTGGAGCTATAGAAGAAGAAATATTAACCTTTACATCTCGGTGTTTTAGTGAACTTTAGTGTCTTCTCATACTGAGCACAGTAGTCATAGAACAAGCTTAAAAAAAAAAAAGCTGTAGCTGTAGTGTGACAATTATAATTGTAGTGTTGTGGTTGAGAATTGTTTATGTTCTCCTTAAGAGCGCTATTTTTATAATGTAATATTTCTGTGACTTGTATACTAATGCAGCTAATGCAAAAGAGATTCTGACTCTGTGGGACTTACTGGTTTACTAAAGGTAAAAAAAAAAAAAAAAAAAGTTGTCATTCCATGTCATCTCAGAAAAGTTATTTGATCATAATCAACTTGCAGCTTAAAAAGGTTGAGCAAAGAAGCAATGGATTTTTTACAAAAATGCCAATGCATACAGAAAATGAATAGAAAACAGTATTCTCATTAAAAAACAGTAAATCTGAATCTTTGATTGAATTTGATTTAGATTCTTCGGGTTGCGGTATGACTCAAAATAGATTTTCAATTCTTGATTCAAAAACAATTTTCAACAATTTTAATAATTTTAAGCCACTTAAAACAACAACAACAACAACAACACACACAAAAAAATAATTTCATAGCATTTTTACAAACTGGGTCACTGGCACTTTAATACAAAAAAGTTACATAGCTCTCTTTTAGAGCTAACAATAATGACATGACACAAAAGATGATGCAAATAGATTAAATGTAGCTAATATCTTGGACATCTCTCCACTGTCCCACTTCTGCCTCACAAGTCCCCTGCTCTGTTAAAAGAATAAAAACTTAAGCCATCACTCGACTTCTCTCACACACTGTATTTTGGATCTATTTTGGTTCACATTCCACTCCAAGTCAAACAGTGCTACTATCACACACCATAAGTGTTCGTGAGAGACAAGTGAACGAGCGATGACACAAGAGCAGTGAGTGGTAAAAGGAGACGCCCGAGCGCGAGAGGAGGAGTGACAGCTTCTCTCAGATCACTGGTCTGGAATCTACCGCACTGCCATCCATTTGTACAAGTAGGCCGGCCCGGTCCCCTCAGCGCTACGGTCCAAATCATCCACAGAGCTTACAGGAAGGTTACAAACAGTGTCTATACAGTCTGCACATTCAGGGTCAAACTATGTCTTCTTATAGACTCGGTGTGCATTGTTCAGTCTGGAATATATTCTGCAGGAACAAAGTCTGTTTATAAAGACTGACTTTTTATCCAGGACGGTGAGGCAAAGTCAGTTCACACATAAATGACATTCTAGAGAAAAAAAAAAAGTTGCATTTCTACTTAGAGCTATGGCTGGGTGATATTGACAGAAATTGAAATCTCTCTTTTTTTTTATTTCACGATGATATTCAGAAATTATCAATGTGCACTGTTGCTTAATTTCCTTAAAATAAAAATGTTTATTTATTTATTTTATTTATTTATTTTTTTTACGAAGATCTAACAGCTTGCGTTCATGTTCTAGAATATGATGATGGGCAATCCTTAAACACGTAAACAAACAGTCAGTCTTTTTCTGGTCTTATAACTTTCTGATTCTTTTTCAGTTTACTATAAGTACAAGACTGTATAAATCTGTATAAATCTCCTTACCCAAGTTTGGAAACAAATCTTCCATACAACCTTTAGGGTTTCAAGTAAAGGCACAATTTTACTTTAGGTCTTCCTGTATGTTTGGATTGGATTTACCCCCAAACAAATAAACACATTCGCAGGTCAATGGGCATTATGATAAAAATATTGAAATTGGGGAGAAGCATGTTTTTTATCTAACATGCATTTACATCACCAATATGATGAAGTTCATAGCCCATTAACAACCAAAGTAAGCAACTTGAAAAATAACAGACTCAACTCAGTTGCATCCAATATTGAATAGAATGATTATTAACTTTACCACCAGGACCACACAACCTTCTTACCAGCAAACCACGCCTCACTCGCCTCCTTGGCCACACCCCCAATTACCCAGAAGTCCCTTATACTGTCCTGTTCGAACAACACGTATTGTCTTCACTCTTTCTCAACACCACCCTCCCACCTCATGTCTCATCTGTCCTTCTGCTGAAGACATCTTTATCTACACGTGGGATGATCCTAAATCAGCTGGGCAGATCGCTGAGATAGAGCCCCATCCACAGTCTCTCGATCCAGGCCGTCATTCCATCTATCCATTTATCATCAGTGCATATCTCAATTGCGTTGTTTTGTTGAGGTGTGTACTCGGTAGTACAGAGATATATCAATTTCAATCCACCGAACGTACCGGAATGGATTTTAAATGAACAAAGTCGGCACCTAAAATTACTCCAATATCAATTTGGAACAACATTTTCAAGCAAATTTTTACCTCAAAACAAAACTCGCAAATTCCAAATCAATCTTGGCAAAATTTGGTTCACATAAGGTTACCATTTACCCCAATTCATTCACAAAAAACACAGCCTGATTCAAAATCCTGCATAAAAATAAACATCTCCATTTGAACCACACGTATAGCAAAAGCAGAGAAAGTAGAACATTAAGAACCCTATGCTCGCAGTTGTTTTAAAATAGTCCTGTAGCTTTGTAAATAATTCACACTCAGCGATAGGCACCTCGTTACCCGCTGCCACGCGCCTAATAGTTTGATGTTACTGGCTTTTTTCAGACAGAAAAAAGAAGTCAAAATAACTGCTGCTTCGACGGAACCATCTCCACGGAGCAAACACAAAACAAGCCTGATCAAAGTGTCACGTGTATTTCTTCATGTGTTGACACTCGAGACAACAGAAGCGGTTTGTAATAATAGAAGTGGAGGAGCAGACGGTGCAAAGTGAGAGTGATGTATGCACTGGGCTTGTAGGATTTAAGGTCCTCATTAGTCGGCGTTGGGGAGGAGAGCGGGAGCCATTCATCTTGAGACTGGAAGAAGCTTTAGATTTAGATACGAGTGAAGGTAATGTGGGCTGTATATATGGAATTACAGGGTAGTGGTTCATTACATGTGAGGAGGAAAGAGAGGTGGGAGTCCCAATTAGACCAGAAACTTTTTTGAAGTGAAAATGGGAAGGGGACATGCAAAGAGTGGGTTTGGTCAACTATCCACCACCCATCTCAATTCAACTCCAACAACTGGGCCAACAGATTAATTTATTTTCGTGTAGCTCATTGGTCGTCTGTCATATAGAACAAAATCTAAGTTCAGTCACCTCATATATATATATATATATTATATATATATATATATATATATATATATATATATATATATATATATATATATATATATATATATATATATATATATATATATATATATATATATATATAATATATATACATATATGTGCAGCTCCATATTATATATATATATATGGAGCTGCACAGTGGAAGACCGCCCTGGTTCCGGAAGAGTTTTGCCCCATGTTATAGTGCCATAGGCTTTTCGAAAAATTCAAATATTAAGAGTTTAAAGACATACCGCGGGCTATCCAGCTATGTGCTAACTCAGATCCACAGCGCGGTTGTTTTCAGTCTAAAAAGCACATCTAGAACTTAAAATTCGGCAAAATGTCGTAATAACTTCGTAGTTTACAAAGCTGAAAAAAAGTTTTTTAAACAAAAATGTAGGTCTTATACTCGTGACTCACCACATAGCTGCTTAGCCCCAAGGACGTTTTCAAACTTTTAATATAATTTTTTATCGAATTCCCTATGGCAATTTAACATGGGTTCGAGATTAGGAACCAGGAAGTGGGCGGTCACTGTTGAGCTCCATATATATATATATATATATATATATATATATATATATATATATAATATATATATATATATATATATATATATAATATATTTTTTTTTTTTTTTTTTTTTGCTTGAATTGATTAGAATGCAGATATCCATGTTTTTCAATTCCTTGTTGTAATTGTTAGGACCCAAAGAAGTGCCAAACATATTTTAAGAAGACAAGACAAAATTAGGAGTTCAAAAAATTATTCTTTTCTTTGGTTTCTTCTCGTCTCTGTTGCGATAAATGCAAAACTAAATATTGCAATTTCGCGATTATTCACAATTGCAATAATCTTCACCAAACAACAGAGAAATCTTTTCTTTTCTCTCACTCTCATTGTCTAGTAGGTCACGGTTTAATCATTTTGCAACCAAATCACACGTAATTATTGTCTTATTGTGTTGTCTTGTCCTAAATGTAAAGGGACTACAAATGTAAATTAGCTGTTCGCTAACTTCGGCACATTTACACATGTATTTTATGTACTGGTGTTCATTAATGTGCATTGTCCCTTTCAAAAATAAATAAATAAATAAATAAATAAATAGGTGCCTTTGTTTTTCTATAGATTGTATTTTCAAAAACACCAAATTTTTTGTTATTTGACCAATAGATATTTGCTGATACAGATTTTTTCAATTGTAAATACTGTATATACTACAGCTCACAAAATTACAACCTTAAAACAAAATGTATTGATCTGAGAGGTAGCCTATTCTTCAAAACTAACTACACAACTTCCTATTAAAATCCTATTTGTCAGGAGGGAGACCTGACTGGCACATCTTAAACTCAACAAACCCATCAACAAAAAAATATTAAACCACAACTTTGTTTTCTTTTTAAAGACAATGGTAATGATATATTTACATTGTTGACAAGTTTCGACTGCTATCACGAGCCATTTTCAGGACAGTCACTGGTCTTGGTGGTGACGTGTCAAATAGGTAAATAATTAAAAAAAAAAAAAAGGTGTAAAGTAAAATCTTAAACCACCTCAAACTACTAAACCTGTCACAACATCTGCGCCAGATATTCGTTTTTTTGTTATAATATTATCCAGATCCATCAAACTCTCCATTCTGCATTTTACAGTAAGATTCTAAGCTCCCGGGTGTATTCATTTAACAAACTAGTCAATGCACTTCCACATTCTGCAAGTCTTTTCTCTTCATTTGACCATTCAATGACTGCAAAAAAATTTTAAAAGCCTGAGACATTCTTTTTAAATAATTCAAGTGTTGGAGACAAAGGTCAAATTTATCTGGTGTGATAAGCAATTACGATCCATTCTCACCCATTAAAAGTGACCAAGCATGACCCAACTTTCACCACTTACAAGGTTGTGAATGGGCTTTTTCTTTGGATTTTTTAAGGTTTGGGTAAAAGCTCCTTGAACAGCAAAAGGACACAATGTGAGAAATCCAAAGTGTGTAAAAAAAAAGAAAAGAAAAGTGCATTAGTAAGCCGGTCGCGTCCCGGAGTGACAGCGGGGGCTTTGTATCGCCAAATGTTTCATAGTAGGATCGCATGTAGCTTGGATGTGTTTTCTTCCATCTGCAAGCAGAGTGAGTCGCCATGTCATGTCAATTTCAACCCTGGAAAAATATAGAAAAGGAATAAACTTGGCTTGCCTGAAAGGTGGAGAGAGCAACAGAAAACAAATGCAAAAAGAATTAAAGCCGCAAGCGGCATTCCAACGGCCCTCGCGGGGCCGTGCTTCCAACTACTCGGACCTGCTCATACCTAAGGATGGCGCTGACGCGCCCTTAGTCAGTGTGTGATATGGTGTTAGTGGCTCATAAGAGCCTCGTGACAATACAGAGTAGACCAGAAGAGCAGCGCTTACGCGCTGCGTCGTCACGGCAACAGCGTACAAAATACAGCTTCGGACCATCGGACTTTTTTGTTCGGGGTGTCATGAAGAGTCACTGTGCCAAATTTCACAAACTTTGGTGAAACTAATCAAATTTTATGGAGAAAACAAAATTGGTAAAAAATGCTCATTTGGATAACATGGGGATTTGAGCGCATTTGGCTGATTTTGGGCAGAATTTGCGGCTTCGCCGCACCTAAACCGAAAGACATATTGAAATAATTTGGATAACTTAAGCTCTCCCACTTGTGAAGTTCATGTGCACCGAATTGGAAGCCTCTGGGCAAAACGCTTTAGGAGGAGTTCGACAAAATGCGACGTGAAGGAAATGTGAAAATGCCATTGGAATAACATGGGCGCTTGCGCGCCTTCCCGCAGCGACGCGGATAAAAAAAGTACATGCTTCCCATTGGCTTTTTTGATCGAGAGGACCCAAAGGAATTTTGGGTAAAATTTCATGCATTTCGGAAAAACTAAATTTTTGACCCTTCATGTTAACCTTTGCGAAATGTAATTTCATTCTGTAGGGGGCGCTATCGCGCCGATTCAAATTTTTTCACAACGAGTGGGTCAAGGCTATAAAATGTAACAAACGCATAATTGGTTTGATTCCAATCGGACCAAGTATGTGGAAACGGTATGCAAATTAGTTTTTCATATTGCGCAAAAATGCTCGCTAAAATGTGCGGCTGCGCCGCACTTAAACCGCATGACGTAAAAAGAAATTTGGATAACTTAAGATGCCCCACTTGTGTAGTTGATGTACACCGATTTTCGGGTCAGTAGGCGAAACGCTCTAGGAGAAGTTCGTCAAAGTACGACGTGCACGAAAACGCTGACTCAGCGCTTCGGTACTTCTAATCCAATATGGCTGTCAAACGGTACGTCAGGGGGCGTGGCTATGATTGGCTTTTATGCTTGGCTTCCTTAGAAGAATGTGTGTAGCGAATTTCGTGGCCGTACGTTGAAATTTGTGTCTGTCCGACTCCCATAGGCCAATGTAAATCGATTTTTGTAGGTGGCGCTGTCGCGCCATGTTTTTATGGGTGAAAACGAAACCTTAAAAAAACAAAATTTTTCGCCGGTTCTGAATTTTGGGCAAAGTTCGGTTAGTTTTTGAATGTGTTCAGGGGGTCAAATTAGAGTTCAAAAAGCAGAACAAAGAATAATAATAATAATAATAATTAAAACCGCGCGCGGTGATATAGGCCCTCGCCCCCCTTGCGACCGCGAAGCATGAGCCACCGAGGGGTACGAGCCACCGCGACGGGCCTGCCTCTCGTCCACGTGCATTTTCTGCCTACAGCACTCCTTCCCTATTGCTACAGTCTATTCATTGAAAGGAGAAATTATGACATTGTCACAACTCCACGGTTGAAGATAGAGGTATGCTTTCATTGGCTTTTTTGTTCAGCATCCCGAAGGCAACAAGAGTGCCAATTTTCAAGTGTCTACGGCAAAGTATGTTTTTCCATCCAATT